>JACTAT010000294.1:0-600000 GCA_014526335.1 Chrysaora quinquecirrha
AGTGCTATTGATTTAACGTTTCATTCTAGAAGTTGTAATACATTTCTGTAAGTATCCATTCCAAAGCTACCATCGTCATAAAGCGGATCAATTTCACTAACCATGTGCATCGTATTTGGGGGTACATTTAAGTCAACTGGTGGAACGCGAACATCGTATAGATCATACAAAGCATCCTCTCCCCACTCTTCCACATCTTCATCATAGCCTACTCCAAAAAAAGGTAATTCATCAACTGTTAGGATAGAATCCACTTCTACCAATGAAGAGTTTGCTTTTTCGAGTGTCCCTGATATATACAGCTGCTCGGGGCTCATGTTTCTAGCAGTACTTATTGGATGACTATTCCATTGTTTACAAAACTCACTGAGAGATCTATCAATCCTTGGAAGATATACGTAATGAAGCGCGAACAAATGTTTTTCATTACCAGAATCTAGATGCCCTGTGGTCTCTAATGTTGTGAAAATGTCCACGTAATGTGACAATACACCTTTGTAAACATCGCCGTGAAGTCTTTCGACCCGCACATTGTGAACAGACTTGCCTGTTAGTATGCTACCTCGGCCCAAGCCCCTGTTCTCCAACATGTACCTAGCAACTCCCACATTTTCCAACCCATGGTCAGCCCTAACCCGACTTGGTATACCGTATTTTGAGACGCCTTCTTCAAAAAGCTGCAACACGGTCTCTGCTCTGTTGTTGTTGGCACATGCAACGTAGATCACCATTCGGCTATAGCCATCGATACATGCATGAATAACGATGCGCCAGGAAATAAGCTTGTGGTTACCGTCAATATGCCACAACGAATTTGGAGCTGGCACGTTATATTTCCTACGGGAAATCGCTTGTCCCCATCTAAGTGCAGTTCCTATGGGATCCAACTCCCTCATCAATTCGCGCACTTTCCATCTCTGCACTCTTATGTTGCGACTCCGCAGGGCTCCAATCATTCTCTTTTGTCCAATATTAGGGGTGATGCGTTGAATCTCCCTCATGATGACTTTCAACTGTTCCCTTGAGATATCAGTAACAGTTTCATCTACCAATCCCAAATCATTTCGGCGCCTTCGTATTGTTCTGCTGGAAACTCCCAGCAGCTTTGCAATGCTTTCCCATGAAAAGTGCTTGCTTCTCAGATACATCAGTTGGTCCTCCTGTATATCAATTCGAGGCCTCCCCCTTTCCCCAGTGTTAACTGGTTCCACGTGATACCCCTGGCAACCATTCAGTGCAATGGCATGAATCATGTTAGCCACATATTTCTTTATATCAACGAACAGTCCTGCCAAATATGACACAGTCGTGTAGCCGTTTGTGTTGCTGTTCAAGCTATCACGAATCATGCTGAACGAGAAGCAAATATCATGCAACCGTCTGTCAAGGACATCAAGTCTATTTAAAGACTCATTCCCAAAATCTTCTGCTGTAGTATATCTAACCTCTGCAAGAACGGTTTTGCAGCCCTGCACAAAAGCATCAAAATCTCTCTGTCTGGGTGGTACCACTATATCTGCCATCTTTACTCCTTGCTGCAAATACTCACATTCAACGTTTCTCAAGTAAAACGATTATTAAAATGCATTTCAAACAGAATGATTTCAAATGAGAATGAACATTTTTTATTTAGAATGAATGCATTTATTTTTCAAGAGGATGCACTTTTAGTCAGAATGAATGTTTGAAAATTAGAATGCATTTATTTCCAACAATATGCATTTTTAATTAGAATGAACTTTAGAAAATTAGAATTAATGTATGAAAATTAGCAAGTGTTTTTAAAAATTAGAACGGATTTTCATAAAATAGCAAGAAAATACGAATAACTGAATGACAAAAAGTTTATCCGAATATTGTCCGCATCCGCGCCTCATAAAAATTGATACGAAAACAACGATCTGAAATCTTGACTTAATTAGGAGTCATTGCAGTAGTAAAACAGGATAAACTGGAGTATAACAGATTCAATCTTGATGATTTTACGAAAACAATGTCAAAGAAAAAATTAGTTTGAAGACCATGGAGTTGCAACACAGCGTGTTTAAGGTACATTAAAGTGGTTATGACGCCAAAATTTTTATTGTCTTACTTTGTGAAACAAACATCGCTGATAACGATGGTGTAGTTTGTTTTTTGATTTGCAAATCATTTTATTAAGAAATATGGGTTTTATACTTCACCCAATCTGCATAAAAAGTGTCCCAAGAAAGAAAGCGGTCAGACCGCTTCGTCCCAGATCTCTGTGACGTAAAGTGTTTGTGTCGGATCTCAGGATCAACAGAGAAGCCTTAGAAGTTACAGATTTCAGGGCTTGTTTTCGCCTGTTAGCTGAGCAGAAGTTATAGAAATTTAACTTCAACACCTCTAACAATGTTTTAATATTCCAAAAAAGATTTTTCCTTATTTTTTTATTTTTTCTGTGCAGCGGGAGAAGCGTTTTTCCAACCACACTCCTCTCGCGTTGAGCAAAGGTAAGTACGAAGCCATAATGTGATGAAAGCAAGCTGAGGTTTCATTGTTCTTTCTGATGTTTTAATTTTTTTTCTGATCTGCATGAACTGTTTGAGTTCAATACTCAAATTACATTGATATTCAATCAAAGAAAAACTTTGGATTCCACGGAAATAAAGCAGAACAGAATATCCTCTCAGCTGCTGCTCTTATAAAGTGCAGAACAGGCATTATTTCACGCCAAAGTCTTATATTCATCATTATGATAACCTGAGAGCTATTCTACTCTCGGCTGCCAAGGTTAAAATCTCCAATCCTGAAAGACAATTCACCACAATTCTGAGTAGTGAAACTAGCCAAGTTATCTGCCCCTTAGCCAAGTTCATTGCCGATGCGATGATGCTGAGAAAATTACAGAAAGCCAGCTAGCCCCCTGCATGCTCCAAACACCACAAATTAAAAAAAAAAATAAAAAATTGTTCTGTTGATGCCGTTTTTTTGTCTTTTTGCTGTTAATGTTGTACTTTTTGTACCTTTTGCCTAGGTATAGTTTTTTTATGTATTATTTTATTTGATCGTTTTAACTTAGCTGCCATACCTAACACTGTAGGTAGTGCATATGCTTTATGAAATGAAATGAAATTATTATGAAAACATCCCCTATTACCAGGAAAAATCCTCAGCTTTTTTGTTTCTTTTCTAAGAAACCTCTTATAAGAAACCAATAAATAACTCAAAGCCCTTCACCCGAAGCCGAAGAAACTCTAAGGATGCCAAATAAAATAAAGATATTATTTTTAATATTGTTTGGAAATATTCATAAATACATAATATTTCTCTAAAGCTCTTCAAAGTCCTAACAAACATTTAAGGAAGATAGAATTTCTCTACCTTCACCAAGAAAGACACCAAGCAAAGATAGGTCCAAAGTTATGTACCAAAGATCTTATACGTGAAAAATTTAACTATAAAGGTGTTTTCTCAGAGTAAAATACTGCAAACAATTTTTTTACACAATGCCTTGCTTACAATTTAAGTTAATTACCTATTTTTATTGACAACATTTGGAGTACGGAGTACCTTTCTTTCGTTGACTGCTTGTTTTTTGTGAGATCAAGATGTGAACCGACGGTCGCTTGATTAATTTTAGAAATATAGTTTTGTTTGAAGAAAGGATTTCCAGTTCTTCTGTTAATAAAGTTATAATTTTACTTGCGATTTGTCTAGAAAATGAATACTTCCATATTCTGGGACGAATAAGAAATTTGACTCCAGCCTACTCTGCTACCGTTTCGTCCTGGCCTCGATGCACTGCACTGTCAGCTTCTTCACCAAAGTTTACGAAAATGTCAGCTTCTCATGGCTGCCATAGGCCTCAAAAACAGACAAAAGATTTGTTCTTCGTTGTCTGATGTTAATTTTGTTCCAAAAAGTGAAAAAATTGTTGTTCTAGATCTAGTGCGGTTTTCTTGTCAAAATATATTCCATTTCGTATTGCTCGCCTTTTTGCATCTCCTCGTCAACACAAACACTTTACGTCACTCGACCCAGGCCGCTGAGACACTTTTTGGAGGGAAATTCGAGTTTGAAACCCCGATTACTAATAAACTAAGGATTTTTCAGAATTTTGGTTTTGATTTTCGTTATCAGCATACTCAAATTGGCCAGAATAAAGAAAAAAAATTTTGGCGTCATAACCACTTTAACTGATGCTATCAAGGAATTCTTTGCTGGGAGTACCTGCTGCATTCCTGATTTTCCAAGTGACTACTGTCATGAATGCGGCGTTCCTCTTTCCAAGGAACTGTTTTGGACAAATGGCGTCAGGCTACTCACTGGTAATGGCATAATGTTTGTTGGAGGTATGTCTATAATTGATTGTTCATCATTCCCTTTCCCATCTACCCAATAGTTAACTAGAAGATTTATGTTTAGGGAAGCATGGAAAACCTTCTGCAACCTGCTTTGCAATTTTCCATCAGAACATTTGTTCAGAGATATGTTTGTTTCTTTATATCCTACTCACATGCGGTCTTCTACGAGATATTATGATTCTATCACGCCTAAGCTGGTTATGTTTGAAAATTATTCATGCCATCTTTCCACCGCTTCTTATGAGATAGGTGGGGGGGGCTTTGGTTAAGGCTGATGACAAAGCTTCTTATGATGAGAGAACACAATCATATTGTCAATCTAATGAGGCGATATTAGAAATTTATTATTATCGGAGGGTTTTTCCAAGCATTTGGAGATGTGATAATTTGTATTTGGGGCTTTGTTTTCTCGAGAAGGAAATTGAAGTATGAAATCCATACTTTCTGCAACCTGCTAACGTTTTACTTTTAGTTCCAAGTAAGGGATGTACTGCTCCGGAGTGCTGTAATGTTTCAAATTACTGCAGGTCGAAAAGAGGAATTATGAATATGTGAGAGTTTATCATAGGACATAATGTTCTCAAGGATTATCTCTTTAGATTTCTGACTGGAAAAAGGTTAGTTATCTGTAAAAAAGTGATTGGTTAAGTATGTCATATGAGAAAATTAGGCCTATTCTATACTATTTATTGTTCACAATTACTGCGCTGAATGTTTTTTCTCTTTACATTACCAGCTCCAGTTTGATTGGTTTCTTCAAATCATTTAAGATGTTTATTGAAGCAGCAAGTTCAGCTGAAGCTCAAATGATAAACTACCAGCGGTGGCGCATGAGCTGGTGCTTCATTTAGACTTTGCAGAAGAATTCTTTTGCAATAAATGTGGTATGTTCCCCACAGTAATCTCATGGGATGCAACTGCATTAAGTTTCAGGAGGAATACGTGCAAAGGCTTAACGTCAAGTCTCACAATATGCAGAAAGGCAATATTTTAGGAAGATAAGTATCAATTTATATACAGTATTAAAAACTTCACTGTTTATGTTTTGTATGTTGATGTTAAATATTTATCTGGGAGGACACAAACAACATTACTGGATGGTATGTCATTACTTAGTTTTAATTGTGTGCAACAAAGGAGCAAGCTTACGATTTGTGGTCTTCCATCGTTTTGTCTTTGGGCTTCAATCGTTTTGACTTATAGCTACACAAAGTCAGGATATATTTTGTCCGTGATTAAAGGTCAACATGATTCGGATACCAAGTTTTCGTGCACTTACTAAAGCTCGTTCTATGTTTATTGTGTTGAATGCTACTACACGAAATTTCTCTTCCCAAAGCTAAACTGTTGAGCGAGTAGAAGAAAAAAATTGGAGTTGCTGTGTAGTGCCATAAAAGGCTGTGTAATTATTAATAAATAGGTAGATGAAGATTTAAATTTTGAGCTGATTTATTTTTTAAAATGCTACACTATTCTCTAATTTGTTAACTTGATATCTTTACTAGTTTCAAGGAGAGAACATACCTAGCTACAAAAAGTCTGTGAAATATGTTGCATAAGTACTGCTTGCTGGACCTAGACACCGAAACCCGAGATGAATTACTTGTTTCACTGGAAAAGAAACATAAAGGAGTCAGGGAATTTGTCGTATGGTGCGAGAGAACAATTCACTCTTGGAATGACATACCAGATGGCATTTTTCGCCATCTAAAATGCATGGCATCAGCTTCACCAGTGTGCTCGTATTTCCTTTGCAATGAAGAATTCCTGTCTTCAATCAGAAACCTTTGCAACAGCCTCAACATCGGAGAGCAATCACAGGATTTGTTGGTCATACAAAATTGTGCCCCAGTCGTGTTCTTAGCATTGAAGTTTATAAAATGCAATAAAATTCCTTGGCAATGGAAAGGTCTTTTCGAATTCTTAACACATAAATTAAAGGCAGCTTTTCCAAATGATAAGCACCAGCTTCCTTCCTTAACCACTGGAATACCTGACGATGGCTTGAAGTTTTTCCAAATTGGCCACAAAGATGCGACAGGGGAGTTTACAAGCAAGACAGTGTCAAATATAAAAACCGTGAAATCTGCGCCAAGACTAAAATTGCCGGTCACAAAACTTTACTTCCTGCACTATTCACAGTTTTTTGTGAACACGGTATGTATTATGCCTGTATTATGTAATATGTGGCTAAAGCCTAAACCAAAAGCAGTCATGCCTTGCCGTACCATTGTTAGTATGAAATGACTAGTAAATTTCAGCTATTCCAATATCTTTCCTTGAATAAATGAAGAGTCATAATGGTAAGCCAATTTTGAATAACTAAATTATGCAGATTTACAGATGATACATTACTTATAATTGATAACATGGAAAATTTGAGGAAAAACAATATTCATCAACAACAGTTCCACAAAAGAAAACAAGAAATGAGAATTCCTATTCACCTTTTGTCTGAAACGATATAGTGGCAACAAGACACTGGTCCGTAAAGCAAAATTGTCATACCCCATATGATAGCTTAAAATGTCTTTGAATTTCAAGGTATCTGCTATGGATTTGAGGTCATGGAGTCACAGGAGTCGCCAAACCTCCCATTCACGATCTTACAAACGAGATTTCCGAGAGGCAAAGCACACAACTTTTATCTTTTCAAGTGAATTTTTATTCAAATTCTATTGCTACAGTAAATGACTCTGTAGTAGTTTGCATATATCAGCATATATTAGCATATTTAGTTTACTCATTCTTAGCTAGCCATTTCAGGTAACATCCTGTAGCATGCACTAGCATAGGCATTCCCGCATTGCATCATTGCATGCTGCCCACATAGGTAATTCCTGCACGCTTCTAGGTATTACCTTATATGTCTAGTGTAGCATAGCCTTCGTATTCATACCATATTAAGCTAGTTTTTCTTACCGTTATAGCCTATCATTTCATTCCTTATATGTAGAAAAATATTGTATATAGTTCACTTAGATTAAGTTTAAAAGTAGGTAGATTTTAGTTAGTAATTATTCAGATTCAGATTCAGTTGGTTGGTACGTAGAAAACACATATTCAAGTTTCTCTCTCTCGCTGTTACTCGACTAAGCCACGCAAGCAAAGCCTACCAAAGTTTTGGGTGAGATTGTTTCAAATTGTTCTTGTATTTAGATTTTAGCTTAGCATTTATTGGTAATTCGTTCAAACCCAGGTTTTACCAAAACTCTAATAAAGTTGGCTTTTAAGAACGTTGATTTTGTATCAATTTTGGAAACATTTACAACGACGGTGGATGTTTTCTTTACTTATTTGTTTATGCCGTTTGACTTCTACTTGACTCTTAAGTAGACTCTTAAGAATGCTGATTTTATATCAAGTTTTGATACAAAATACCATGATGAGTCTTTTCTTAGGCGAAAAGAACGAATTGCTAGCAACTTACTAGCCTAAGCGTAGACCCAGACTTCTGAAGGAAGAAAGGGTCTACGAATTAATGAAGCAAAGCTTGCAACAGCCAGTTAGTAATTTATGCGTAAATGTTTTAAAAAATTTCTCATGCAGGTAAGTTTTTTTAAAGGGTTTACTAATAAATAGTTACATACTATCTACTTCTACTAGCTAGGCCACAGGTGGTGGGGAATAAGACAGAAAACAGGATGAATTTTCTTAGGCCTTGTGTATTTATCAGTTTATAATTCCAATGAGATTTGATTCACTAAAAAGTTTGAATAAATAAAAATCGACTATATACTTAAACAGTCTATTCCTTCTTTCCTTTTTGTCTTGCGAGTTTGTCAAGCCAGCCCTGTTTTTGTTTTTATTTGCTTCCATTTGCTGTTTGCTACAACTAGCCCAATCCGCCATTTCTATAACTAGTACCAGGCTCCGACTCTGCGACGCAAGCACATGGAGCACGGTATAAGAATAAGATAAAGGTCTGCAGGTTGCCGTAGGCCAAATTACACTTCCTGTTTTCTTCTTTGCCACTGCTTTACTCGTCAGCCAGAACCCACCAAGCTTTTGCCCTCAAAATGTTCACACAACATTCCTCTGTGTAACCATGGCTTCAAAATATCTAAACCCGACACGAGGCCGAAATAGGCACACGGATCGGAGTCTCCGGATGATCGGTATAGGTAGCTTTTCGTCCAGCAAGCTGATTCCTATCATGGTCTCTTGACTAAAAAGTGCCATCTAAAACCTAAGAAATTCTGCAAATATGGAACTAATTAAGTATAATTGCAACTTAAGATCAATATTTATCTATTTTCGTTGGTATTTTTTCAAATCTTAAGTTTTATTGCAAGATTACAGAAATTTTTAGTCAAGAGACCCTGATAGGAATCAGCTTGCTATAATTGTCATGAACATGAAGCTGTTCTACATTTTCATATTTTTCATGAGTTGCCACATGCTGTTACTCTCCAATATGCAAGAACCAAAGATGCAAGCATTGCAGCTCTAGTCGTTAAAGGAGTTGTTATCAATTTTTGATTGGTGTTAAAACTATTCATCAGAATTATGTTCATCGTTGTTGTTATGTCCAACTTGGTAAGAAACTTTCTCAGTAGTGAAATTAGTCGAGGGAAATTTTTCCTGTAGAACTCAGTAGAACTCCAAAACACATCGATTACAGCAAGTTCATCATGTCAAGTCCAGGTCCGGTTTCAGAAGATGCCAGCCAAAGAGGAATCCAGTCTTGTGTCAGCAGAAGTGATGACCAAAAATTTTTTGCTTTGTTATTTGATAATATCAGTTTTTTGTGAGACATTTGTTTTGTTCACTTTTATTCTTTTTTCATTTTCAGTTACTCAAATTTCACACAGAAACCAGATTCAGGTGTTTCAACCCCAGCAGCAAAGAAAGTTATCTTAAAGCCAGAGTTTCCAATATCACCAATTACCACCAAGAACAAAGGTGATGGCTCAAATGAAGAGCCAATTAAAAAGTTACCATGTGAGTGCCCCGTTACAGTGTCTGTCAAGTGGAGCAATAGGACAATAGTCAATGAGCTCAAACCACAATTAAGTTCCTTGGCAAGATGCTGTGCCGTGATACAACAAAGCAGATTGCAAAAGCAGCTTGGAATTTCGATGCACTGAAGAAATATTTGCATGCAGAAGTGGCAAAAGAAATAAATAAGGAATGTGTTGCCATGTGCAGGAAAGGAAGTGCAAAGGATGCAAAGAAGAGAAAGAGTAGTTGCCTCCGCCAAACTGAGCAGAAAAGTATTGCTGAGTTCACCTTTGATGGTTTGATAAAGGAATTAGAAGAAAGAGCACCATTGCTTTTCAATGTTTTAAAATCAGCAGCCTCGAAAGGGAGAGAATATGAAGTGAAGTGGAAACCTGCAGTGTGCATGGCTGCTGCTGTCCGTCTTCATAACAGATCACAAAACATGATTGCGATGCAGTTGCCATTATTATACGTCATACAGGGTTGACACACAGTAAGATCCTGCAACAGAGAGCCTTTTGTTGCTACAAAAACTTTTTTCTTTGAAAGACTCCAGTTTACAAGAAACTTTCAGGTGCAACAATCATAAATAAATAGTTTTATGTAGTTTAGCCCAAAATTTAACCAGGAGATCTTTTATTTTGTATTCTGGGAATTTGGCCAGCATAGGCTATGGCAAGAGATGAATGTTTTAAATAAAAAAGTTTTTCACACACATAAAAGTATTTTAAGTATAACATATTTTTTAATTCAATGCAAATAAACAGAGTAATAAGTTTTATATGATAAATTAAACACAACACACATTAGGAAACTTCTTAGGCTGATGGACAAACAACAAATCTCTCAGTTGCGGGTCCTTGCTATTGCTAAATGGTTAAATATCTAATATTGTGTGAAATTTTCCTCCTCTCTGCTCCACCTGCAACCAATCACAAGTTCTGCAACTGCCTTTCTTTATTTTCTATTTATTCTTGCCAGTTTGATTAAATGAAGAACTGTAATGACATCAAAATATGTGTCCTTTTGCTGACATATCGACGCATCCTTTTGAGGTGTAGCATCATAATGATGTTGTGCGCTCTTAATGGCTGACAGAAGAAATAATTTAAACGTATTTAATATTGTGATTTTCAATGAAAATATAAGCCTATTGCAAATTATTCCAGGGCACCGTTCTTTAGTTCTATTTCATTTTGCCTGACTGTTTGCAGACAATCTGCACCATTGGCATCATTTTAGAATGGGAAGCTATCACTTCCACCCCTCACCCTGTAACCCTGCCCCGTATGCATTTTGCTATGTTGCATTAACTCTTTTTATCTCTTCCAGGCAGGGATGGCACGTATGCAGGCACTCAGAATAGCACCTTCATACACATATTTTTACAAAAAGTTAACCCAGTTGGGAAAGAATCATGACAGAAAGATTATTGACATGGTCAATTTGGAGGGCAAAAGAAGAACATCTGTCATACAGCTCAAAAACCATTCAATTGCTAGAAGACAAGAGTCAGAGGTATCAACATAATATTATAGTTTGTTAATGGAAAATTTTTATTCTTGCCATAAATTACTTTGTACATACATGGAAAAATAAAGAAAGTGAAAGGTCAAGATAATGCTAATAATGTTTATCATGAGATTCCAAAACCAAAAAGTTTTGTAAGTTGATAAACTTTTCCTTTTCTCCCTTCAAGGAGTGTACCAAGTCAATAGAGAAGGAAAGTCGAAAGGAAGTAGGCAGGCAGATATTGCAGTCATTTGATCAGTTGTAAGAAAAAGATGATTCCCATGAAGACCATTTCCCAGCCGAAAGAATATCAACATTCAGCCGGTATCAAGCATCAACAAAAATTACTAATGATAAAGCCCCTCATTCTTCACACAAATCACATTCTTCACAAAAGTCACTCTTGTCATTGGACTTTGAAAGGCATGCACTGTTAAAACTTTGAAGAGACAACAACAAAGATAGAGACTTCATTTATTACTTGAGGGATACATTTCTGCATGTCAGTCCTCGTGCATTCAACAACATAACATAACAGCGCATGCGCAACATAAAGATAGGCTGACAACGTCACACCTTTCCTTCAATAGAAACAAAAATGAATGAATAAAAGTAATGCAAAAATAAAAGATAAAAAATTAAAAATTGTCTTTTGATATCTTCACAGTTCATTGCTATGAATTATGTCCAGTAAGATAGTCTGGCCGAATTACTCTTCTACCACTTCTGGTGACAGTAGGTTTATAGAATTGTAATTGCCTGTGATCAAATCTGGTTTCATCTGAGTCAACGGGTTCTGACTGAGGTTCCGATTGCTTCTGTACAGCTGTTTGAGGGCGGTGGTCTTCTTGGTTAGGTTGAAAGATACTTCTTGAGTTGGTTGAGATATTGCTTCCTGTTCCGTTGTTGGGTCTGGGAATGAATCATCTTCCTCAACATCATTAAAGGGCTCATTAGTGTGGCGTAAGAACTTTCGATTTCGCCTTAAGATTCTGCCATCTTCGGTTTTCACGTTGTATGATCGGATATTCACCTGTTCTAGGATGCATCCTTTAGTCCAACGCCGAGTTCGATCGTTCTGTTTAGGCTTGATCCTGACCACATCACCCTTCGTTAATGTGCTGAGTTGATTCGAACCTCTGTTGAAATACTTTGCCTGCAACCGTTTCCTTTTGTGAAGATTGTCTTGAACTTCAGGTACAATTTCTGGTTTCAGGAGTTTCTTGGACGTTGGAAGCAGGGTTTTAGCTCTTCTGCTGAAGATTCTTTGAAATGGAGAGCTGTCCATTCCCTCTGATGGTGTGTTTCTCCATTCAAGTAGCGCAAGATAAAAATCAGTGCCAGACTCGGCAGCTTTCTTCATAAGCATTTTGGCAGTCTTGACTGCATTCTCTGCCTTGCCGTTACTTTGGGGATATTCTGGAGAGCTAAGTTCGGTAATAAATTCGTATTCCTTACTGAAGTCTTGGAATTCTTTTGAAGCAAATGGCACATTGTCACTCATAAGTTTTTCTGGAATACCGTGAGTAGAGAAGTGTCTCTTTAGCTTCTTCTTGATTTCTCCAGCAGTTTTGTGGAAGAGGCGATCTATCTCGAAGTAATTTGAATAGCAATCCACTGTGACGAGGTAGTCCTTGTTGTTGAATGTGAGAATATCGGCGGCAATAATTTGCCATGGGTGACTTGGAATTTCTCGTGGAATGAGTGGTTCCTTGGCCTGATTTCTTTGAAATGTGTTACAAATGTCACACTTGGATATAAAATCAGTCAGATCTTTATTCATCCCAGGCCAGTAAACTGCTTCTCGTGCTTTCCTAAGGCAGCTCTGTATTCCGGTGTGTGCGACATGCAGTTTCTCTCAAATCTTTTTTCGCAGTTTCTATGGGATTATTGCTCTATTACCCTTGAATATCACATTATCTTGAGCTGCCAGTTCATCTCTGATGGAAAAATATGGATGGAGACAACCCGGAAGTCTTTGTTTGTCTTCTGGCCATCCACTTAGAATAGTGTGTTTCAATAGCTGCAGAGTCCTATCACTAGCAGTCTCTCTTTGGATTTCTTTCAAGTGGGGCTCTGAGATTGGGAGATGATTTATCATATGAATGGTTTCAAGCTCTGCTTCAGTTTCTGATTTCGGTCTCTTCTCTGCTGGGAGGTATGCTCGGGACAGTGTATCTGCCAGAACCATGTCTCTGCCAGGCTGATACTTGATTTTAACATCATAAGATTGCAGCCTCAGTAAAAGCCTTTGAAGCCTCTTAGGAGCCGATGCTAATGGTTTACTGACAATTGAGACTAGATGCTTGTGATCTGTCCAAAGACAAGTGCAAGGAGCTCTTTCTCGATTTGGCTGTAATTTTGTTCCGCAGCAGTTAGTGCTCTACTTGTATAAGACACTGGGCGACCCTCTTGCATGAGAACAAAGCCAAGGCCTTTTGAGGATGCATCAACTTGTCCCTCTGTAGGCGTGTTCGGATCAAAGTATTTGAGGACTGGTGCATCACATAATGCAGCTTTGATGTCAGCAAAGGCCTTATCTTGTAACTCGCCCCACTGCCATGGTGTATCTTTATGAGTAAGACTTCGCAGAGGTTCACAGGTCTCTGAGAGTTTTGGTAGGAACTAGGCAAGATATTTAACCATGCCAATGAATCTTTGGACACTAGCTACATCACTTGGTGCTTGCATCTTTTATATAGCTTCAACCTTTGCTGGATCTATTTTCAAACCATGTTGGGTTAGGATGTGCCCAATGAAGGAGACTTCTGTGCATTTGAATTTGAATTTTTCTTTGTTGAGCTTGATGTTTTTCTCTTGGCAGCGCTTTAAAAGAGCAAGCAGATTCTCATCATGATTTCTAACAGCAGCTTCGTATGTGTCTCCTTTTCCAGTGATGAGGGCATCATCCGCAACTGCATGTACACCGGATAGTCCTTCAATACACTGGTTAAATTTGCGCTGGAAGTGTTCAGAAGCTGGTTTAATACTGAAAGGCATCCGGAGGTACCTCCAACGACCCCAGAGTGTCTGAAATGATGTGAGCATGCTTGACTCTTCATCGAGTTCGATTTGAAGATATCCTTCTTTCAAGTCAATTTTGCTGAATACTTTGACGCCTTCTAATTCTGGCAAGACATCATCTATCAATGGTAGAGGATAGTGACTTCGCTTCAAAGCTTTGTTCAGATGTTGTGGGTCAATACAGACACGGAGTTTTCCATTGGGTTTTTTTGCGATGACCAGATTTGATACCCAATCCGTCAGACCAGTGACCTTTTCGATGACCTGTAGGTGCTCTAATCTTTCGAGTTCCTCTTTGAGCTTAGCTTTGAGGGCAATAGGTACCCGACGAGGTGGCATAGCAACAGGGGGCTGTGACTCATCAATGTCTAAGTGTAGCTTGCCAGGCATTTTGCCAAGTCCTTCAAAGACAGACCCAAACTGATGTTTTATGTTCTCTATGGTGACTGTAGTATCAGTGGTGGCTGTCATAACAGTGGCAGTGGCATCAACTTGTTGGACTGGACATTGTAGACCTCTGGATACAGAGCGACTGGAGCTATCTGAGATATTATCATAATTGACTGTCAAAAGACCCATCTTTTGGGCAGCATTAGCTCCTAACAATGGTATATAGTCTCCCTGCACAACCACAAACCTGACCGTGTACTCACTATTGTTCTTTGGATTGACCAATTTAAGCCGACAAGTACCAGCTATAGGCGATAAGGCTGTACTGTACATGCGTAGAGAGTTAATGGATTTTCCAATATTTGTGCCTGGAGGAACAAATCGTTCTGGGAGAACATTACAAGTTGCACCTGAGTCAAGCTGGAAGGAGACCTGTTTGTCATGAACAATCATTGTGGCAAAACTTTTGTTCTTAGGAGGAACCTTGGACAAGGCATTGATCTCTAAGTTGTTGTCAGGAGAACTTTCAACAATAAGAATTTCTTCATCACCAGAGAGGGTTTCTTCTCTTACAGTGTGAATCTTTTTAGCAGAAAAGGTATCTAAGGAAATATGTTAGTTTAAATTTTTATGGGGGGGCTCTCTGTCGATTAGTTAACCTACTTAGAGAGCTCCTCCTTAATCAGTAAATCTTAATTGCAATTCTGTAATGTTTACTCTGTGTAACTTTTTGTATGCATGTAAATTGTAATTGTATTGTAATTTCGTAGAATTGTAATTAGGATTTATTGATAAATAAAAAAATCTGAATAAATAAAAGAATCTGAATCTCTCTTACCTGGAGATTTAGATGTGGTACATTTTTCTTTAAAGTGGTTTCTCTTGCCACAGCTAGAGCAAACTTGGCCATAGGCTGGACAGTAATCCTTGTTTCCTTTATGACTTTGTCCACAAAATTTGCAGTTTGATATGAAAGCTCTGTTATCTTCTCTCTTGGTGTTCTTTTGTCTGCCAACATAGTGTACCAAAGGATCATCATTGTCAGAAGGACCTGCCATGGCCCTAGCTTGGGCAGTAGTGGTTTCTGCAGCTCTGCATAAGTCAATGCATTTTGAGAGTGTCAGCTTTGGTTCTTGTAGCAATTTTCGTCTGACTGCATTATTGTGAATTCCACAGACTATTCTGTCACGGATCAATTCATCACGGAGAGTGCTAAAGGCACAGGTGGCAGCTAAGGCTCGCAAAGAGGTAGCGTAGGCTTCGAAGGATTCAGTAGGCTCTTGCTTGCAGTTGTTGAATTTGTAACGTTCATAAATAACATTAGTTTCACCAATACAGTAAGTGTTCCATAAATCGAGAATGTTGGCAATATTTTGACGTTCACTGTCATCCTGATACGGAAGTGCATTGTGTATGGTGAGAGCTTCAGGGCCAATACAAGTGATGAATGTAGCTACTCGAAAATTATCAGGCTTAGAGATCAAATTTGTGACGGTTTCATACATGTTCCATAGCTGTCGCCACTGTTTCCAATTCTCTGCGAGGTTACCACATAGATTCAGTCTGGGAGGTAGAGGAACATTCGATATGAACGATGAACTTGCTCCGGTGTGGTCATGAGTAGAGCTAGTAGAAGGGCTAGGCCCATTTTGATCTGGATTCGACATAGTATGTTAAATGGCCTAACGTAAACAAATTTTAGCAGAATCCTAAGTCTGCGAATGTTAATCAATATGTGTTTCACCTGACACCATGTTAAAACTTTGAAGAGACAACAACAAAGATAGAGACTTCATTTATTACTTGAGGGATACATTTCTGCATCTCAGTCCTCGTGTATTCAACAACATAACATAACAGCGCATGCGCAACATAAAGATAGGCTGACAACGTCACATGCACGGCTGCCACCTGATCATGGACGAAAGTTGATGCTAGACAACATTGACATACACCAGAAGACACATGATATGACAGAAAAACGTCAATCCAGATGCACATAGCCTTATGTCAACTGAGAATCGGGTGTCAGGAGCGCATTTACCAGATGAAAACCAATTTGTCAACTAGAAGACTTGGAGAACGGTATCTTTTGCCCCAGTAAAATTGAGCATACGAAACAAAGGAAAGATTACATCTATTTGGTTGGCCGAATAATATCAGAGAACATCCCATGCTTAGAAGACCTTAGGACAGCAGCTGTTCAGCATATCCCTCATTAATATTCAGACAAAATGAAAGCTGCAACAGAAACTGTGAGTATGAACTAACAACTATGATATGTTAATTTACATAGCAACTGATGTATCATCATAGTAATTTTGAATTTTAATTTCTATAAGAATCTGAAATTTGGATTTGAGAAAAAATTCAATTTGAGAATTGTTGAAGGCTTACTGCCATGTTTAAATTCTGAGAGCAGCATATTTATCAGACATGGAAAATAATATACAGTTCATAAATTGGGCTGCAAAGCTCCAATTTTAAAAATATCTTTTGAGGGAAAAATTATGTCTAAGGGCATGTCTGCATGAGTGGGGCTGGTTTATCTATATGGGCTGGCTCACTTGGTTGAGATTTGTGAGTTGTTGGCAAGCACTTGTCCATGCCAATTTTGCATTTAAATGAGAGGTAAGCCACTCCACCACCAAGATGAGATCTACGAGGAAGGTAAGTGAGATTTGTGACAGGTTGGATGAAAATTCTCCAACATGAAACACGACTGGCTCGAACTGAAGTTGCCTGGAAATGAAATTATCATTGATCTAAGTCAGTTTGGAGCCAATTTTCCTGTCAATAAGCAATATCAAATTTTGACATGATATTTTTAGAAAATTATATGTCACAGGTCATTGGCTTATAATTTCCATTAATGTTGTTTCACAGACATTTCTTGGAATACTCTATGAAAATCAAAATGAAGCTGATGGCATGCAGAGGATATTAGATGAACTTCAAAAATTTTTGCCATCCTATCAAAAAGACGAAGGTGAAAAGAAATTTGCAGAGCAGGGTTTCGTCGGCGATCAACTCACGGTTGAGCAAGGGGTTAATGGAATCCAAGAAGTTAGCAATGGATTCACACCAGATGAACATCATGAAGGAATGTGGATGACTTCAGGCAGCTTCCGCCTTGCAACTGAAAAATATTGGAGCTGCCTTGGCAGGTTCTTGTCAATAGTTGTGATGTCAGTTGACAATCGATGGGGGTAATGAACGAGGCACAGCTGGAAGAAATAGCTCGGGTTAAATACAGACAGAAACCTGATTCCAACAAGGACTAGTGCAGGTAATTTGCCGCCCCAGTCAATGCTTCATCAGAGAGGGGTCTTTTGAAATACTGCAACATTGTTGCATTCTTGTCCACATGAGCAGGATGGGGTGGACATAAATTAACCCACCTTGCATTTGTCCAGGGCATTTTATCATGGGTCATAGGACACGCGGAATGTGGGTTTATCTAGTGTGTTTATCAAGAATCAGAACTATTAGGCCTACCTTTCTTTGTGCATGCTTTCGTCCAACCTTCCCCAACCGCCATGTTTTAAAGTTGTTGTTTTATGTTGTTCCTTAAAGCTCCTTCAAAGGGGAGAGGGCGGAGCGAAGCGAGAACCAGAGGAAAGAGATAAAACGAATGGGAGAGCAATGAGGGGAATGGAGACAATAGATTCTTTTGTTCTTAGCAAATGGCGCAACTGGCACAGCCGCACAACATTACGCACAATAAATCACCAGGTCAACACAGGGGAACGACGAAGGAAAGATATCTATCCAGGGGGCTACAATCTACATTTTCTTGGAATAAAGATGGCTGCTGCAATGATCAATCGACATAGAAGTAGCATATCACATTGGACCTTTGTTACAGCTCGAGTTTGTTGTTGCCCCCGAGTCATTCCTTGCATTTTGCTGCCTTATAACGGCGAAAGACCGTTTCGTCACTAGAGTTTGATCAGGCATGCAAAAAGGCCCAGGTTCTCATTGTTTCGTCCTGTGCTGTGGCTTCGGGATCGGGAAGAAAAAACAAAACTTGCAGGTGGCGGCAGGCAGAGAGCAAGCATGGGTCGTGTAGCAAGCAGCCAGAAAAAAATATGGAACATCGGGCTCTTTCTCCTCCTGTTTATAGACATGCACAGAGAAAGGGTGGGACAGCAAATAGCGACAACAACATACCAGCAAGGGAATGGCAAGGCAAGAACGTGATCATTGATAGGCCAGCCAAGCACGTAGAGAGGCAAAAAGTGATCATTACAATAGGCCTATTGTGATCATTACAAAATAAAAGTGGAGAACTTGTGTGGATGTGTTTCTGTTGATAGTTGCTTCCATATTGGAAATAATGGTTGGAGTATTATCAATGACTTACAGATAGAATGGAACTTCTTTTGTTAGAGGGAATTGAAGAAAGGTTGGCAGAAAGTGCTGCACGCACAGCTGAACCTTAATTTTATCTGTCATTCATGGACTGCACTGTTAATTGGACTGCACTGTTAATTGAATGAACACACATTTAAGATACACAATCTGTTATTGATTTTTTAGATATTAACTAGGCCCAGGTCTATACTATCAGGAGTAAATAGAAAGAAAACCACTGGTAAAACTATACTACACTATTTGTGCATGATCTTCAAACATAGATAGGATTATTTATCTAATTGATATGATAGAGTTGTGATAAGTCGTCATTTTCTTGCAATCTGTAATGCGCCAATATCACTGTCCTTCAATGGTTTTGCGAGGAGAGGTGTAACTTTAGTAATTTTTGACCTCTTTCCAAGTGACTTGACTCTAGTGAACACATCCCTAATCTTCGTACCAGTAATGCATCCCATTCTCTGTAACCTCCACTGACGCGAGATAGCCTGGCCCCTGGTTAATTTTTCCTAACTCGTCCAACTGGCTCTTGTTGAAGGCGAGCTTCTCCGTGAAGAGTACAAGCAGCATTTGTTCGTCAGCATTTTGATTTGCCTCTAATAGCGCATCGGCAATGTCTGGCAAAGGTGGAGGGCAAGCGAAATCTTTGGGAGGGTCCAATGCAATCAAAAATACCGCATCCGGCTCTTTCCGACGCACATTTTCAAAGTAGGTTTGAATGCGAGCACTCTCCCCTCCTTGCACATCCATCGGTCTAACGTCAAATGACCTTTTAAAGTCACTTTGCACCTTTCTTGTCTTCTCTTCCTTTTGTCTATCGTGCTTCTCAATCTCAACTTCACAAATTGGTCTCGGCTCAACCTCAACTGTGCTCTTATTCCATGAGCAAGCTTTCTCTGTGCACACTGGATCAACCAGGCCAACTCTGTTGGCAAATTCAATTTTGTAGAGCACTGCAACTACGTGATTGCAGCACTGCCCAAAACCTGCAGTACACGAACAAAAAGCACAAAGAGGATCTCCATCTTCCGCGCATAGTATCCAAACGCTACGTGGACCTTCTCTCAACTTCTGGGAGGGCGCACCTTGCCTTGAATAATTTTCAAATCATTTTGCTTTTTTGAAAACAGTTCATGAACGAAACCACTCTTGAAATACAAAAACGCTTTCTTAGCCTTGTATTGTCCTATGTATTCCGTATCAAACACGAGGCCACTCAGCAACATCGTTGCTCCAATCTTTGGCTTCAACTTTTCGTGGATCTGGTATGGAGTACTTTTTCAGTAGATTCTCATAAGAGGGACATAGTTCAGCTTGAAGCTTCTCAAAGTCAGTTCTGATAGGTGTTTTTTGCTTGTATGCCATCAAAGCACGTCCTGCTAAATTTAGCTTTGACCCTTCTTGACTCAAACCCCTTAAAGCCAAAAAGTACTTGAGTTCAGCAACACTCAACTCGAGAAAAACTGCTGAAGCCCTGATTTTATTTTCATTAGATTTTGATGCCATAATTAGCAGTAAATGGAACAGTAGAGACGAAACCAAGTCGATTTTTTAATAACTCTGATTTAGAGACACGTAAGAAAAATTTGAAGTCGAAGAAGATAAATTGGTTGAAAAGTAGGGAAAATTGTGAGTCATTAACAAAAGAGTTAAAAAGATTTTACGCAAACAGGATGGGCTTGACTCCATTGACCAATCAAAATTACTTTTAAGTGGCATTCACCATCTCTCTAACCAATAAAATGCTTTCTAGACGTCCTCTTTCTGCACACGGTTTTCTCGTGACGCAACGCCTGTGACGTACCACCCAGAAAGGGGATGACTTTGCGCTAATAATATCTGCACGAAATGGTCTCATTTTGAAAGAATTCATGTTTGAGAGCGAGTTCAGTTCAAGATGGTTCAGAAAATGTCGTTTCTTCGTTGTTTTGGTTGACCTTCAGAAAGAAATCGTGATTCTTGCAGGGGCAGTAGAAATGGGCCTAAATCCGGTACCTAGCAGTTTGGAGATCTCACGGTAGGAAAACACAGATTTTCACAGTTTTTTGGATTTCATTTACATAAAACAATAACTAGTGTATTATTATTTATATTCTATTTATTTCCTTATCGTTATTTAGTCCCGTAAATCGAGCCTGAAAGTTGTGAATTTTTTTGTTGTGGCTCTGATTAATAAAATTAATAAAATTGATCACGTGAATAGTGACAAAATTTGCCAATAATAACAAAAACATTCAAATGATATATCCAATGATAGCTCTCGCCAAGAGAGGTTCAACCATATATATTTCTTTCAAATGGGATTATTATTGAAAAAGATATAGCCGATTGAAAGGTCAATTTCATTACTTGCTTCCACATATGGACAATTGCTCGTCATGTGACTAAGTCCCTAACACCATAACCCATACCACAAGGTTCCTTAATACATTCTACAATGCGTCAAACCCTCATCAAAGCTACTAACGAGTTCTTGCACATGATACACGATCAAAAGTAGGAGGGGGGGGCAAAAATGCCCCCATACCTTATAGGGTATCTTTAATTTTTTCAAAATAGTTAGGGACCTATTACAATAATTTTGCTTCTTTTCTCCTCAATTGTTAAAATTGAATTACGCCATGGCTTTTACAATTATTAATTATTTAGTTCTCTCTTGATGTTCTTTCAGCTAATAGCCAAGCTGGCACCGATAAAGTTTCTATTCTGAGATCTTTGGCAGGTAATAAAAGAACCATGCACTAGAAGAAAATTAAGATAGATAAACTGAAAAAATTTCTACGAAAGAAGATTTGAAACCAATCAGACAAACTAAGAATAATTGAGAACCTTAGCAATGTCACACTAACTAATCCACAAACTTATCAAACAATTGGTTTCTTAAAAAATCATTACACCATCTTATCTGGTCCAATGCAATTGTGTTTCATAAAATCAGTCAAAGGTGAAGCAAGAGAAAACAAAACAGTGACTAAGATTGATAAAATGGTTAATGTTTGTGCTGCTCTTGTTAACATAGAAGATTGAATTTTGTATAAAGAAAATATAGAGTAGAAATTTTGAGTTAATAAAAATGTTTTCTATCTCATAGTTTTTTATCATATACAGTAAAAAGAAAAGTATTTTTATTAAGTTATTTTCTTTTGTTAGCATTGCAACATTTTGTGCTGCAGTACCATGTTTTTTTCTTGTTTCAGTTTTGAGTCCCGTTGTGCCTTGTTATTTAGACACATTTGTAGATTTCACTATATAACAAGCTTCATATCATTACACCCTCCATTGTCAAGTATCATTTGAAGGCTTTGCCGAATTCTATTGTTCCATGGCACTCAAGTTTTATAACTGTCTTGCTATTTTCAAAATCTAAACTACTCTTACAAGGTTCCCTAAAGATGTTGGGGCTGGAATAGGTAAGGGAAAACTGTTTTTGGGATCTTATTGGGGGTAAAAGAATCTGGAGGGCAATAGAAATAATCTGCAGTATCGGCACAACTTAGTCAGTTTTTAGGATGCAAAACACTCTTTTAGGGCACAAGGCAACCCAGCCCTGAAATGATATTGTGGAGGATCAGCTGAATAGTCAGTAAGAGGCAACACTACACAAGTACGAACATACTGCAGTATGCAACAAAATAGGGGGAATTTACATACAGTACAGGCCAGAAATAACTTAACCTTGTTTTCGCATGAATTTGTGCGAAGACTTTGGAAATTTGCACATGCGAAAATCACCAACAAAATTTGATTGCGAATTCGAATTCGAAAACGAATTTCGTTTGCTAAATTACATTCGAGAAAGAGTGTGAGGATTGTGTAAGAATTTGTGAATTTCATTGAATTTTGAAATCATTTGCGAAATCAAGATTGAATAAGATTGAAGCGTCATACCAAGAAAACTGAAAAACAAGTAAAAATTCAGTGGGGCATTGGAATGGGGAGACTCAATTTATATGATAGAACATGATTATTTAAACGTGTTAAACGAGTTGTACTGTAACAATTATTAAACGATTGTCGTAACCTAACATAACAACTGTATACTGATATGATTTGCAGGTCAGAGCTATTGAGCTATTGTTTTGGGTTTTAAATATCCAAAACAGGGCTAACTTATTATTTTCTATCGGAACCTTAATGAACTTTAGTCCGCAAACCCTTCATCGTTGCCGAAATCAGTTGATATTGTAATGTATTTCTCCCTCAGTAAAATAATGAATTCAACACCTTTAGCAAGTTTGAGTTATCGTTAACCTGTAGGCACGATATTGTTTTGTTTTGTCAAGTCTTATAACTTTGTTTTCTCCGCTTCATTAGGAAAGGTTATGGTGATTCTAATAGATAAAATCTCCCAAAACTTTGAACAGGATTATTTTGATTTAAAACCGAGGAGCAATTCGCTCCTTGAAAATCTTGTACACCTTTGCTGAAAGTCCTATTGTTTTCTCTGGAATCCCTTGGAAGTACTTTTGTTTAAATGGAATTTTTGTACGCCTTTTTGCAGATTGAAATGCCCTTTGTTTAAAAAAGCATTTTAAACAGAATAAAATTGTAATTCTACATTTTCTTTTCCATGCCCTTTTTATATAAATTCTTCTGTGTTTTGATATCATTTTGCATAAGATTCTACAGGCCTTATTTTCGCAAATGATTAACACTTGAGCACAAGGCATTGCACAACAAATTCGCAGCAAGATTTGCAAAACAATGAAGCAAAATTTGTGCAAAATTCCTGCGAAATTCGCAAAGAAAACACCAAATTTGTATTCGAATTCGTATTCGTACGAATTCGCGCGAAATCGTACAAAATTCGCATAGGTTTATGATGGCCCGTACTGTAATGAATGCAAAATAGTGTAAAGAGAATTTAACAGGTGTCATGCTGTTGAGAGAGTGAAATCTTATATAACTAGTATATAATAATTATCTGCATCAAATTTAACTGCAAAAGTTAAATTGCATGGCTGAATTAGAAACCTGCATGGTGAAGAAAGTTGTTAGTTTAAATAATTATTGTACCTGACTCTCCTTTTAATGACAGTGTTTGCCTCATGTATAAATATTCATACTGTTCTTGACAGGAAAACGCCAAGGTATAGACACCTATAGAGAAGAATTGGACAGGAAGATAGTTTTTAAAGGTTTCTGTGCCCTATATACTGAGGATGAAATCAGAGAGAGAGGAATGACATGGAGTTTTAAGGGAAAAGATGAAAATGCTTTGGGTAACTTCATGAAAGAAATTGAGAAGAAAAAACTTCTGAATTATATCCCCATGTCAATTGCACAGATGATTGCAAGAAGAGAGGTAGGTTTTATACTTCAAATAGAATACACCATTTTTTTCTGAGAAAGTCGTTTATACAAAACTCAGGACTAAGATCAATATTGGTTAAGAAAATATCATTACTCGACCCAGAATTATAGGAAACTTGCATATGTCAACAATCTTAAGAATTATAAATTTGTTAAGTGTCTATTTTACAGAAAGCAATTACTGTAGATGTAGATTGTATTGCTTCCTCTATCTCTCAAATGTCAGGGTCAATTACCTGGATTGAGAGGATAAACTTTTGATCCCTTAGAAGCTGCTAACAAAAAGAGTTTAATGACCCTTTTTACAAAATCATATTTGAATTGAGTAAAGGGCGAAAATCCAAAAAGCCATACAGAAACAGCCTGCCTAAACTCATCACTGAAATCAGTACAAGTTAAGAAGCCTTGAAAGAATAAAGTTAATGTAATCATAGATTGTATTTTTTTTCTGCGTTTGTGAAATTTAAGGTTTGAACACCTGTTTGAAATACATTTTCATTAAAAATACACAATCATGTGGGTTAATAATTTTTCAATTTTTTAGACTGTGTATTCGGAAGTAAATAAATTTCGTACCACAGGTTGTGAGAATTTCACAGTACAAGATGGTGTCTGGAAATTGAAGTATCCACACTGCATGTGGACAGTAATAGCACAAGCAACCAATTTTCCTGGAGTAAATCTACCAGATGTTTGCGTCAATGAGACAATGGGGCAAAAAGAGGCTTTCTGTCACGAACACTGTAAGACTGCTGTAGAGGATGGCATACCAATTAGTCTGAGAGGGTTCCTGACTGAATTCTGTGGCATAACTTCTAACAGTAAGATATAATTACATCAACATTTTTATGCCACTTTAAAACTTCTCATGCAGCTGGTCAGACAACATTTAATGTCACAACATTTACAATATTTCAGACTGTCATGAACAACCTGAGGAAAAAAACTTGAAGGATGTTAGAGTTGTCAATGAAAAATTTGCAATGAAAAATTTGTGAATGAAAAATTTGGATGAGATCAAATAAACAATGCTTGAAGAATCACAAGGTATGATATGCAAATTGTTCATTATTAAGGTTCGACTGTAGTTTAGGGTTCCCTACTTACACCAGCATTGTTCAACTAATAGTGTGTGGTCTATGAATAGGGTTTCAGGGCTATTACCGCCCCCAAACCTCACTCTAACAGTGTTGCAATTTTATCACAAATCTTAGCTAGATTGCAAAACTGTTCGTGAATCGTGAAAAATAATTTATTCTAATTTAATTCAAAAGAGTACCTATCATTGATGCATTCTCTTCTCACAGCCACCATTTTTATTTTAGCTGGTATCACAAATATGTCCGGTTAGTGTAAACTGACTGACCAGCCTCAAAAATGAAAAAAAACCCAAGATTTTGAGTCGGACGTAAAAAGTTACTATACAGTTTTCCTTATTTTTCTGCATTAAAATTGGTAAATAGATGGCTAAAATTCGCATTTTTCCTGTATGTAATGTGCTTTTCTTCTTGTACTGATCTTCTGATCTTATTTTACCGTGAATTTCTATACAACAAGTTAGATTTTTGACAAACCCGAAAATTTTTTATGCCGATCGACTCAGATTTTGATGTCCTGTTTTACACTAACCAGACATATTTTAGACATATTTGTGATACGCGCCTTTCCAATCTTTCTGCCTCTCAGCCAGTTTCCTTCTTCGAACAGCATGTTGAAAGAGCACAAAGGAACTGGGCGATAATAAGATTGCCATTGTCACCCTCATGGTGTTTTTGCTCATGCTCCTCAATCCGTTGAAGCAGTCAGATATTCTGGTGAACTGTGATAACTCTCCCATCTCAGCAACAAGACTGATTACCTGAGTCGCAGTTTCTCTATTTAATTCAATTGATGCACGCTCAAATGCAGCCAATTTCCTTTCAGTGCTAGCCTCGGTGTTATGACTGATAACTTGGACTCTAAACAGTCAGAGAGATATCGAGAAACCGAGATAAAAAAGTTATCGCAAAACCGATAACGAGGTTATCGATATCGCGATATTTTGCATATCGCTAAACCAATATAAAAAATATCGAAATAGCGATATCATTTATATCGTATTCGTAATTATGAATTAAAAAGTATGTTTTTCGAAAGAAGTTGGTTTAGGCAATCTCTTACTTCATATAGAAGTCCAAACGAGTGCAACTTTTATAAGTTAGTTATTAAATAAACTTTGAATTTAAAGTTTTTGATTAGCTATGGCAAACTCAAGTGATTTTGTGCAGGAGACCTGGATAGAAATTGCAGTACTTTGGTCTATAAAGGGGTACCATGCCTTTAAAGTTCGCCCTTGCTCAGATATAAGTTTAATAATTACACCAGAGGAGGGCAACAAGTATGATCCACATGCTATGTTGGTGAAAATGCCCAACACTGTTCCTGATCAGCTTTTAGAGAAGGTAACAAGAGCAGGAGATGCAAAAAGGAGACCCCAGTTGGTGAAAGATATAATTGGCAAAACAGTGGGACGAGTACCAGCCAACTTGAGTAAAGTTTTCAAGTTTGGTGGAAAAAGATTATTGGTGAGCGATATTTCCTGCTTTTTTGGTGGCAGAGCAGGACATACTGTAGATGTACCACACTGGCAGTCGTTTAAAAAAGCTAGAACCCGTGCTGGCCATGGCCGACAAGGTGGGGGTGCAGAGCTTAGTTGCAGGTACACTCTGAAAGTGAAGATGGCGCACATCGACGAAGCGAAAGCCATCTTCAAAGAAAAGCTTACTGTAGAAGAACTTAGTAAAGTTATGTTTCAGGGACAGACAATTTAAAAGATGAAGCCACAATGTTATTAAAAAATGTTTTTAAATTTGAATAGAACTTTTACGTAATAGAAAGTTTCTTGGTATTTCTTTTATTGTTTATCTTATCTCTTATAGCATCCCCTTATTTTACGAAAATCTAACTTTTTGGTATTTAAAAGAGTTGCCCTTAGTTGCTAATAAGATTCATTCAGAAATCATTATTTTCTTCAGTTGGTTGGAAGTTTCAAAGCTTACATAACTACCCATTGCTGTGATTACAAAAATGATAAGAAACTTTGAGGCTCTATCATCAAATGAGCATTTTCTCACTCAAACTCTTGAATTTTTCTCATCAAACTCTTACATTTTAGAGAAGATTGTAAACTGTTCTTATAAAAAAAGCGTAGTCTAATCAAACATTGGTGTTATAGATATCCATCTAGTTTGATTGGTCTCCTATCAGATAGAAAGCATTTGGTCTTTGGCATTATGCCCAGAATGCCATTCACTTAATCTTAGAAGAGAAAATCACACCAAATGAAAAATCTATTATTTTAATCCCAAGAATAAACAACAAATATCAATTATGGTTACATGGTTACTCACAACACTGTTTACGTAGATAGAACATATTTAAGGTTTAGCTAGAATCCATAAATTGCTGTAAAGTAATCTTAAATATTAAATACTTCTTTCATAAGACTTGGACCACACACCCAAATCAGAGTCGAAATAGTATACAACTTGTGTCTTTTGAAAGGGGAGGGTCTTTCACCTAATCTTTATAAAAAGGCACCACTTCTTTTGTTTCGACCAAACTTGTTCAGAATCTTAAAGAAGGAAAGGTGGTAAGAAGCGCAATTGTCCGAATTTCAAAATGGCATCTTCAAACTATAACCCTGACGAAATGGCAACGGCTGATATGGACTACTCGTTCCAAGAAATAGTAACTGCATTAACAACTGCCAGTTTGCAGCCTACTGCCCCGCCAGACTATTCAGCACTGTCGACGATAGCCAGAAATTCAGACGTGTTATCACCATTCCAGTTGGGTCTAACTGGAAATCTACCCACTCCTTTTGAGATAATTGGAACTGATGGAACTGACAATGCAGAGATTCTACAACCTGTAAGTATCTAATGTTTCAATTGCGTATTATTACCGTTGCAGTTTAAAAGGGAAAGAAAAATTTGGTTTTATAGTAATCATCTTTATCTTGACATAAGTACTGTTTTTCAACTAAACTCACACCTTACTAAAGTAATTCGTTAATTGTAGGGATTATTTCCTGGAGGAAGCTTTCAGCCAGCCCCGCAGAATACTACCCAAACACTTCCTCAACCAGCTCTCCAACCTCGAGCAGCTCCACCCTCTCAAGGCACCGAGAGCAAAAAAAGGAAAAGAAGATCGGTCTTTCCCAAAGAAGGGGCGCAACAACAAAAAACGGCAAAGGAAAAGAAGCTCGAAAAATGTGCAATGGCAAACAAACGAAGTCGCCGGTCATTTGGTCTTCTGAAAAAGGCTTTCGAACTGAATCGCGAAACTGGGTTAAGTTGCATGGCTGTGATAAGAACACACACAGGTAATGTTACCTATTGGGCATCCCCAGATTTTGAGTACAAACTAAAGAATAATCAGGCTGTCTTAGACTCTGAAACAGCTGTTTTCAATGATAATATTGGAAAGGAAGAGACCCTTTCTGTTAGAAACAAAGCTGTTGATCTTCCCGAGGTTGTTGAGCCAAGCCCCGAAAAGATGCCGCTGCTCTTTCCTTTATAACCCAAACGGGTCCAAGTCAAGCAGCTATGTTACGGGCTGCTCATTTGGAGAAAGATGTCTCCCCAACTGAGCCAGCCCCTAAGACCCCGGAAAAACGGAAAAAGAGCACGAAAGCACGAAACTCTGCCAAAAAGCAAGACCCAAACACATGTGCACGTTGTGCGAAAGTGTGGAACCATGATGATGATGAAACTTGGATCTACTGCGATCATTGCGATGGGTCAACGTCGAGCCCTGCTCTGGGATTAAGGGCTTGAAAAATCCCAGCTGAAAACCTACGATTTACGTGTGTGAAATGTTTTAAATAGATTGGAGAGAATTGAACCCCTTGTAAGTAAGCAAACTCTATGTATCGACTACAGAATCTTTACGTTAATTGGACTCTGGGCTTCTATGATAACATTTATACACGTCACTATCTTTTTATAAGAAACTCGTAAGAAAACCAGGATTTTCTGTTACCAACTGATAATTTTAAGAATGCAATCAGCATCATTTCTGATCTGACCTCTGTTTGTTATTTTAAACTTCTAAGGAACTTTCCGCTCCTATAATTCTGGAAAGCAAGAAACATTTAAGTATTAGGAAAAAGTTACCTCCTGATAAAGGAAAGACGTGTATATCCATGTGCACAAAGGGCCCAGAATAAATTTACCTGACACGAAGGAATAGGCTATATCAAGGAACATTACAGGCCACTGATTTTCAGATACATTCAAAACAATTTGCCGAAAGGTGTTAATTGAATTTCTATTTCATTATCTGCTTCGTTAACTTGTCAAAAACTCTAAAATTTGAAACTTTCAAACTCGAGAAAAGGGGCAATCATAAACTTTTAAAGTTCTCGAGCTTAAATCATCCTTCGGTTTCGAAAAGAAGAAAAATCAGTGGCTGGAAAATTCTCTGGAATATCTATCACTACTATAGTGCTTATAGATACTCTAGATACTCTTTATGCTTATAGATAGCTACTCATACGGTTGAAATAGTGCTTGGTCTAAACATCCATAATGAAAAGCAACATAAGTTTCAAGCCTCAACTTCATGAAGGATACAAAAAATTTACTTAATTCTATTGATATCAGTAGGCCCAAGGATCTTGCAAACATAGCTACTATAAGTGATGCAAAATTAACATTATTCTGTACGCTACTGACTTTCCTTGACTTTTCATTTTTAAAACTGAATTAGGTCTTGCTTCATAGAAAGGTCTTTAATAAAGTTTCTCTTTTTTGAAACACAGAAATATTGTCTCTTGGCATGAATAGTGGGTTGAGTTAAAACTGCTTGGGTATGAATAGTGGTCAAAAATTTATGTTTGCTTTTCAGATGTGATTTTAAAACGACATGATAAACTAAGTTTCAAGAATAACTCTTAATCAGTTCGGTATTTTTGATACTACTAAATCTGTATAGAGTACCAACGATACTGGGCCCATGAAAGAGTACACAAAAGCTACACGGCTTTACTCTTGCCAAATACTGTAGTCTTGCTCCTCACCGATGTATGATAAGATTTCCATATAAAAGTGGTGCAATGATGCGACAGTTGCTGGGATGTCGTGTTCGTATCTATTCCTAAAGTATGCTCTTATATTTCGATTTCTAGCATTGTTTATCAGTTTTCAATTTCCTTCCTGAGAGCACCCTGGTTCTGATTTGAGTTGCTGTCTAATCTTTTCCTTTCCTCTGGCGTCACAAATACAATTCTGTTTGACGGAGCTACGCTTGGATATTCTTCGTTCAGGTACAAATGTCCAATCTGATAATATCTTCTACATCTTGCTAGTTCGGTAAATTTGGTAAGGGAGATGTCAAGCTGATCACCGTCACGCCATCGAATTGTGTTGTACGGCTTAAGTATATTTTACGACGCAGAGTTGCCCTCCATAACTGTATAGAATCAGCATTTTCTCTAATTCGATAGCCTTCATTCTTACGTGAAATTCCACTACTTTTGAAAATTTTGTCTTTCAAGGCTTTTAGTGCGTCCAAATTTCTACATGCTGAAAGCCACATTGATTCTGAGGGTACGCCTTTTGGAATCCACGATTTTACGGCTTTGTTGATGTTTTCTAAAACGAAATCCCAGTCTTCGCCTTTGGAAGGATCGTTGCTTGTACTGATGGAAGAGTAGCTGTCGAAAAGATCTTTTAACTCTGCAGGACAACTTATATCGAGGAGCATCAAGTAGGATTCAATATGCTGATAAGTTGGGTGGTTTCTGCCGTAAAAGAGATCCATGAACTTAAATAACGCACTTTTGATAAGCCTAGCATTGTTTCTACGAATACCCATCCTGTAGTTTATGATAGCTTGGGCATAGTGCAATGTTTGAGAAAACATATACATGAACTGAGGATCCCCCTCTCTTGTCTTGCAGTAAGAGAGAAAACCTTCAGCTGTTGGGTGGTTTGTCTTAGAGGTGCATTTCTTCTCTGGAAATTCCCCATCACTCAAAGCCTTCAGGTAGCAGAAGACCATTTCTCGAAGGGAGCCAATGTAAAATATCAGGAGAAGTGACCATGCCTTATGATGATCTGTGCACTTCTTGGCACAATGTTGTGCAGCTTCAGACTTGAATCCCATCAAATCGCACAATGTTTTTAGAAAAGGAATCCAATTCAACTCAAAAAATGACTTGATTGCATTCATTTCAATGTGCCCTCCGCCTGGCCTTAGCAAAACCCAGTCAAACTCGTAATAGAATTCCATCATGTTATCGTGCTCTGACTTACAATGATCTGAAAATTTGTCAAGACCAAAAAAATGACTTATTGCATTCAATACACACCCTTGTTTCCTTTATCAAGTTGTAACAAAGTCTAAATGGTAGACCGTCACAGCAAACAATGACCCAATAACGCAAATTGCCACCATACCTGTGCAAGCCTGCATTTATCCCGATATTCCTTAAAACAAGAGTCAAATTAGCATAGGAGTCTGGATTAAGAAATACTGGATCACCCAAGGATATGTTAGGAGCAGTTTGCTTATGGTTTGAGGAATATGGTCATAGCGTTCAGTATCTTCCTATTTCTTCATCTTCACCCTCAGGTTGGAATTTTGAGATTTTCTGTGTTGTCGCTTTTTCCCTAGATTTTGGAAGATCAGGGTCTATAGACTCTACATATTCTCTCATAGTTTCGCGTAGATTTCGTTTACAAATATCACAAATCTGCTTAGATTTCGGATAGTGAATACCTTGGCTAGATTTGGCACAGTGCATGCATTGGATACAATTTTCCTCTTCATCGAGCCGCTTTATAAGATTTTCAATCTCTTCATTACAGTTTTGCTCTTCTGCTTTGTCTAAACTTTCCTTAACATCCTCAATTGCTTTGGAAATGAAATAATATAACTGCTCGTAGTGAGCTTCATCTAGATCTGCAAAATATTTGTCAGTTGCATCAATGTTACGAATTCTACCTACATGTTCTGATATGCTCTCCTCTGCAAAAAGCCATTTTCTTGGCATGAGGTCGGCATTGCTTTGGAGGTTTCGGACTCATCAAGTTGAATGTATATGGAATTAGTTATAACAGAGGTACTGATTTTGTTTCGAGGTCGCACATTCCAGGACCTTCCTATGACTTGAGTGTTGTCGAAGGTTATAGCTATATCACCAGATGGGCATTCAAGTGGTTTATCTGCCTGGTTGATTAACCAATCTTTAATGGTACTATAAGAACCCCCACCGTGCCTGATCCATTTAAATCAACAGCTGTTCTACTTCCGTCTCAGCATAGATCCCAAGACTTTGAAGAAAATTTAAGGAAATACGCAACGTCTTTTACTGGCTAGCCAGTAAACAAGTTCACATATTCGACAAAAAGGCCCAGCTCTTTAATAGAGAAAGCGTTCAACATTAACGCCACAAAATCCTACCAGAAACTCCTTTAGTACGCAGTTAATCTTACTGATATATTGATTTGCCTCCAAGTTTACAAGGAAATCCAAGTCCCTGTAAGACTGTGCCCAGTCAATTATGGTTTCTGAGACTGACTGATATTGAGATGAACCGATTAACTTTGAAACAGCAAGAAGTTCTTGGTCATTGATTCGTTCTTTGTTGATCAGATGTTCAAGAAACTCAAGTCTCTCTTCGCAAGAAAGTTGGTCAAATTTCTTCAAACACTCATTAACATTTTTTGAAGTAACACCCTCATTACCATCCTTGACTTTTCGTCCTGGGCCTGGCAAAACCGCTCTTTTTCGTTTTCGGCCAGCTTTCTTGGAAGGTACACAACACACTTCGCAATCGGTATCTTTGTGCGCGGAAAATATGTGACAGTTTTTTTGAGGGGTGCAATTTGACTTTTCCTTGTTTGCCCTTACCACCCTTTCAAGAAGGCAACGATGCTTATCACAAACTGACTTGGGATGCAAATTGTTCTGGTCCTTATTAATGTCAACACCGAAAGCTAGGAAAAGGCTTCTTGGTACTTATCTTTAAGAAACTGCTTTTCCCTTCCTCGATATAGCAATTACCTACTCGACATCTTTGGTTCAACGCAATCAGGTGATCTTCTTCAGAGCAGGCCATACACCTAAAACAGGTTGTGACACTATTGAGGTTTTGATAACACATCAAATTAAAATTTTGAATAATGGAGAGGACTGAAAAGTCTTCTTTCATCGATAAAACACAACTAAAAGCAAATGTAATATTCAGAAATGAAACGGAATGCCCAAAATAGAACCCAGCAGTCCTTATATTTAAAAAAAATATAGATGTTCTTATTACTTGCCAGATAAGTTCCCCAGTAGTGGAGTTTCTTAAATTTTTGTCTAGAAATTTTGGGTTTATTATCATAAGGTTCTTGACAGAAAAAGCTATGCATAATTCAAACATTTTTTAGTGATACAATACGGACAAAATTCAATATAAATCAATAATCTAAAAATCTGATAAACAAACATAGATATTTCCGGAGAACCTAAGCTGTGAAACCCCAGAATCTACATATACATATTTTACTACTGTTTGGTTTCTCTCAATATTTTCTTTACTTGTCTTATGATGCTAAATGTACATATTTTCACTGGATTAGATTTAGCTTTTTGTAGTTTTGTAACCATACGTTTGTAATTAAGTAGTGCGTTATTGCTATAAAAAATATGTGTTTGTTAGTTTTTAATCCCTACATGTTTAAAACAATAGAGTTGTTGAATTTCTCTTTAGGTAATAGAGTTTCAGAATAAATACCTATCATAAAACCATGAATATCTGAATAAAATATAAGTTGAGCACCTTAATTAAATTGCATTAGAATAATATTGCTTATGTAAATGGACAGGAATTTATAGAAAATTCTCTTATATTTCTGAATCTCTAATAAAGATCCTTTATTTTTTTCATTTCATGTTTAGATACTTGATAGATGCCCTATAGTGAACAGTTATCGACTACGAGCAGCCTAGATGAGAACTTATTATGAAGCGCCTCCATGAGCACTACATTTTCAAGACAAAAACCCTAGAAACCCCCATTTTTACTAAAACGCGACATCGAAGAAATAAACGCGACATCGTTTCGAAAAATACATCAATGTAAACTTTAAAACATATAGAATCTATAAAAATTATATTCATACCTGGGAAAATTCTTCTTAAATACTTTCTCCGACTTGATTTGATGTCGTCCGACGAGCTTCTGTTTTTGATCGCGCGAACCTGCGCACTTTTATATGTTTATCTTTGGACTCACCTGACCGATTTCGACGCGGAAAACTTCACGAGCCGATTTCTAACAACACTGAAATCAGCTAAGAATGTTATATCGCTATTTTGATACATTTTAAAAGGTTTTCATGAGTATTTTTAAGGGATGGTTTGACTTTCAAGGGATTTCAGACAAGGGTAGCCTCGCAGCAGTGATATCGATAAACCGATATATTTTTAATCTTGGTTTCTCGATATCTCTCTGACTGCTAAACTCCAATATTCCTCGAGCTGACATTTTTTTCATTATGACACTATGTCATTGGATACATTGTCAAAACATTAAGACCTACCTGCCATACATACATACATACAGCCATACATACATACCTACCTACCAATAGGTCTCAAAGTCTGAAAATCAAGAATCCTAAACCCTATTCGAAAACAAAGACGACAAGGAGATTACAGGACACACACTACCATACTTAACCTGAAATTGTGTCGTTGATTTTCGCTTTCTTTCTCAATTTCGCGAGGATTGAAGACCATTTGTGAACTTAATATTTGGACTGGGGCTGAGCACGGGTGGGCACAGGCTCAAAAAACACTCATGCATAATGAGTGAATTAATATAAGAGCACTATACTTACTACATTTAATAGGTATTCAAGACTCTGTTCCCCATTCTCCTACTATTGATTTGTTCACTTTGAATTTATATCAGAGCAAAACTGCTGCAGAACACATTTTTATAAGAAAGCACATATATGCAGCTATATAGAAAATCTCCCATAGCACTAAGAAAGAAGCAAAACAAAGAAGCTAAGAAAATATTTCAGCGTTAAAATTGAGCTTTACATTTAATGATCTAAATTGGTAAAGCTTAAGGAAAAAACCCAAAAACTTATAATACTTGGGGTCGATCCCGGGAAATATCTTTTCAGTGTTTTGACTACTAAAACATGACACAGACACTAAAAAAAGTGCTTATCATATTTTTTAATAAGCAACTGGTGAATAAGCAACTAGAGCTGAGATTTTGTTACAATTTGGTGACATCCTTGCAAACTTGTAAATGACATTTAAAAGAACAGAAATAAGAGGTTGTAGGGGCTACCAGTCATTCTCTGAGGGCAGAAATACTGGGAGTTGAAAAACTCTTGAGAGATGGACCAAAGTCCAGTTGCTTATTGAAAAAGTGTACTATATAGTCTCTTATAATCAGTTCCTTTTGCAAAAATAAGTGTATGTGTCCAGCAATATATAATAACTTGACTTTAACAAGGTCAACTGATGTGCTAGTATTGGCCAGAAATTCAGAAGTTGTGATCTTGGATTGTGAAGATAATGAAGAAGAAGCATTTGATATACAACAAAGACACTGGTAAGATGCAAAAAATTCTGCAAAAATGGTCCAGGGGAATTCTGTGTTTTGTCACAGGTGGTGGTATTATTGAAAAATGGTGCCCTATATACAAGTAAGATTGTAATCATGAATGCCGCAAGGTTTTTTTGCTATTTATTCAAATCAAGATATGTTATTTAGTTATATGGTACAAGTATTTGTTAAGAAGCTAATGAGAAAGAGAAAGAAAAAGAAAATTCATAAATTGACTACAATTGCAGAAAAGGCAATAAACTATCTATGCAGAAAGAAAACATGTATGTTCTCTTTGTATGTTCTTTATTATTCTACAAATATCTATGCAGAAAGAAAACTCATTTACCAACAAGCTTTAATGAGGTTATAGTTGCACAGGTATCTTTATCACCAAGTCAAGATTTCTTGATAACAATTCAATACTTGTATCAGTGTTTAAAAGACAAAGATGTATCAGAATGGGAGAAATTCGGTCTTCAATTCAATTCAACTCAACTTTTTTCATAGCATACAATCCTAATTACAAGGTGCATAATATTGTACACTACACGACCCAAGAGAAGCAGAGCTTATGATTTCTTGGGCCGTTAACTTAAAATATAAAGCAAAATAAACCATTAACAATTCGTGCAAATTAATTCTAAAATACACTGTTTTCGTAAAAATGAGTACAATAACAAAACATAGGGGCCCTATGGGCATGTTCGAAGAACGACTCTGGTTGAATATAGCTATTTCGGTCAAATGATGAAATATGTTCATCCGTATGCACAACGATGACGATAATGATTATGATGATAATCGTGGTGGTTATGATGATGATGTTGATGAACAAGATGATCACGATGCTGGTTAGTAGGGGTGATTGTGGTTGTATGGTGGGTATCGTGGTTGTGGTAGAGGTGGTTGTGGTGCTGAAGGGGTGGTTGTGGTGGTTGTGATAGGGGTGATCGTAGTGATGGTTGTAGGGGTGGTTTTGGTGGTGGTGATAAGGGTGGTCGAGGTGATGGTTGTAGGGGTGGTTCTGGTGGTGGTGATAGGGGTGGTCGATGTGATGGTTGTAGGGCTGGTTGCGGTTGTGGTGATAGGGGTGATCATGATGTTGGTTGGTAGGGGTGATTGTGGTGGTATGGTGGGTGTGGTGGTGGTAGTAGAGGTGGTTGTGGTGCTGAAGGGGTGGTTGTGGTGGTGGTCAGAGGGGTGGTCGAGGTGATGGTTGTAAGGTTGGTTGTGGTGGTGGTAGCGTTCCTTTAGATGTTGCAGACCGTCAATGGTGGTGATGGTAATCATGATGATGATGATGATTATTATTATCATCATTATTATTATTATTATTATGATTTTCATCGTGAGGATAATAATAATGACGATTTGTTTTGAAAACTGTTTTGAAATTGCCGCTCTTTGGCAAAACTCTTTGATAAATGTTGAGAATGCCTGAAATGTCATTTACCAAAGCAAGGTGGCAATTTTCCAGTTCCATTTAGTAAACAAGGATGAGTCAATTGTCACATGACCCCAGATTGACAAAAGTGCTTGCAGGCCGAATTGTGAACAACTAACCGCAAATTGCACATAAATGGCCGACACAATGGCCCTAATGGCATTACTGAGATGCTTATACTATTGTTACACATTTTCCATTGTTCAAGCGTTGGTTAGTAAGTGAGTGAGTTAGTTAGTTAGTGACACGCCACCCTACAACAATGTGTTCGAAATTCTTCGAACACAAAAATTAGGCACTAGTAAGAAAATATCTTTTAGGAAATATTACAAGTAATTCTAATAATCAGATAATTTTGCATTACAGATTAGGTTACAAGTAACTAGAAATAATAGATTTTTTAACATTTCTACTAAATATTTTACTTTTTTTTTACTAATTTTAATGTCGGAGAGAGGTTATTCCACATACGAGCATTGGCTGTGACATTGCCCAACCACAGAGATTGTTTGCATCCGGGAACATAAGCGTGTTGTTTTCTGTTGATTTGGCATGACATTTCACTGCTATCCAGACATCACCACGAATGTCATCTTCCATCATAAGTAGAATGTCTTTCTTTTCTTCAGATATCTATTCCAGCTCCACACCAGTCATATTCAGCATCACATCCTTTATCCATTATCCTTTATCCATTATCCTTTATCCTTATATCACATTACTTTATCCACATCAAGTGCTCTGCTGTTTATTATGACATTTATTTGATTTTTGCACATTTGGTAAACTTTCAATAAACATTTTGGCATGTCATCCTAGTGTCGTTAAGTATGTTGACAGTCACCAAGCTACTTTTTTCCACTTTGTAGGATTCTTCATCTTCTTTGTCAATCAAAGGTGGAAAAAAATCTTGCTTGGCAACTTTATTTTCATGCGCTTCTTTTTATTTAATAAAGGCATGGCTTACTTCACCCTGAGGGTAGTTTTGTGTTGAAATTGTGCATGAGAGCCTCCCTGATCTTGTGAAGGCAGACTTTGCTGTGCATCGCCCACCTTTACTCTTTTTAATTTTATCTCCGTTTTGTTTCCGCTTCCCTTTGCTTTCTTTTCATTTCAACACAAAGAAATCCAGTTTAATGTTACATTCACTTTCACAGAATTAAGGAAACACCAGCCACAAATTATATAGTTTTCAAAGGTTTTTGCCATCTAACTTGAACTCTCTCATAACTAACTGGTCACATCAATCAATTCTGTCTATTGTTCTTTTTTACGAAAAACAGTAGAATTTATTAAAAAGTTGGTCTGGTAGATCTGTATATTTATCCACAACATGGCTCAAGAATGCCTCTAACGTGGCTAGAATAACCTTGCCATTTTCATATCTGGTTGAGGTACCACTGCAGTATAAATTATTTTTGCAGGCCAATTCAACTAAGCAGGGAAACAAAATATCATAAGCATGCACAAAGATGAAATATTCAGGAGGTTAAAGTTGAAACCTAATAATCAAATCTGTAGAACTTTCGAAATCTGTCGACTGAAATTTGTGTTCTAGGCATTTTTGGTTACATGTGTTCCTTCATACATGATGGGTTCATAAAAAGTTGGTTTGACTGTAAGCACCTTATTGTTGTAGAAAAAAACAGCAGATTATTGTAGAAAAAAAGGCAAGAAAGGACCTCAATACATTGATTTTAATTTTATTTTGGGTTGACCCAATTTGTGCTCTTGGACTTTAGGCCTTGCTATATGTGTAAAACATGCGGATTTCCATGTTTTGGGATCTCTTATTGAGGGTTTGTCCTAAAGTATTTAAGGTCCAGATTGTTTGACTTCCTGTTTTTAGATTTACAAGGTTTGTGAAATTTCTAAGATATACGTATGATAATTGTTTTCTTGCCTAATGGCAATATTGCTTTATTTGGTTTTTTCTCAAACTTATTCAATGAAGAAACGTAAAACAATCTAATCACATAAAACACATAATCTAGACATTTTCAGGCATTCACAGAAAATGTAATTCAGGTTAAAGAATTAAACAGGAATAAGATCTATCAAGATCATAAAAACCAACTTTTGATAAAACAAAATCTCTAATTATTTGAAGCAAAGTGTAGATATCTAGAAGAGCGAAAGGATTTTTTTTACAGCTTTGTTCATAGTTCAAAAAGAAGGAAGACTTGCCATTTGTTTTTGGTGAGAGTCATGAAGCACATGGCTTTAATGACGGGAAGTAGGTAACTAAAAAATTCCAAGAGAACTTCACTACGATAGCACACGACCAAGCCCTTGACAACAAGAAGAGACAAGATAGAGATACTCAAGATCTTGGGGGCAATGGCTGACAAATGCAACAAAGAACTGCAAGGTGAAAAATTTAAGGGCTTGGTATCACATCCTTATACCATGAAGACCTTGCTGAGGCAACAAGTTTCTTTTCGGGCAGCTCATGACATAAACTCTAACAAGACGCAATTCAATTAGGATAAAGCATGCACTGATGAAAATTTAAAACTTTTCTTAAGTTCACAAAATTTTTTCGGTCATGGAATTCTGGCAGAGCAAGAGAATTTGGTTTTAAAATCACGAAGGAACAAAGGGATTATGGTGTTTATGCAGAGTCTCTTTTCAGCATTAATAGATCTGTGAAGGTGTGGACTGTGAAGTGAAAATCTTGTTTGATGTGCATTTGATTGGGCCTTGGATATGGTTAAGTCGGAGTGGTAGTTGCAGTACATAAAGGAACAGTCAATTTACATCCATTGCCTGGCATATTGCAATGATCTTATTATCGAGGATGTAATATCAAGGGCCTCTTTATATGGGCAATTTTACCACACCATGCAGCCTCTGAGCTGGGAAGTGAGATACGAGCATTCAATACTGACTATTGTAATCTGCAGGTTGCGTTTATACGAGAAATGATTCATCCCACCCAGGTGAGATCCAGCTCTCAGCCTGCTAGATCTTACCTCGGTGGGATGAAAATCTTATATACTAACTTTGTAGTAGTCAAGGCAACAATTTTGTCAGAGCATCTCCTCCGTGGCGGTTTAGGTTAGGCTTCTCAAACCTGCACCCTTCTCTGCAACCTATTCTGAAGTTGAGCCATCGCTTGCCATATCTTTCCTAACTGCTACAGTTTCTGGGGTAATCGGGGGAAAAGACCCCTCCTTTGTCACAAGGCATTGTCAGTAGGTTGCAAAGTCGTGGCCATAGGACAGTGGTGGTCATAGGACAGTGACGTCATCAGTGACGTCATCAGATCGCGCTATAGTGTGACAGTTTTTAGCTGGTTTTTCCAACCTCGTTTTCAAGAGTCCCAGATCCTAGCGCACGTGGCTCATACTACCAATAACATCATTAGATCGCGCTATAGTGCGGCCAGTTTCTCCAACCTCAAGAGTTCCAGATGACGTCATCAAGTCATAACGCAGATGTTAAATAATAAAGAGGTTCAATTCAATTTAACCATTCAATTTAATTCAATTTAACCATTCAATTTAATTCAATTTAGCAATTCAATTCAATTCAATTTAATTCAATTTAACCATTCAATTTAATTCAATTCAAGAATTCAATATTTAATTCAGTCCAATAGTTCAATAATTCATAATTTATAACATTCATAATTCAATTTATAACAGAAGCAATACCCAAGAAAAGCTATAACACTATAACTATAACTTCAACTCGGTAAGTACTTTACAGGTAAAGTCACTTGTTTTCCAGGAATAAAAGATCTGTTCATTTTAATATAAACCTAAGAAGTTTAGAGAAGAAGAAAAGCTGACTCCACTTTGCCAGCTCCACTGAGATGGTATAGAAAGACAACACAACCAAGATAGCGTACGGACAAAACACTTTTATTTTCACATTGAAGGTCTGCCTGCAGATAGCGTTAGCGATGGAACACCTACTAACAACTCGCCCATTCGACACCATCCGTCACTCCTGACCATCGAACGCTATCTGACAGCATCTTTCATTTTAATACCCAGAAGAGAACACATGCAAGAAACGATTAATATCAACGAAACACTGATGAACACCAAGGGAACACCGAGAGAGAAAAGAAGAGGCAGAATCGGTTAAGTACTTTACAGGTAAAGTCACTTGTTTTCCAGGAATATTATGATTTTAATACCCAGAAGAGGACAAAGGCAAGAAACGACTTTGAAAGGATCTGTTCATTTTAATACCCAGAAGAGAACACAGGCAAGTGTTTTCCAGGAATATTGCACCAGTTGGAAAAGCATATAAAGCTGAAACTTGCGAAGAATAACCCTGAGATTGAGACATCAAGAAGCCTTGTACGAAGCAAAGAAGATTTGGCAGATTGGTTTCCAGAGTTAGAGAAGCTGCGTCTGAATGCCACAGATTTAAAGTCATTGCCCGAAGGATTTAGATCATGTTTAGGGAAACTGAACGAGCTATATTTAGGTGGAAATAAACTAACTGAACTGCCACAAGATTTTTGGAGTCTAAATCGTAAGCGAAATCTAGAAATCTAGTCTATATTGTATACGAAAATCGCGATTCTGCTAGACGATGGGGAGAACAAGCTGATAATAAGACGATGGTTATTTTTATTCATCATCTATCATATGAGCCAGGCGGAGCAGCATTTTAATGCATCTATTCAGTTTAAATAATAAAGGACATCTTAACATGGAATGGGATCGAGTCAGTGTTTTGTAAAGGACGATGCTGAACAAGAACTTTGCAAACAAATTAATATACTAAATAAAGAATTTAAGACGCCGAAAACAACAACACACAACCCTCTAAAAGAACTACAAGAACATTAAAACTAATTAGATTAAATTATTACCTCGTAAAAAGTTATAATGCTCCTGCAGTTCTTCAAGAGGATCGTGCGAAGTCGCTCTCAGCGCCCCAAATTCTTCAATATTTCGGCTGATACAATCCCAACATCATTCAATGTTAAGATGTCCTTTATAATGGGTGGTGATTCCACACATTTCAGAGCTGCTCCAGCCGGTTCATATTCTAGGTTGTGAATGTTATGAAAACACCAATTGTAGGCCCTCTGCCACTTTGAATCTAGCTTTTTAAACATAGTACATGGTTTGTACTCTCGCACAAAAGATGTTCTCCCGTCGCTTAGCAGAATTGCTATCTTTCTAACGCATTGGTGATCTTGACTAGTTTGGATGTATTCAATATCCATTAATGCAATTTGAGACATTCTAGAAAAACAAGGTGAAATAAAAGACGTTAAAAAGTGTCTGAAGAAAGTGTTTAGTGGTTTGAGCGCTCATATAAAACTAAACAAAAACCAAAAATTACATACCTTATTTACAATATTCGATGAACAACTAAAAAATAAAGAATCAGAAATTTAGTTGAAAGAATTGAAACGAAGAAGTAAAGTCAAGATTCTTAGGCCCGGTCGGGTCTCGAAGCTTCATAAGTTTCACGGGTTTTAGAATAAGTTTTGGTCAGACAAATAAAAATGAAACATCCTTAAATAAGCAAGAAACATTTATTATAAGTTTAAATGGTAAGAAAACTACATTTCTATGAAATAGTAAGAGTTGAAACGAAGAATTGAAGTCAAGATTCTTAGGCCCGGTCGGGTCTCGAAGCTTCATAAGTTTCACGGGTTTTGGAATAAGTTTTGGTCAGGTAAATAAAAATAAAACATCCTTAAATAAGCAAGAAACATTTATTATAAGTTAAAATGATAAGAAAACCTCGTTTCTAACACTTTTCTGAGAAAAAGTAGAGAAAAGTTAAAGATACTTACCAAAATTCCGAGAAAATTTTCCAAGAGTGTTTACATTTGCTGACGTGACGGCAATTTTAATTTTTCCCGCGATAAAATCCTCATCACGTGACGCCTCGTTTTTGAATGACTTTCTGAAGAAGGATAGATCTGATTGGTTGATTGACCATGTTTCCAACTTACAGCGATTTGATTGGTTGAAACTCTTGTTTCCAAGGTTTCTATGAAGAAGACTAGGTCTAGTTTACAGCGATTTGATTGGTTAAAACTCTTGTTTCTAGAAAGTGCTGAAGAAGACTAGGTCTAGTTTACAGCGATTTGATTGGTTGAAAGTCTTGTTTCCAAGGCTTCTTTGAAGGCTTTTAGAAACACACAAAACCGTTGAGTTTGTTGTTTTTATTTTGCTTCAACCTACTGCGACCTGTTGTGTTTAGTTTTAAGTCTCGAAGAAAAGATGATTGGAGCGAGGAGAGCAATTGTCAGCATGCAGCAAATGATCAGACTGCAACCAGGAGAGTCAGTATTTCAGAGCCACTGCTCCATTTGTCTAACATCAGAGACGAATGATGCTTACTACTCGAGATGTCAGCGGTGTGAGCAAGTTTATCATCTGGGATGCATAAACCAGTAAGTTGTTTCAAACATTCACTTAAACCTATAATAATTATTTCAAACATTTGTTTATACTAATTATTTCAAGTATTTATTTATTTCTTTTTCATTTCAGATGGCGAGTGCAAATGAATTCATGTCCTCTGTGTAGACTCACACCATACAATGCTGCTATACTAGAGGTAATTTATAAAAACATAATTCATACTCATTTTAAATACACTTATAAGACTGGAACATCTTCTCATATTCTCTTTATTATTAGATTGCTGCTCAAGAATCTTCAGAATCTTCAGAATCTTCAGAACCTATGGTTATTCAGCCTTCAGAATCTATGCTAGTACGACCTACAATGGTGCGTGATGTAATGATGCAAATAGCACTTCAGGAGATAACAGATAGAGCATTCAACACTCCCGATGATGATGATGTAGATATCAGAGGTTATGGACTTGTCGCTGATTATGATAGTGAAGATAGTGGTTATGGTAGTGATGATATTTCTGAAGAGAGCTACGAAGCATTAAGTCAACAGCATTATAATACACCAGAAGAAGAGGTCAATCCTTTTTTGCTGACAGGAATAACAAGGTTTGCAAACGATAGTAATGAGAACGCTAGTTTTTTAATTCGTATGATTGAATTCAAAGAAATGTTGGACAGAATGTCAAGGAATCTTCCAGAACGACTAACGTTAAGAATTGACCCATCACCAGAACTCTAACTGTTTACATCATTTTTAAAAAATAAATCAGTTATAATGATTGGTTCTATTTATTTCATATTACCTCGTATTAATTGTTGTTGAAATGTTTTTTATTCAATTAATGAAGTTGATGACTTATAAATATCTTTCATCTCAAATCTCTTATAAATACAACGCATGCACCTAATAATTAAAGATGGGTAAGCGTAAGAGACAGGATAGAAAGAAACAGCGTACAAAGCGACGACGCATAAAGAGAATTAGAGGTAAAGGCCTTTTTAAAAACCTACAAAATTGGATTGTCAAAACAGCGATTGGTATTACACCATTACCAGGCTTACAGCGCGAATTGAAACCGAGAATTAGGAAAAAGGGGTTGAAAAAAGATAAACCTTTACAATTTATCCCTAGAGAAGTCTGGAGAGCTGCGGGGGTACCAAAGAAAACGCTAGATAAATTCGCATATGCTAAAAAATCCGATTTCAAATAATGGCATCACTAGCAAGAACTATTATTGCTTCAATGATTATTGATGATATGTTAAAAAATGATGGCGGACAGGAAGCATTCGAGTTGATGAGAGGTGGCTATAAAAGGAAGTCAACATTAGAAAATTCTAGAAAGATGGGGTCCGCATTAGCGCGAGCAGCAGTTAGGCAAGCAATTAAGCAAGGAGGAAGAGCAGTGACTAGCAATATTAGCAAACAAGCCGTAAAGAAATTCGCATTAAAAGGAGCAAAAGCAGCTGCAAAAGGTGGTGCCATAGCTGCAACTGGTTTAGGTGTTGAGACCGGTTTAAGAAAATTAGCTGGCGGCGGTGTGAGAAGAAAGCGTAGAAAGCGACTTAATGGTGGTAGGAAAACAATCAGAAAACATAGACGAAAGAAGAGAAAAACTGCTTGAGTAAATTTTCACTACTAACATTTCAATCTAATATTAAATCATATCATAGTGTTATTTAAGATCTGTGCTTCAATAAGTTCATATCGCATCTTCCATACAGTCGCATGCAAATCATCCATATCAATCATTAGACTCCTGATTAAAGGAAGCGAAACGATGCCAGAACACAATGTAGCTACCAAAAGTAAAGAAATCATGAAACTTATCAAACCACCACAGCATTCTTTAAAACAATCTTTCATTCTTCTTTTTCCTCCTCCTTCACGTTTAGATGATTCTATATCCATAACTGTAAATACTTCCGAATATTCTGAAAATATAACTAAATTCAAAACTCTACGATCTTTTATACAGTATTCAACCCCCTAAATGATGTAATACTCCTGCAATCTGATTGGCTAGAACTTTCCAGAAGTTTCCAGAAAGTTCCAGAAGATTCTAGAAACGAGAAATCCTGCAATCTGATTGGTTAATAATTCGAACGTCACGTTCGACCAAACTATAAAATCGAAGCGTAAGATGAAATCAGTTCAGTTGTAACAAGTCGTCGTAGAGTGCGGAGCTTAAAAAAATCACTAAAGAGTCATGGCTGCAATTTATGAAGTTAGAGATGAAGAGGGCCTAATCAAGTCATCATTTGCTGTTCAACCCGGTTCTAAAAAATGGTTGTTAGTGGTGAAAGATACAATTAAAGATGAATTGGCGGTAAAATTAATGGGCATTTCTCATACAGCACTGTCTCGTCTCTTGGAAATAGTTGATGAAAACATAAACGATCAATTCCAGTTCATGGAGAAGATGCTGAAAGTCTGTTTGAGAAGAACAAAGCACACATTCAATCAAAGCAGTACTTTGGCAGAATCACACAGTTTCTAACACTATACACTGAAGTTTTGAGTAAAGACGAAGCGTATGAGGATAAGCTGGAAATCTATCTGCAGAAAAATGGTGATTTCCCTCTACAACTCTGTCTTGGAATCCGAAGATGGAAGAATGAGAAGCCATCAAAGACGGGAATAAATCTGAAAGAAGAAATGCTGAAAGCATTATATGGAAAGGTTGCTGACCTGAAAATGCTTCCACAACCATCCCGGAAAAGACCAGCGAGTGATGATGACGAGCAGATTCAAAAGAAGAAAAAGAAACAAGAAGAAGAAGATCCGGCAAAGATTGATGTTCAAGTGCAAGAAGCATATGCCGAAATTCTCCTGAAATACATTTTCAACAAAGCAAAAGAGTATTGTGAAAAGTGTGCAACTACAGAGATGTGGGCAAAACAAATTGATGCTGCTGATCACAAGCAAGATTGTATGGTACATAATGCTTTTAGATTTCTAACATTTCACATTAGTTATGTCAACTCCGACATGCTGGCTGAAGGGAAAGAATCGTTTAAGAAATCAATGTTTGATGAGCTGAAGAAGAAGAATGGTCGACTGAATCAAACAATCAAATTCAGAGTTGAAAATCTGCATGATGAATTATCTCATCCAAGTCTCTTCACATCGATGTACCTGTTGCAAATATTGAGCAGAATAATAAACAATTTAATCATGGCATTTGCCTAGACTGAACGTTGTTATACAGTTGTTATTCATGAGATGTTTAAAATTAGTGAACATTAGTTTGATGTTATAGATATTAGTTTGATGTTATAGATATTAGTTCAATGTTGTAGCTAGATGTAAAGAATTTGTTATAAATAGATGTTGTCTGTTGTATGAGATGTTTAAAGTTTGTTATAAATATGAGTTATGATTTGAGATTTAAAGCACCTTTTTCTTTGATTTTATCTGGAGTAAGCGGAAGCGGTAAAACGACTTGGGTAGAAAATCTGTTGAAAAATTATAACAATATAATTGATAATGGCAGACAATATCCCAATCTTATGTGGATCTCGGGAACAAATCAACCGGAATTGTTTGAGCGTTAAAAAAGTTTTAACGGAATTGTAGATTTATTACTGAGCTACCTGAAAACTTGTACGAAGAAATCGAAAGATCGGACAAAAGATTAACTATTGTTGTCGATGATTTAATGCATGAAGTTGCCAACTTTAAAGATTTGGGAAAATTGTTCACAAAAGGAAGATCTCATCTAAACATCAATGTAATTGTTATGATGCAAAACCCTTTTCCAAGAGGAACAGAAATGAGAAATTTAGCTTTCAATACTCAGTATCAAGTTCTTTTCAAGAATCCTCGAGATAGAAGTCAAATTAGATTTCTTGCGCGACAAATTATGCCCTCATCTCCAAAAACATTCCTTGACATTTACAATGATGCAACAGCAAGAATGTACGGCTACTTACTTTGTGATTTCACACAATCGATTGGAGAAGATATGAGATTTCGCACTAATATTTTCCCTAATGAAGCTCCTTTAGTGGTGTACAAGTCTAGAAAAGGTTATAAATAGAGATCAACAATTCTATAGGACAGTAAAAATGGATTCTTTTGAAAAGATAGTCATGGAGCCAAGTAAATCTGATGATGAACCAGTGAAGAAAAAGCCTAAAAAGGTTATAAATAAAGGAAGAAAGTGCAAGAAAAGAAAGCGACGAAGAAAAAAGTGCACAAATGTTAAATTGTTAGAATTGTTAATTGATTTATTATGAGTTTAGAAAAGTTATATTCTGATCCTTCTGTTCCTGGTTCTCTCGGGGGTTTAGATAAAGCGTATAGGGAATTCAAAAAAGTAATTCCTAATTTGAAAAGGAAAGATGTTGAAGAATGGAGTAAAACTAGTCTTGCCTATTCGCTGCACAAACCAAGTAGGAAGAACTTTAAGCGGGAGCGGATACTAACCAATAACATTGATTATTTATGGGAATGTGATCTTGTTGATATGAGGCATTTGAAAAAAGAAAACGACAACATTACATTCCTCTTATGCTGTATTGATACTTTTAGCAAGTATGCATGGGTAAAGCCTCTAAAAAGAAAAACTGCAAAAGAAATTGTCAATGCGTTTAAAGAAATTTTATCCGAAAGAAAACCTAAAAAGGTACGATCCGACAAAGGCAGCGAGTTTATAAACAAAGAATTCCAAGCTTTGTTGAAGAAAAACGATATTGGATTTTACACTGCAAATAATGAAGTAAAGGCAGCAATTGTTGAACGCTTTAACAGAACATTAAAAGGACGAATGTATAGATACTTTACAGCACAAAATACGTTGAGATATATTGATAATTTGCAAGATTTTGTCAACTCATACAATAATACATATCACAGATCGATTGGTATGAGACCTTCTGAAGTCAATCAAGACAATGTCGACACTGTTCGAAAAAGATTGTTTAAAAAAGAAACCAGAAAAAATAAAAAGCTTTTCAAAACTGGAGATTATGTAAGATTGAGTTTGAAGAAGAGAATGTTTAAGAAAGGTTACTTGCAAAATTACACTGAAGAAATATTCAAGATCAGTAAAGTCTTTAAAGAAAGATATCCAGCAATGTATGAAATTGAAGATCTACAAGGTGAAAAGATAGTTGATCGTTTCTATAAAGAAGAGCTACAACGTGTATCTTCCAAAAACATTTGTTGTCGAGCAAGTGTTGAAAACTAAGAAGAAGAGGGGCAAAAACTTCTATTTAATCAGATGGAGAGGTTATCCTCCCCAATTTGATGAGTGGGTAGCTGAAAGTCAATTGGAGACAATATGATTGATGAAGAATTCGATTTGGTTCTTCCTTCGATTTGCTACCGATAGAATGAAATTAGTAGATTTCACAGTTGATTTACCTCACGTATTTCAATTAAACAATAAGAAAAAGTGGAAATGGCATTGTTACAAATGACGTTGCCGGATAGAGGAGAAAAATCACTACAAGATCAATATTGGTTTTCAATAGCAAATGAGTATGTAACAGTCACGGATGAAGAGGGGAAATTGATTGATTGGGGTATAAATGACTTTTTTAATGAAAAAATCTATCTTGATAAAGAAATTATTGAAACACGCGATAATACTCTCATGTATTATGAATTCAAAAGGCTTTTCAATGACAGGGTATTGAATTTCCCTGAGTTTGGTTATGAGTTGAAAAACATGTTATCAGTATCATTGATTGATGGAAAGATACAGTTTGAAATGAAAGATGATTTGAAATCATTGGGATATTCAACTTATCACGGTAAAACGATAAAATTTACCAGTCCACTTCTTATGAAATTTTCAAGACCTTTGGCACATTTCCTTGGTTTGGAAGATCAAATGAATAACACATTGCCAAATGGTTCAACATTAACATACTTTGAATACAAGACTTCTGACAGTATACAACCTCACCAGGCTATGTATCTGATTGTATATAAGAAGAAGGCAGATGGAGATCCGTTAACTGGAGGAAAGATCAACTGTTTGAGTAGAATAAAGGATGGTGTTCATTTAAATGAACATACATCTATAAATATAGAATGCGATCTATTGGAAAGTAACTATCTTGGTGGTATTGAGAAAAGGCGAGTTTTGAGAAAACTAACATTTTACGATACAGATCTCGATACATATGTTAGATATTATGCTCCAAAGAATATAATTTTCACACCATTGGAGAGGTTGCAGTTTCAACAAATCCCAATATGATTGGTAGATGATGAAGGGAATCTTATAAAATTAACATCTCTCTATTCCGCAAAGCAATATATTGGAGAAACATCATTAACAAATAGAATTAGACCGGTAATATGAATGTAACTTTAAATAATAGACATGTAAATTTTGTTAATCCACTTCCAGTGGATACAAGTTGGAAATGTAGCATGATTGCTTGTACGTTATATCGAAAAGAAAAAGATGAGAATGAAAAAGTGTTTGCTGTTTGTTGTGATTTCATTATAAGTAAGGATGCTGTTCCTCTATTGGGTCTAGTTATTGACGATTCGCAATCGATTCATAGATCAACTATAAATCCTGCATCGTATAGAGTAACAAGATCTGATATAAAATCATTTGATATCAAAATCATCAACTGGGAAACGTTGGAAGATATATCGGATAAATTTGAAGACAATTGTCAGATTGACTTGTTTTTCAGCAAAGATGATTAATGACTTTTATCTTACATGTACCAACGATTCAGATTCAGCAATAAAACTTAAAGAACAATTACATTTACATGGAAAATGGGAAGTGGCATTGGTGGAAATGGTCTATGAACTGAGCGATAGATTTGTATTTAATCCCGCAGAATTCAAATATGGGAAATATGAACCCTGGCGAATGATGGGATTTTTCCAAATTGGTACCGACAAGGTTGGTTTTGAAGATTTGAACGTGAGATTGGTAATATCTGATGAATATACAAAGAAATGGAATCAGGCAGCTGATAAGCGAGTATTATGTACGTCTTAGTCACCTTATTGGTGAAATCTCAGAGGAGATGACGTTCACAAATTAACAATGAGAGAAATTGTTTCAATTATGAATGAAGACATTCGCGCGCAAGAGGGAAGAATAAAAGAATATGTAAAAGAATTAGGTTTGCCTTACGAAGATCTACCACAGTTTTCAATTGTAGATTCAAAAATCAAGATAACCTTTCCAAAGTACGTTAAAAGAGTTGCATTGGGAAAAGATTTGTGTAAATTGTTTGGTTTCGTTGAACCTACAGAAGAATATAACAAAAACATGAATAATGTTTATTACAGAGATGTGAGATGGACACCATGTCCATTTACTGGAACTTATCTAGACAAGCCATTAACAGATTATGTATTCAATGCAATCGAAAGAACGACTGATGTGGTGGGTGATGAACATTTCCAAGTCAACGCAGAAGGGAAGAATATGTTTATATATTGCTCGCTGTTAGACTATCGTGTAGTTGGAAAAATTAGCACGCCACTGCTACGCTTCATTCCGTTGAAAATTAACAAGCACGTTGTAAATTTTGTGGAATTTGAAAATTTGTTCTATTATCCATTATTGTACAACGATATCAACGAATTTACTATAAAAGTCTACAACGAGTTGGGAAAAGAGATACAATTCTACAAAACAAAGACAACATTCTTGCTACACTTTAGAAGAAAACATGTATGATTTCCCAATTTACAAATCAACTCCGTATTTTTACACCTACCAGCGTGGAAGAGGAGTAGGTAGTATTTTCAGGAAAGCCGGATCTATTTTTAAAAGAGCTGTTAAAGCTGCAATGCCAACAATAAAGAAACAAGGTGTAAAAGCTGCTGAGAAAATTTTAAAACCTGTTTTAGAAGAAGAAGGAGAGAAGGCAGTCGATCGGATATTAGCTGGTGAGAATGTTGGAGAAGTTGTTAAAAATACTGCCAAATCTTCTATGAGAGGAATTAAAAGGAAGGCTACTGAAGAAATCGCCGATGTTGTGAAGAAATCTGCCAAGAAATCGCCTGCTGGTAAGAAATCGCCTGCTGGTAAGAAATCGACTGCTGGTAAGAAATCGACTGCTGGTAAGAAATCAAGAGTTCGTCCTAAAAGATCTATAAAAGAAAGCACCATGAGAGGGATATTCATACCTAAGCAGTCGGTGAAGAAGAGAAGAGCTAAGAAAGCTAAGAAACCTGATTTGAAAAAAACTTTTTTGAAGAAACTGTTGAAGAAGAATTTGCAACAATGAGCATAAAGCCAGAATATACTGAATGTCCTAGTGAAAGTTTGGATTTATTCTGTCCACCAGTAATTCAAAAGGATGTCAAGTATTTTAAAGATGTTGAATATTTTCCACAAACTGCTGCTCTCAATGCCTCAAAACAAACTGTTGTGTTTGACATTCCTGCTCAGCCTGATCATATGATTGACTTGAATCATTCTTATTTCGTCTCGACTCTGGCTATTAAAAGAGTCGATGGAAGTAATATTGGAAAAACCACTGCAGAATTTGCTGGAGTAATAAATAATATTGGTCAATCCATGTGGAAGCAGATAGAGTTGGTTTTGAATGACACTCCCGTCACAGAAGCAAATGGAATGTATGCCTATCAATCTTACTTGGAAACAATTCTGACGTTTGATGAAACCAGAGCTAAAAACTATTTGAAAATGACAAACTGGGTCAGTGATACGATTGGCAAAGAAAATGTTGGTTTTCCAACAACAGCATCAGTAAAAAATCTGGGTTTAAATGCAAGATCTGCACCATTTGACGAGAGTGAAAAGGTTAAAGTGTTGACAAAACCTCATGTTAATATTTGCAATCAAAGCAAATACTTGCTGCCTGGTGTTCGTCTTCAATGGCGATTGAGTCCAAACAGTGATGTGTTTTGTTTGATGAGAAAGACTGGAAACACTTCGCGCTTATACATTTCCGAAGTGAAACTGGTGCTTCGTCACATACATCTTAAAGATGATGTATTGAAAGGAATTGAAAGAACACTGATGAAAAAGAATGCGGTTTACCCAGTCTGTCAACCTCAGATGGCAAGCTACTTAATCAATGCCGCAACAACCAACTGGGTTCAAGATAATGTGTTCAATGGAAAGATTCCAAACGGATTGTTTTTTGCGTTGGTTGATAATTCATCATTCAATGGAGCGGATGAAGGAAATCCGTTTGAGTTTGAACATGTTTCTGTTTCTGCCATTCAAGTGACTGTTGACAATCAAGAAATTACCCCACCTCTAAGATTGAATTATGATGATGATGATTACTTTGATGCCTACAGCCGCTTGGTGACCAGCTTGAATAATTCACCTAGTCTAATTGATTATGATAGATTCAAACAAGGATCGGCAATCTATGGGTTTGATTTGACACCTAAAGGAAACTGTGCAGATGAGCAATATTTGCTCAAAAGAGAGGGTAATCTGAGAATCAGTATAAATTTTGCAAACGCTGTTGACAGTTTGATGAACATTGTAATTTTGGGTGAATTTGATAGGGTTATTCAAATTGATAGTCATAAAAACATCATTCGAGATTGGTAATTATGGATGATATAACGATTAATAACTTACTTGTAAAATGTGAAAAGCTACCTCATTTCCATGGTGTATTCGGGAAAGATGAAATCAAAAATATCGACATTCATTCTCTACCTTGTTCATTTATTTTCAATGAAGATAATTTTACTGGTAAAGGAACCCACTGGGTAGCTGTCTATATTGCTGATGATGGTCGATTGGATTTCTATGATTCGTTTGGTGAACCTCCTATGTTGAAAGAATTTCTAGACTTTATTAGTCCCTTCAAGCTCGCTTATAACAAGTTTCAAGTTCAATCCTATGAGACTGCTAGATGTGGACAACATTGCATATTCTTTCTAATTAATAGAACAAAAAACGTTTCAATGAACTCAATGGCTAATAAATATTTCAACATTCAGAACAAGTTAGATAACGATTTATTTGTTTACAACTATGTTAAACGAAGATATAATTTAAGTTTGTTAAAACAATTTGTTACAACAGTTTAGAAATATGTTACAACAGTTTAGTTTAGAATATTGTTACAACAGTTTGTTAAAACAGTTCAATCAATGTTTTCTTCTTCGCAGCGTCTTTCTAGCGAATAATGTCCATATGGCAGCGTGTTAAATCCATCATCAAGAATGTATCTTTTATCATCAAAGGGATTCGGCGATGCCTTTTTTCTTTCCGTAGTGTAGATGGTGTGACAGTGTGATTCAATGTTGCGTTGAATGTGTGCATCTGCTCTCATTTCCATCAAACATTTCACATAATCTTCATGCTTCATTTGCTTCTTCACAACATACTTTTTGATTCCTTTCGCTTTTTTGATTGTATTTCCATCATTGATTTGGCAGCTATACATCTTTGATCTCAATCCAACAAATTCTTTCATTCCCACACCACCAAGCTCATCTTTCATTTTTCCAATAACTTTCTTGTTTCTTGTAGAGTAATTTGGATGTTCTTTATCATAATTGCTGAAATCGAACCCATCTTCGTGATCTTTCAATACTTTATCGACTTGATCTTTAGACATTGGTATGTCATAGATGAAACTATCAGTATCCATGTAGCATTGCTCAACATTTGGAAGGTTTGGCTTTGCAAAGTTATAGTGGAAATCATACATCAATGTTTTGCTAATATCCAATATGCTGAAACCAATATACATTGGTTTGTTGAGTATAACTTTCTTCTTCTTTTTCTCAACCAAAAGCGTGTCTTCGTTGATTTCAATTACTCCGTAAAAGTTTGGATTTCTTACCCATTTTCTCAAGACTTCTCCATCAGTACAGATTTCAAAACGTCCATGATTTCTTACATTTTCCATCGTCTTCCCAAACACGGAATTGTTCATCAACTTGAACAGATCTTTTTCAAAGTCGTTTCTTGCAACAGTTCTCTTCTGGGTATTAAAATCAATGTATTCTTTCAACCATAGACTTTGCTTGAATTCAATGATTTCATGAACTTTTGTCAGCTTCAAACCCAATTCCAAACACTGCTTCAAATTTCTTTCATGCAGGAGGTATTCTTCTTTGTTGAATAGATTTGGTATTAGCTTTGGTGTTGACTTAAACTTTTTCCCATTGAAAAGTTCTTCGTGAGCGTTCTTTTGATGTTCTGATAGCATGTCTTCTTGAACTTGTAATCTTTGCGGTGCCAATGGTAGATCTGCATGATGATCGTGTAATTCGGCTGGATATTCCAAATCGACTTTGAGAATATAACCAACATCTTCATTCGATCTTGTCAGCAAAGCGTGGATGTTTGTATTTCTGATTTCTTCTTGTGTAAACTGCTTGAAACCACCATACGGCATTGGTTGCGACATTGCCCATCCATAGAGATTGTTTGCATCCAGATACATCAGTGTGTTGTTTTCTGTTGATTTAGCATGCCGTTTCACTGCTATCGAGACACCACCACGAATACCATCTTCAATCATAAGTAGAATGTCCTTCTTTTCTTCAGATAACAATTCCAGCTTCACACCAGTCATCTTCAGCATCGCATCCCAGGCCAGCGAAGGAGCAGTTAGATAATGTGCAGGATCGAGTCCGTAGAATTCCAGACTTTGGGCTCTGAACGATTCGAATATATCAGCCAACAGCAACACATCAGTTTTCAAGTACAGTTCATGATAATCTTGAAAAGTCTGACAGTTAAAGTATCGCCAAACCTGCTGAGCATGTTCATAATCTTCATTGCTGATGTCAGAATCACAGAGTTTGTTGTAAAATGCTTCTTTCGGTGGTAGAGATGTTTCTTCCATTTTCTCTGCACTATCCACCCAATCGTAGGGATAAACACCTTTTCTTGTCAGCAACTCAAATGCTCTCTCAGCTTCTTCAGCTTCAGCATCTGTCAAATCTCTCCTTGATGGTATTTTCTAATTTCTAAAATCTAGAACATCTTCATCTTTTAGCGGGTTTTTACATGCTACACCAGGCTCAAACATTCCTTGACGTTCTCTTTTCAATTCGGCAACTCTTTCCTGTTCATTTCTCGGTACATCAGGATACTGCTGTTGAGTAATCTCATCATGTAGGTGACCTTTGATAGAGACAAATTGTTCTTTCGGTAGGTTGCCTGCTAGTGTTGCTAAACTTGTACTCAGAAATGCAAAGGAGTCAATGTATTTGATCCCATGAATATTTCTTTCCTGACCATCTTCATTCACATCAGCATGAGAACCAATCTGTGCAGTCATGATCTTTTCTTTCGAATTGGCGATGATCTTTGTATTTCTACCTTTCAAATTCTTCAGGACATGATGCATGTCATACCCTTTGAGATTGTGGAAGACGATCGGGATCGTGTGAGTGTTTGCTATTATATCTAGATGTTTGAAGTTACAATACTTGCAAGCTGGCCCTCTGTATTTCCCAGTTATGTGACAATGATCTTTGACTTTCTTTCTATCCATGTCACCATCAAATAGCTGCTTACAGCAATAGCAGTGTGTAGCCATATCATGTCTTGCATTTTCTTCGGGTGTTAATCTAATCATCGGCATGGTTTTCCTAAACACTGCTCGGATTTCCTCATTCAATTCATCTAGATGATTCATCAACACCTCCATGCAGTCTTCACCAGTATAACATTCCAGCGGTTGTTGCCATCTATCATCGATTGATTTGACATAAATGCAATAACTGATTGGCTTGTGTTCTTGATAAGCAGCTCTTTTGTTTGAGCTTTCCAGAATGGATTCAGTATCTGCATAGATGATAAATGGTAGCAAGCTCTGATGTTTGAAATGTTCAAACTTTAATTCTGTATCTTGAGGATATTCAACAGCTTGAGGAGTCTTACATAGCTTTTCATGCTTTTCCAATCTTTCTTGAGTTGTACATCCTGATAAGCATAGAGGACAGTAAAAAAGTTTTCCACCATGTTTGTGACCATCTCGACCTGCCAAAAGACGACTCAAGTCCTTTATCCAGCAATAGTGGCTCTCACCATCGTCATTGAATACCAATAGCAAATGCACATGTTTTTCACGTTTATTTTCAGTTATTCTTACTGGTACAATTTCGCCATCTTCATCCATATAGATATTGATTGAAATGTTGTTGTTTATTTCAAATGTATCAATCATCTTTTTATCGGATGCTTTTACTGGATATGTCAATCCTTCACAGTTAAGTTCATTAACCCTATCTGGACCGGGGGGGCTAAAATAGCCCCCTCCTACATTTCTTTACAAAACTCAAAATGCACGAAACAAAGTTGGGTGAATGTTCTTGACTTTTCCTAAAAATTATCTGCGGACCTTGTGATGTGGTAGTTTCCATGGTTACTAATGAACCGTTACCATAGCAACCATGTTGAAAATTGTCACTTTAGGACCAACGAAATTCGGTCTAATTTCTTTGATGAAATTGATATCTTCATGAAACTTGGGCAATGGCAATCCAATATCAGATGACACCAGATAATAAACCCTGTTTTTGTGAAATGCATTTGGATTCTATTTTTAGAATATTGCTGACATCAGCATTATTTATCATTTCTGACGCTCTAACGATGCTAATTAAATTTCTCCTCGCAAATATCAGTGTATTGGTGACTCAGTTCTACTTTTCCATCAGAAGCTACTTCAAGAAACCCATATGAACAAAAATAATGACAGTTTTCTACTGCGCATGCGCAGCATTTCTACAGAAAAGTAAGAAATTTTTCAAAAATGTAGCAAAATGTGTTTAAGTATGATTATAACAGTCAAAATGGGTTTTCCAATAGTTTAGTAGTGATTATCAGTCATATAATTCAAGGTAAAGGTAGAAATGTCAAAAAGTGGAAAAGTGATTATTACGTCATTATGACGTCATAATGCATTGGATATCAACAAAACCTTACAGTTCCAAATAATATGATTACATTGATATTTTGGCCAAATTTCATCTTTCTCGCTCTTCCCAGATGCGAGCTATAAGGGGGGGCTAATTTAGCCCCCCTCGGTCTGAGGATGCTCAAAAAAGCCCGGTCCAGATAGGGTTAATTTTCATCCATATAGATATTGATTGAAATGTTGTTGTTGACTTCAAATGTATCAATCATCTTTTTATCGGATGCTTTTACTGGATATGACAATCCTTCAAAGTTAAGTTAATGTAAGTATCGCCGGTACGGTGCGGCTCTCTCTGGATTCTGCGATCGTGGACGTGGATGTAGACGGGATAGGATTGCCCAGATGAAACATTTATCGTCTCTATTCTGCACATTGAGAACAGCCTTCTTGTTTTTAATATATGTAGGTAGTTGTAAATACTTTCCACCACGAATAATTTGAGAAGTTGATAGAATAGATGGAGTTGAATGTATAGACATCATGTGGCATCTCATTTTGATTCTTGAGCTAAAGTGTTTCTGACAAACATCACAAGAAAATCGAATTCTCTTCTTTGATGAAGTTTGTTGAAAACCTGCTTCTTGACTACTTCTCTTCATGATTAATTTCAAACTGAACTGATTTCGTCTTACGCTTCGATTTTATAGATCGTTCGATCGAACGCAACGTTCGAATTATTAACCAATCAGATTACAGGATTTCTCGTTTCTAGAATCTTGTGGAACTTTCTGGAAACTTCTAGATTGTTAAATCGGAAACGAGGCTAGCGGTTAAGGAACTCTTGAGGTTGGAGAAACTGGCCGCACTGTAGCGCGATCTAACGATGTTATTGGTAGTATGAGCCACGTGCGCTAGGATCTGGGACTCTTGAAAACGAGGTTGGAAAAACCAGCTAAAAACCGTCACACTATATCGCGATCTGATGACGTCACTGATGACGTCACTGTCCTATGACCACCACTGTCCTATGGCCACGACTTTGCAACCTACTATTGTCTTGCCCCATTAGAATCTTTTGTCTACACCCCAGACGTAGATTGCTTGCTTACTGTTTGTTAAATTCTTCTTACTGCATAACGACGACCACAAGTAATGAAGCTGACTGAATATATCTACTAAATTTCATGTACACCTGGATTATTTACTGGAAAACAACAACTTTTCTAGAGCTAAAAAGGCTTTAACCTTAATGTTTACAGAAAAATTCAGTCAACCGGCTTGAATCGCATTGTGTTAATGCTTTTACCCCTTTCAATTGAAACAAAATGCCATTACCTGATTTCAAAAGCTTATTCAGAATTGCGTTTCATTCAAAGCAAAACAAAAACCCTTTTGTGAAAGCCAACAAAACCAAATGTCATCCTGAAGTATAAGCTGGCTGGATAGCAGTATCTGACCATGCAGTATGAAACAGGACCATCAGACTACTAAAAGACAAACAGGACTACTAAACTACCAAAAGACAAACCGTATCCTGCAGTAAACCCGAGTTCCTCACACGGGACCGAATCTCCATGATCAGACGCAGAGTGCGTTGAATCTGCTTTATTGCTGCGCTTTTTATCAAGGATCATCTCAGAGGGAAGGAAACAAGGACGCCTAGAAAGCTAAAACTTTCCACAGAACGAAAAAATGGACTAACCAACAGGCTTAGAAACACGCCGAGAAACAGAACTAAGGAAGAGGGCTGAATACCGTGAATAATTGCAGGACTGTGGAACAGGGCTAAGGAATGGGAGATAAGACCGAGTAATTTCAGGACTGAGGAACAGGACTAAGGAATGGGACTGAAGACCATGAGTAATTTCAGGACTTAGGAACAGGACTAAGGAATGGGACTGAAGACCCAAGTAATTTCAGGACTAAGGAACAGGCCTTATGAATGGGACCAAAGACCATGAGTAATTTCAGGACTGAGGAACAGAACTAAGGACTGGGACTGAAGACTATGAATAATTTCAGGACTGAGAAACAGGAATAGGGAACAGGACTGAAGACCATGAGTAATTTCAGGACTGGGGAACAGGACTAAGGAAAGGGACTCAAGACCATGAGTAATTTCAGGACTGAGGAACAGGACTAAGGAATGGGACTAAGGAATGGGACTGAAGACCGTGAGTAATTTCAGGACTGAGGAACAGGACAAGGGAATGGGACTGAAGACCATGAGTAATTTCAGGACTGAGGAACAGGACTAAGGAACGGGACTAAGGAATGGGACTCAAGACCATGAGTAATTTCAGGACTGAGGAACAGGACTAAGGAATGGGACTGAAGACCATTAGTAATTTCAGGACTGAGGAACAGGACTAAGGATTGGGACCAAAGACCATGAGTAATTTCAGGAATGAGGAACAGAACTAAGGACTGGGACTGAAGACTATGAATAATTTCAGGACTGAGAAACAGGAATCGGGAACAGGACTGAAGACCATGAGTAATATCAGGACTGAGGAACAGGACTTAGGAATTGGACTGAAGACCATGAGTAATTTCAGGACTGGGGAACAGGACTAAGGAAAGGGACTCAAGACCATGAGTAATTTCAGGACTGAGGAACAGGACTAAGGAATGGGACTAAGGAATGGGACTGAAGACCGTGAGTAATTTCAGGACTGAGGAACAGGACTAAGGAATGGGACTAAAGAATGTGACTCAAGACCATGAGTAATTTCAGGACTGAGGAACAGGACTAAGGAATGGGACTGAAGACCATGAGTAATTTCAGGACTGAGGAACAGGACTAAGGAATGGGACTAAGGAATGGGACTCAAGACCATGAGTAATTTCAGGACTGGGGAACAGGACTAAGGAAAGGGACTCAAGACCATGAGTTATTTCAGGACTGAGGAACAGGAATAAGAAACAGGACAAAGAAATGGGAATGGACCCAATGAATTATTTCAGGACTAAGGAACATGAACAATAACCAGTCTGAGGAACAGGACCAAGGAATGGGACTAAGGAATGTGACTCAAGACCATGAGTAATTTCAGGACTGAGGAACAGGACTAAGGAATGGGACTGAAGACCATGAGTAATTTCAGGACTGAGGAACAGGACTAAGGAATGGGACTAAGGAATGGGACTCAAGACCATGAGTAATTTCAGGACTGGGGAACAGGACTAAGGAAAGGGACTCAAGACCATGAGTTATTTCAGGACTGAGGAACAGGAATAAGAAACAGGACAAAGAAATGGGAATGGACCCAATGAATTATTTCAGGACTAAGGAACATGAACAATAACCAGTCTGAGGAACAGGACCAAGGAATGGGATGGAGGACCATCAATTATTTCAGGACTATTTAAGGAACAGACCATAGACAAAGAGAACTGCTGTACGCTAAATAATTTGAAACTTCGGAACATCATTGTGGACTATGGACCTTGGACTAAAACAGAGGAACAGAACTGTGATTGGCACGAGGAAAGAGAGCCTGGACTAGGACCAAGAAAAATACTCAAGATTAGAAACTAGGAGCTAAGTGCATGGGCAGAGTTCGTTGAGGCGGAGGTCCTTGAGGCGGAGGTTCTATGAGGCGGTGGTCAGAGACGGGCATGGGCTAGTTTCCCATATAAACCCAAGACAGCCTGTAAGGTAAGATGAAATCAGCTGTTCTGCACAGGCGTAAGTTAAAATCCATTGCCCAACGTCCACAACAAGATGGCGACGATTGATATCGAAAGCATGTGTGAAAGCGACAATACCCAAAAGGCAGCAACATCATCAAAAAAGGATGAAAATAATAATAAAGTGAAGGCTTTTTGTTGAAACAACAAATAAATTAATGCCTTGTTGAATTGTATACAAGTCAAAACTCTCGTACGAAGGCCTTCTTTTAATTTTAATGCAGACCGGCCATTGCAGTATCAATGTATCCAAAAGGATGAGCCATCTTCATTTGGTCAAGTTGAGACAAAAACTTCTGAAATTCCTTTGGAAGAGCTTGTTGTATTAAGATTATCATAACTATAATGGATATAGTTGTTGTTGTTGTTATTGAAATGCTTGGTAAGTTACACGTGTTACAGCCGGGCGTGTTCTCTCGTGTTCTCATCTACTGATCCACCTAGCTAATTCAACATGGTGATAGGAGTAGTGCATAGTTATTGCAGGTAAAGGATTTTTCTCTGGGTACAGGAAGAGTGGTCTTAAGCAGATTTTTGATGACTTAGAGGTGCCTGTAGCAAAGAAGCGGTGAAGCAAGAAAGATTTCACTCAACCTAGGCCCATCCTCTGTGAAACAAGATGGTGGCGTTCCAAGTGAATTTACCTGACAAATTTAACTTCATACCTGAAGAGTGGGGAAGATGGAATGATTGCAGTGAACGTTTATCTGAAAGATTGCAGTTAGAAGCAGATTTGCCACTGGAATAAGCTATGACTCAAGCAAGGCAAAAGGGGGTTGTACTTCAACAACAGCAAAATTTGCATCAAAATATGATTTCACTGGCTCAAATGTTGACCAAATCAAAGCTAAGAAAAGCTCAGGTAACACAGATTTTAAAAAAAGTTTGAAAATATAATTAGAACAAGCACATGTTTTAGATGCAATGGTCAACCACCTCTAAAATCAGAGTGCCCAGCTCATGATTCTATTTGTCCTATTTGTAGAAAAAAGGTCACTAGAAACGTGCCTGTAAACGTTTTACAAAAGTTATTGAAATTAGCTCAGAATCATTTAGATCAGACCTAAGTGGTTAAGGGCCCTTTCACACTAGAGTTATTTTCCAAATTTTAGTAAGGATTAGCAAATTAACACCTTTTTGCCTAGTGTGCAAGGATTTTTTTGTATTTTCTGCTATCCATAAATTCTAGTAAGGATGAAACAGGCCGCCTAATTAAATATGGGCAGCCCATATTTCTGCCAAATGTCATCACGGATGAATTTCCTGAGCTCACATGACATGGCACGCGACATTTCTTGTTTTTTTTCATTCATTCTCATTTGTTCTCGTTCGTTCTCGTAGTTCTTGTATAAATATAACAAGATGTCCGATGAAGAGTTTTTAATGCTTTTTATGACCATATTCTATTTGCTTGAGCAAAAGCATCAGCGTATAATGCAAAGAATGATGTTACTTTTATCTGCAACTGTTCAACTATCAAATTTAAATATGTAACAAGCGGCATTTAGGTTCTTTATGCAACTCTATTCTGATAAAGAGGTATGGTCCTTCCATCGTCAATACAACGAATTCGAGATTTATTTTGCTGCTGACTTGAATACAAGTAAAGATCTTGATCCTGAATATTGGCAAAAACATTATAGAATGTCTCGGAGACATTTTATTACACTTGCTCACTTGTTCATGATCATATGGTGAAAAAAGATACCAAACTAAGAGACTGTATTCCTCTTCCAAAAAGAGTTGCAATCGTGATTTGGTGGTTGGCGAATGGAGAATCATACAGGTCTGTTGGTCAAACATTCGGTGTGTCTACCTCCATTGTAGGGTATATTACTAAAGATTTGGTTGGTGCATTAGTCCATTATGTGATTGGCTAATTAAACCGTACACATATGATACAAGTATGGATGGAGATAAACGTTTCTTTAATCTGTCTCTGTCGCAAGCACGAGTTTCTATTTACAGAGCTTTCGGCATTTTAAAGGGACGGTGGCGATTATTGCTGGGAAAAGTTTGTTTTTAGCCCTCGTATGTTGCTGATATTGTTATTGCCTGTTGTGTCTTGCATAACATTTGTCAAGAACAGAATGAGCCCGTCTTAGAGATGCCTGACCCTTAGAAAGACAACAACAGTGGAAATGATGGTGAGAGATTTTCGGGGTCTGGAGAAGAGATACGTTCCTTGCTTTGCAATTTTATTTCCAACTTTGAGGGAGGATCGGCATGGCAGATTGACATTTGACACTATGTTTCAGATTTGTTTTTTTTGTCTTTGAATTACATTTTGCCATTGTTGCACCAGGATAACAGGATATATATTTTTGAGTACTTTTTCTCGCAACGCCTCGTGACTCTTGTGCTAATTCTTGCAAGTAAGTAAGAAAAAAATGTTCAAAGTAATGAAGTACAATGTGGGCAAATAAAGTATATGATGGCGTCTTTGTTTGAAACTGAATATATTAACTCTTAGTAGCAAATAAACCGAGGTTTTAATGAACGGAGGGCGGGACTTTAAAAAAATTAACAAACGGAGGTCGTTATAAACTGGCAGGGTGGGCATTTTGATAAGGGTATCTTGCATAGAAACAAATAATAAAGCTGTGACCAGGACATTCTAGCCAAGAGAAAGTCTTGTAAGGTGGGAATTCTGAAAATTAAATAACGGAGGAGTCCTATAGAGCTTGCGGGTGGGAATTTTGTGACAAATTAATAAGCATCCCCAAATTATTTAGCACTCTACCTCCTCTCTATGATATAATTTCTTAGTATGGTTCAATTTCATTCTATTTCATGTTCTTCTGTAGTGGTTCTCTCTAAGAGGAAAAGGGGCATATTAAAGAAGACAAAAAACAATTCGATGCAGTTCAATTTTTCTTAGAAAAGTCAGGATAGTGAATAAACAAATATACTCATAGTTTATTAATTTGAGTCACTTTCACTAGAATCTTCACGACTTTCCCTCTTGCGTTTGCCTTTCAAAACATTTCAGCCACTTGCAAGAGAACATCTACTCTCTTAAATTCTCTCCATTCCTTGCAATATTTTGCCAACCGTCTCATCTTGCTTCTGATGCATCTTTTGCATGAACTCTACAAGCTGTGTGGTTGCAGTGAGTTTCGTTGGCTTCTTTTTCTTTTTTCTTTTTGGCTGTGCATTCTCTACGCCTGCTGATTCAGGCATCTGATCAGTACTGCCATCATTTTTGTTGGTAACTGCTCGCTCGCCTTCTAAATTGGATGCTTCTTCTAAATTACCAGCTTCTCTAGCCTCCCCCAACTGGACCAAACTTCTTGCCCCAGGACCTCATCAAATTTGTCATAATACATTGGTGTATTTCTTGCTCCTCCACTTTTCAAGTTCTTTGCTTTCGCCTCCTTGTGCTTGTCCTTTAACCCTTTCTGTCTTTGTGCTCCACTCCTGGACTTGGGGCAAAAATTTAGTGCAAAAATTTAAGTTCACCGATTCTCGTAAAAATTGGGATTCTGACTAATTTTGATACGCTGAATTCGAATATGGAAGAAATTTCTGAAAATTTTGCAATTTTCAGGGGTAACGTTGGTTGAAAAGTCAAAATCAGGGGTAAAACATGAAAAGATGAAGTTGTCTAATTTCGATAAAAATTGGGATTTTGACTAATTTTGATATGCTGAATTCGAATATGGCAGAAATTTCTCAAAATTTGACAATTTTTCAGGGGGTAACGTCGGTCAAAAAAGTAAAAAATCAGGGGATAAAACATGGCGAAAAATAAAGTGGTCCAATGTTGATGAAAACTAGGATTCTTCCTAACTTTGATACCCTGGATTGAAATCTGGAAGAGTTTTTTGAAAATATTGCTTTTTAGGGAGGTTAAACTTTAGCAATACCTACTAATAATACTATAATTCTATCCATACAGATGAGATGCCGTTGTCTAGGAACGTTACTGCATTATTGTCATTCCAGTACGTAACAGAAAGGTTGTGCTTATGCAATGATTTCAAAACTCTGCGACGAAGCTGTTTGGCTTTTGTAACATTTCTTTTATGGCTTTTAGGGAGGTGAGCAGTATTGCCTCGCTGTGTTGCTACAATCTTTGTGTCCCAAAGTTCTCTTGCGTCTTTTAGAAGCCTTATTGTGGGAAAACCGCTATCCATCACTAGCAACCTGTTCATACCTTTCAGCCCAGAAAGTAATTGTTCCACAATTTCATAGTTCTTGCCATTCTGTTGGTGAATATTCGTCTTTCGACCTACTTTTGTGACATGATTGTTTACAAAATAGCTACCATACTGCCCTTTGCTACTAATTTTGCAGACTGTCCATCCCATTCTAATAGGCTTGTCTGGATTTTGTATCTTGTATGGGTTCTGTTGGCTTTTGCTGACAATACGTTCTTCATCAATACATAATTTTGTCCCAGTGTTCCAAAACAACAATGCTTTATCACGTAAATGATTTACACCATCATTTATGTTTTGAAGAGGATGGTATGATGGGTTGTCTTTAGATGGCAGCAATGATTGTTTTACAACTCTAAAGTGCTTTAGCATCAATTGAAAGATATCCAAAGGCATCATCTTTTTTATTTCAGATTGTGATCTTAGTGGGTTGTCTGACCATGCCCATTTCATTTGAGGGTATCGAATTAGCCGGAGATGCCATTTTATTGCCAAAAATCCACGTACAAACCAAATACCTTTCTTGTCTTGTGGAATCTCGCCGATTTTTTCTAAATAATTATCATCATTATTGCCATGTTCGTTAGTTGCATCTATACATTTTCTTGTAAATGTTTCATCCATTATTCGTTCAACGATATCATTCGGCTTCGTGCCATCATCAAAACTACAGTTGGAAAACAAAATTCAGAAAGGTTTTCATTTCCGAAATCTTCTTCCTCGTTTTGTACATCCTTCTTAGTTGACCAATGACAACAGTTGGGCTGGTCATCATCGCTACCAATTCCTTCTATTTCGCTGTCAGAATCAATATCATTTTCGAACTCAGAATCACTCTCGTACTCAGAATTGCCAGGACTGGAAAGGTATTTATCATCACCATCATCCGAGTCGGTAAATAAACTCTCGTCATCGCTATCGCTATCGCTATCATCAAAATTTTCGAAATCCATTTCATCATTTTCGAATCTTTGAAAAGTTGCGATTGGACAAGAACTGATGCAAAGAAGTGTCACAAAACTATAATTGCGCCTTTCAAATTTCCCGCCAAAAATACTAGACCCATTCTCCTTAGCACTAACGTTAGTATCACTTATCACCGCTTTCAATACCACACAACAACGCAGTCCCTGTCATACAGGCTTTTCCAGATAACAGACAGCTCAGTTGCTCGTTTGCAGAGTTTCGAAATTATTGCATAATGACAACCTTTCTGTTACGCACTCGAATGACAAAAATGCAGTATAACACTGGGAAGAAATAGAAGTAAATCAAGGTGCCAACAAAGTAATTATTCAAATTCCGAAAGTGGCAAGGCTTTATAGAGAGGTTTATGGGTGGGTGGATCGCTCAAACCAACAGCTAGCGTATTACAACTCTGAAATACGCAGTGTACGCAAGCAGAGTAGAGTATTTGATTGTCTCTCAGAGATGTATGCCCTTGTCAATGCATACACTATTTGGAGAAACAGTCCCAATTTGCTGGAAGGCTTACGCAGAGACACGGTATCGGAAAGTGAATTTAGGTTCAGTGTCATCCGTGTTTGGTATGCAATGTTTCGGAAGACAAATGGCTCAAAAGAAGTTTTACATTATGGTGCTGTCAGACAACCTAACCATCGCAGGAAATTGTCTTATACTATCACCTCCCTCCCAAAGGGTGTCATGCTTTAGAAAGAATAGCTGCTTCGAAACAGCCTGCAAGTCAAAACGACTGAGATGCAGGATATGTAAAAGAAAAACATTGTTCAAATGTGGAGAATGCTCAAGCCCTTGGGAACCACTCGTTCTTTACTCACCTAATACAGGTTGCCAATGCTGGAACGAGTACCATCAATCCAGAGAGTATGATGTACCGAGCAGTCAGTCTCAGTCACAAGAGTAGCTTGTGTAGGTAAATACAACTGTCATTATGACGTTCAAAAAGCCTTTCTCCAGTGTAAAAAATTTTTGTTGCATTGTGTTACCTTAGTTGCTTGTATGGATAGTATTATAGTATTATTAGTAGGTATTGCTAAAGTTTAACCTCCCTAAAATGCAATATTTTCAAAAAACTCTTCCAGATTTCAATCCAGGGTATCAAAGTTAGGAAGAATCCTAGTTTTCATCAACATTGGACCACTTTATTTTTCGCCATGTTTCACCCCCTGATTTTGACTTTTTTGACCAACGTTACCCCCTGTAAAATTGTCAAATTTTGAGAAATTTCTTCCATGTTCGAATTCAGCGTATCAAAATTAGTCAAAATCCCAATTTTGATGGAAATTAGACCACTTTATCTTTTTCGTGTTTTATCCCCTGATTTTTACTTTTTTGACCGACGTTACCCCTGAAAAATTGTCAAATTTTGAGAAATTTCTTTCATATTCGAATTCAGCATATCAAAATTAGTCGAAATCCCAATTTTTATCGAAATTAGACCACTTTATCTTTTTCATGTTTTACTCCCTGATTTGACTTTTTCGACCAACGTTTCCCCCTAACAATTGTAAAATTTTCAAAAATTTCTTCCATATTCGAATTCAGCGTATCAAAATTAGTTGAAATCATAATTTTTTTCAAAATTAGACCACTTTATCTTTTTCATGTTTTACCCCCTGATTTGACTTTTTTGACCGACGTTACCCCCTTAAAATTGAAAATTTTCAGAAATTTCTTCCATATTCGAATTCAGCGTATCAAAATTAGTCACTATCACAATTTTCACGAGAATCGGTGAACTTAAGTTTTTCGCTCAATTTTTGCCCTGAGTCCAGGAGTGGACCACAAAGACGGAAAGGGTTAAGTAATTAATTTTTTTTTAAGTTGGTAAGCTGTCTTTTTTTCACCTGCATCATTCACTTTCATTAAGATCACCTTGCATACATCGGGTATTTATGACTCCCCAATTGGACAAAAGCATCCTTCCATGCATTAACAAGAACATCAGTTTGTTGAACTGACCATGTATTTCGAGATCTGCTTTGGGATCCTTGGTTTTCTTGAACTAGAGGTGGCTGTCTTGGCTGGTTCTGCGATACAAATCTTGCTTCATGCCTGTCTCTGGGTCTGGCTATCATATTGTTCAAAGAATGAAGGAATCACTGGTCTTTGATGTTGAATCGGTGTTCTGATAAACGGTGTTGCAAATTGAGTAAATGGAAATTGTGGTGGAGCAACTGGCAAACGTAACGGTGTGCTTGTTCTATTATCTAATTCTGGTGAAAGCAATGATTGCGACTGAGACTCTATGCTGCCATACCCATCGTGGTCTTGAGTGTCTTCAGAAAACTCAGATTCTTCAATTTGATTCATTTCATTTACTAAACGTCGAAAATGGGCCATATTGAAGTAAAAACAAGTAAGGTAGTTAACTAATAAGTAAGTTTGTTGAGGATGACAACACGAGAAGAAAGAAAAAGCCCTGTCAGGCACTATTAGAACCCTAAGTATGAAATCTATCATCAGTCTATTATCAGAAGTCAAAATGATTGGCATAAGCTATTTCAGTGCATCAGGAATTTATGGTCGGAACTGAATAATTAGCAAATGTGCCCTTCTGTTTGGTAAAATTTTAGCAGAATTTTAGCTCTAGTGTATGGTGGCCAAGGACTGCCATCGCAAGTTTTGTTTTTTTTTTAATTTTAATCTATCTTTTTTTTTATTTTTAACCAATTTTTTATTCCCACACTAAAATTTTTATTTTGTAAAAAAAATTAACGAAATAAAAAAAAAGATTTTAAATAAAAATTAAAATGAAATCAAATAAATGAAAATTTTTAAATAAGAAATAAATTCAGAAAACTAAATTTAATAAAAAATTAAAAACATTTTTATCCGCGTGGCCGAGGACTGCCAAAACCTCGTTCCCCCGTACAGCTGTCAAAACCTTGTTTTCGTAGGAACATGAACAATAACCAGTCTGAGGAACAGGACCAAGGAATGGGACTAAGGAATGTGACTCAAGACCATGAGTAATTTCAGGACTGAGGAACAGGACTAAGGAATGGGACTGAAGACCATGAGTAATTTCAGGACTGAGGAACAGGACTAAGGAATGGGACTAAGGAATGGGACTCAAGACCATGAGTAATTTCAGGACTGGGGAACAGGACTAAGGAAAGGGACTCAAGACCATGAGTTATTTCAGGACTGAGGAACAGGAATAAGAAACAGGACAAAGAAATGGGAATGGACCCAATGAATTATTTCAGGACTAAGGAACATGAACAATAACCAGTCTGAGGAACAGGACCAAGGAATGGGATGGAGGACCATCAATTATTTCAGGACTATTTAAGGAACAGACCATAGACAAAGAGAACTGCTGTACGCTAAATAATTTGAAACTTCGGAACATCATTGTGGACTATGGACCTTGGACTAAAACAGAGGAACAGAACTGTGATTGGCACGAGGAAAAGAGAGCCTGGACTAGGACCAAGAAAAATACTCAAGATTAGAAACTAGGAGCTAAGTGCATGGGCAGAGTTCGTTGAGGCGGAGGTCCTTGAGGCGGAGGTTCTATGAGGCGGTGGTCAGAGACGGGCATGGGCTAGTTTCCCATATAAACCCAAGACAGCCTGTAAGGTAAGATGAAATCAGCTGTTCTGCACAGGCGTAAGTTAAAATCCATTGCCCAACGTCCACAACAAGATGGCGACGATTGATATCGAAAGCATGTGTGAAAGCGACAATACCCAAAAGGCAGCAACATCATCAAAAAAGGATGAAAATAATAATAAAGTGAAGGCTTTTGTTGAAACAACAAATAAATTAATGCCTTGTTGAATTGTATACAAGTCAAAACTCTCGTACGAAGGCCTTCTTTTAATTTTAATGCAGACCGGCCATTGCAGTATCAATGTATCCAAAAGGATGAGCCATCTTCATTTGGTCAAGTTGAGACAAAAACTTCTGAAATTCCTTTGGAAGAGCTTGTTGTATTAAGATTATCATAACTATAATGGATATAGTTGTTGTTGTTGTTATTGAAATGCTTGGTAAGTTACACGTGTTACAGCCGGGCGTGTTCTCTCGTGTTCTCATCTACTGATCCACCTAGCTAATTCAACATGGTGATAGGAGTAGTGCATAGTTATTGCAGGTAAAGGATTTTTTCTCTGGGTACAGGAAGAGTGGTCTTAAGCAGATTTTTGATGACTTAGAGGTGCCTGTAGCAAAGAAGCGGTGAAGCAAGAAAGATTTCACTCAACCTAGGCCCATCCTCTGTGAAACAAGATGGTGGCGTTCCAAGTGAATTTACCTGACAAATTTAACTTCATACCTGAAGAGTGGGGAAGATGGAATGATTGCAGTGAACGTTTATCTGAAAGATTGCAGTTAGAAGCAGATTTGCCACTGGAATAAGCTATGACTCAAGCAAGGCAAAAGGGGGTTGTACTTCAACAACAGCAAAATTTGCATCAAAATATGATTTCACTGGCTCAAATGTTGACCAAATCAAAGCTAAGAAAAGCTCAGGTAACACAGATTTTAAAAAAAGTTTGAAAATATAATTAGAACAAGCACATGTTTTAGATGCAATGGTCAACCACCTCTAAAATCAGAGTGCCCAGCTCATGATTCTATTTGTCCTATTTGTAGAAAAAAGGTCACTAGAAACGTGCCTGTAAACGTTTTACAAAAGTTATTGAAATTAGCTCAGAATCATTTAGATCAGACCTAAGTGGTTAAGGGCCCTTTCACACTAGAGTTATTTTCCAAATTTTAGTAAGGATTAGCAAATTAACACCTTTTGCCTAGTGTGCAAGGACTTTTTTGCATTTTCTGCTATCCATAAATTCTAGTAAGGATGAAACAGGCCGCCTAATTAAATATGGGCAGCCCATATTTCTGCCAAATGTCATCACGGATGAATTTCCTGAGCTCACATGACATGGCACGCGACATTTCTTGTTTTTTTTCATTCATTCTCATTTGTTCTCGTTCGTTCTCGTAGTTCTTGTATAAATATAACAAGATGTCCGATGAAGAGTTTTTAATGCTTTTTATGACCATATTCTATTTGCTTGAGCAAAAGCATCAGCGTATAATGCAAAGAATGATGTTACTTTTATCTGCAACTGTTCAACTATCAAATTTAAATATGTAACAAGCGGCATTTAGGTTCTTTATGCAACTCTATTCTGATAAAGAGGTATGGTCCTTCCATCGTCAATACAACGAATTCGAGATTTATTTTGCTGCTGACTTGAATACAAGTAAAGATCTTGATCCTGAATATTGGCAAAAACATTATAGAATGTCTCGGGAGACATTTTATTACACTTGCTCACTTGTTCATGATCATATGGTGAAAAAAGATACCAAACTAAGAGACTGTATTCCTCTTCCAAAAAGAGTTGCAATCGTGATTTGGTGGTTGGCGAATGGAGAATCATACAGGTCTGTTGGTCAAACATTCGGTGTGTCTACCTCCATTGTAGGGTATATTACTAAAGATTTGGTTGGTGCATTAGTCCATTATGTGATTGGCTAATTAAACCGTACACATATGATACAAGTATGGATGGAGATAAACGTTTCTTTAATCTGTCTCTGTCGCAAGCACGAGTTTCTATTTACAGAGCTTTCGGCATTTTAAAGGGACGGTGGCGATTATTGCTGGGAAAAGTTTGTTTTTAGCCCTCGTATGTTGCTGATATTGTTATTGCCTGTTGTGTCTTGCATAACATTTGTCAAGAACAGAATGAGCCCGTCTTAGAGATGCCTGACCCTTAGAAAGACAACAACAGTGGAAATGATGGTGAGAGATTTTCGGGGTCTGGAGAAGAGATACGTTCCTTGCTTTGCAATTTTATTTCCAACTTTGAGGGAGGATCGGCATGGCAGATTGACATTTGACACTATGTTTCAGATTTGTTTTTTTTGTCTTTGAATTACATTTTGCCATTGTTGCACCAGGATAACAGGATATATATTTTTGAGTACTTTTCTCATACGCCTCGTGACTCTTGTGCTAATTCTTGCAAGTAAGTAAGAAAAAAATGTTCAAAGTAATGAAGTACAATGTGGGCAAATAAAGTATATGATGGCGTCTTTGTTTGAAACTGAATATATTAACTCTTAGTAGCAAATAAACCGAGGTTTTAATGAACGGAGGGCGGGACTTTAAAAAAATTAACAAACGGAGGTCGTTATAAACTGGCAGGGTGGGCATTTTGATAAGGGTATCTTGCATAGAAACAAATAATAAAGCTGTGACCAGGACATTCTAGCCAAGAGAAAGTCTTGTAAGGTGGGAATTCTGAAAAATTAAATAACGGAGGAGTCCTATAGAGCTTGCGGGTGGGAATTTTTGTGACAAATTAATAAGCATCCCCCAAATTATTTAGCACTCTACCTCCCTCTCTATGATATAATTTCTTAGTATGGTTCAATTTCATTCTATTTCATGTTCTTCTGTAGTGGTTCTCTCTAAGAGGAAAAGGGGCATATTAAAGAAGACAAAAAACAATTCGATGCAGTTCAATTTTTCTTAGAAAAGTCAGGATAGTGAATAAACAAATATACTCATAGTTTATTAATTTGAGTCACTTTCACTAGAATCTTCACGACTTTCCCTCTTGCGTTTGCCTTTCAAAAACATTTCAGCCACTTGCAAGAGAACATCTACTCTCTTAAATTCTCTCCATTCCTTGCAATATTTTGCCAACCGTCTCATCTTGCTTCTGATGCATCTTTTGCATGAACTCTACAAGCTGTGTGGTTGCAGTGAGTTTCGTTGGCTTCTTTTTCTTTTTTCTTTTTGGCTGTGCATTCTCTACGCCTGCTGATTCAGGCATCTGATCAGTACTGCCATCATTTTTGTTGGTAACTGCTCGCTCGCCTTCTAAATTGGATGCTTCTTCTAAATTACCAGCTTCTCTAGCCTCCCCCAACTGGACCAAACTTCTTGCCCCAGGACCTCATCAAATTTGTCATAATACATTGGTGTATTTCTTGCTCCTCCACTTTTCAAGTTCTTTGCTTTCGCCTCCTTGTGCTTGTCCTTTAACCCTTTCTGTCTTTGTGCTCCACTCCTGGACTTGGGGCAAAAATTTAGTGCAAAAATTTAAGTTCACCGATTCTCGTAAAAATTGGGATTCTGACTAATTTTGATACGCTGAATTCGAATATGGAAGAAATTTCTGAAAATTTTGCAATTTTCAGGGGTAACGTTGGTTGAAAAAGTCAAAATCAGGGGGTAAAACATGAAAAAGATGAAGTTGTCTAATTTCGATAAAAATTGGGATTTTGACTAATTTTGATATGCTGAATTCGAATATGGCAGAAATTTCTCAAAATTTGACAATTTTTCAGGGGGTAACGTCGGTCAAAAAAGTAAAAAATCAGGGGATAAAACATGGCGAAAAATAAAGTGGTCCAATGTTGATGAAAACTAGGATTCTTCCTAACTTTGATACCCTGGATTGAAATCTGGAAGAGTTTTTTGAAAATATTGCTTTTTAGGGAGGTTAAACTTTAGCAATACCTACTAATAATACTATAATTCTATCCATACAGATGAGATGCCGTTGTCTAGGAACGTTACTGCATTATTGTCATTCCAGTACGTAACAGAAAGGTTGTGCTTATGCAATGATTTCAAAACTCTGCGACGAAGCTGTTTGGCTTTTGTAACATTTCTTTTATGGCTTTTAGGGAGGTGAGCAGTATTGCCTCGCTGTGTTGCTACAATCTTTGTGTCCCAAAGTTCTCTTGCGTCTTTTAGAAGCCTTATTGTGGGAAAACCGCTATCCATCACTAGCAACCTGTTCATACCTTTCAGCCCAGAAAGTAATTGTTCCACAATTTCATAGTTCTTGCCATTCTGTTGGTGAATATTCGTCTTTCGACCTACTTTTGTGACATGATTGTTTACAAAATAGCTACCATACTGCCCTTTGCTACTAATTTTGCAGACTGTCCATCCCATTCTAATAGGCTTGTCTGGATTTTGTATCTTGTATGGGTTCTGTTGGCTTTTGCTGACAATACGTTCTTCATCAATACATAATTTTGTCCCAGTGTTCCAAAACAACAATGCTTTATCACGTAAATGATTTACACCATCATTTATGTTTTGAAGAGGATGGTATGATGGGTTGTCTTTAGATGGCAGCAATGATTGTTTTACAACTCTAAAGTGCTTTAGCATCAATTGAAAGATATCCAAAGGCATCATCTTTTTTATTTCAGATTGTGATCTTAGTGGGTTGTCTGACCATGCCCATTTCATTTGAGGGTATCGAATTAGCCGGAGATGCCATTTTATTGCCAAAAATCCACGTACAAACCAAATACCTTTCTTGTCTTGTGGAATCTCGCCGATTTTTTCTAAATAATTATCATCATTATTGCCATGTTCGTTAGTTGCATCTATACATTTTCTTGTAAATGTTTCATCCATTATTCGTTCAACGATATCATTCGGCTTCGTGCCATCATCAAAAACTACAGTTGGAAAACAAAATTCAGAAAGGTTTTCATTTCCGAAATCTTCTTCCTCGTTTTGTACATCCTTCTTAGTTGACCAATGACAACAGTTGGGCTGGTCATCATCGCTACCAATTCCTTCTATTTCGCTGTCAGAATCAATATCATTTTCGAACTCAGAATCACTCTCGTACTCAGAATTGCCAGGACTGGAAAGGTATTTATCATCACCATCATCCGAGTCGGTAAATAAACTCTCGTCATCGCTATCACTATCGCTATCATCAAAATTTTCGAAATCCATTTCATCATTTTCGAATCTTTGAAAAGTTGCGATTGGACAAGAACTGATGCAAAGAAGTGTCACAAAAACTATAATTGCGCCTTTCAAATTTCCCGCCAAAAATACTAGACCCATTCTCCTTAGCACTAACGTTAGTATCACTTATCACCGCTTTCAATACCACACAACAACGCAGTCCCTGTCATACAGGCTTTTCCAGATAACAGACAGCTCAGTTGCTCGTTTGCAGAGTTTCGAAATTATTGCATAATGACAACCTTTCTGTTACGCACTCGAATGACAAAAATGCAGTATAACACTGGGAAGAAATAGAAGTAAATCAAGGTGCCAACAAAGTAATTATTCAAATTCCGAAAGTGGCAAGGCTTTATAGAGAGGTTTATGGGTGGGTGGATCGCTCAAACCAACAGCTAGCGTATTACAACTCTGAAATACGCAGTGTACGCAAGCAGAGTAGAGTATTTGATTGTCTCTCAGAGATGTATGCCCTTGTCAATGCATACACTATTTGGAGAAACAGTCCCAATTTGCTGGAAGGCTTACGCAGAGACACGGTATCGGAAAGTGAATTTAGGTTCAGTGTCATCCGTGTTTGGTATGCAATGTTTCGGAAGACAAATGGCTCAAAAGAAGTTTTACATTATGGTGCTGTCAGACAACCTAACCATCGCAGGAAATTGTCTTATACTATCACCTCCCCTCCCAAAGGGTGTCATGCTTTAGAAAGAATAGCTGCTTCCGAAACAGCCTGCAAGTCAAAACGACTGAGATGCAGGATATGTAAAAGAAAAACATTGTTCAAATGTGGAGAATGCTCAAGCCCTTGGGAACCACTCGTTCTTTACTCACCTAATACAGGTTGCCAATGCTGGAACGAGTACCATCAATCCAGAGAGTATGATGTACCGAGCAGTCAGTCTCAGTCACAAGAGTAGCTTGTGTAGGTAAATACAACTGTCATTATGACGTTCAAAAAGCCTTTCTCCAGTGTAAAAAATTTTTGTTGCATTGTGTTACCTTAGTTGCTTGTATGGATAGTATTATAGTATTATTAGTAGGTATTGCTAAAGTTTAACCTCCCTAAAATGCAATATTTTCAAAAAACTCTTCCAGATTTCAATCCAGGGTATCAAAGTTAGGAAGAATCCTAGTTTTCATCAACATTGGACCACTTTATTTTTCGCCATGTTTCACCCCCTGATTTTGACTTTTTTGACCAACGTTACCCCCTGTAAAATTGTCAAATTTTGAGAAATTTCTTCCATGTTCGAATTCAGCGTATCAAAATTAGTCAAAATCCCAATTTTGATGGAAATTAGACCACTTTATCTTTTTCGTGTTTTATCCCCTGATTTTTACTTTTTTGACCGACGTTACCCCTGAAAAATTGTCAAATTTTGAGAAATTTCTTTCATATTCGAATTCAGCATATCAAAATTAGTCGAAATCCCAATTTTTATCGAAATTAGACCACTTTATCTTTTTCATGTTTTACTCCCTGATTTGACTTTTTCGACCAACGTTTCCCCCTAACAATTGTAAAATTTTCAAAAATTTCTTCCATATTCGAATTCAGCGTATCAAAATTAGTTGAAATCATAATTTTTTTCAAAATTAGACCACTTTATCTTTTTCATGTTTTACCCCCTGATTTGACTTTTTTGACCGACGTTACCCCCTTAAAATTGAAAATTTTCAGAAATTTCTTCCATATTCGAATTCAGCGTATCAAAATTAGTCACTATCACAATTTTCACGAGAATCGGTGAACTTAAGTTTTTCGCTCAATTTTTGCCCTGAGTCCAGGAGTGGACCACAAAGACGGAAAGGGTTAAGTAATTAATTTTTTTTTAAGTTGGTAAGCTGTCTTTTTTTCACCTGCATCATTCACTTTCATTAAGATCACCTTGCATACATCGGGTATTTATGACTCCCCAATTGGACAAAAGCATCCTTCCATGCATTAACAAGAACATCAGTTTGTTGAACTGACCATGTATTTCGAGATCTGCTTTGGGATCCTTGGTTTTCTTGAACTAGAGGTGGCTGTCTTGGCTGGTTCTGCGATACAAATCTTGCTTCATGCCTGTCTCTGGGTCTGGCTATCATATTGTTCAAAGAATGAAGGAATCACTGGTCTTTGATGTTGAATCGGTGTTCTGATAAACGGTGTTGCAAATTGAGTAAATGGAAATTGTGGTGGAGCAACTGGCAAACGTAACGGTGTGCTTGTTCTATTATCTAATTCTGGTGAAAGCAATGATTGCGACTGAGACTCTATGCTGCCATACCCATCGTGGTCTTGAGTGTCTTCAGAAAACTCAGATTCTTCAATTTGATTCATTTCATTTACTAAACGTCGAAAATGGGCCATATTGAAGTAAAAACAAGTAAGGTAGTTAACTAATAAGTAAGTTTGTTGAGGATGACAACACGAGAAGAAAGAAAAAGCCCTGTCAGGCACTATTAGAACCCTAAGTATGAAATCTATCATCAGTCTATTATCAGAAGTCAAAATGATTGGCATAAGCTATTTCAGTGCATCAGGAATTTATGGTCGGAACTGAATAATTAGCAAATGTGCCCTTCTGTTTGGTAAAATTTTAGCAGAATTTTAGCTCTAGTGTATGGTGGCCAAGGACTGCCATCGCAAGTTTTGTTTTTTTTTTAATTTTAATCTATCTTTTTTTTTATTTTTAACCAATTTTTTATTCCCACACTAAAATTTTTATTTTGTAAAAAAAATTAACGAAATAAAAAAAAAGATTTTAAATAAAAATTAAAATGAAATCAAATAAATGAAAATTTTTAAATAAGAAATAAATTCAGAAAACTAAATTTAATAAAAAATTAAAAACATTTTTATCCGCGTGGCCGAGGACTGCCAAAACCTCGTTCCCCCGTACAGCTGTCAAAACCTTGTTTTCGTGCTTTTGGCGCCAAAAAATTTTCTGTGTGCGATGGCGTGTGTTGAATCATGCCTATTATGGGATATTGAAGATGGCGGAGAAATGGAAGAACCTCAAAAAGATGATGGAAACGAAAAGAGACATCAACAAAAGGAAAGAAAAGCCTGAAGAACGTTGTTAAGGCAGATGAGCTTAATGTACAACGACTCTCAACCAATGTTTCAGGAAAAGCTCAAAAATACTGCAGGATAGGGCCTCATATTTGAAGATATTAAGTCAAGATTACCTTTCTTCCAAAATGGATGTTGACCAAGTGATAGATATTGTTGCCAGTGAACAAGGGCCGTCCTGTTCCTCATTGCCACAGGTGCCTGACCCTGTATCTGTATCTGTATCTGTATAATTTTACGTTGTAGATCCCAATTACTGGTTATTTTACAACAATGTTATTAAGCTATTTTTAACAATTTTTTTTTTTTTTTTAATTTTTCATTTTTTACGACTTTAAAGATTCATAGCGAAAATTTCAAGCGTTCCAAATGTTCTGCTGATGCTCCTGTAGAGCGGTTTTAAATCTTTCAAGACTGTTTGCGCATGCAACAGATTCAGGTAGATGGTTCCATTGAACACAAGTTTCTACGAAAAATGAGTGCTCGTATTGACGAGTAGCACTCTCTGGTATGACAAGCCTTTTGCTGTTATTACACACTCGTTTACTGACGACGTTCGTGACTTCATGATTACTGAAATTTTTTGGCTTAATTTGGCGTTTCCCTGTCTGATATTTTAGAAATGAATCAGGGGGCAGCGATGGGACCAACCCCTCTATGACTTTGTACATTAAAATTAACTGCAGACTTTTTCTCCTCGCCTCAAGTGTGTCTAGATCCAAATCCCTTCGCATTCGTGATATTGACCCGGGAATCATTTTGTGGATCATTTTCTACAAAATTTCAAAAAGATATAAAAAGTTACTTACAATCTAATCCAAGATAAAAAAACCTGCATCTTACATAACATCGAGGCTCTCAGTTATGATCTTATACCTTGATCTAAGACCATCGGTATTGCAATATACAACATCTTGATAAAAAGGGCCTGATTTTGTAATGTTGCATCGATGTCTGATAATCAATGTTCAATTGGAACTGAAAATTAAAACCTGAATTTTGCATGGCATCGAGGCTATCACTTATGATCTTATACTTTCATCTAAGACCAATGGTATTGCAATAGACAACATCTTTATGAAAAAGGGCCTAATTGTTTAATGTTGCATCAATGTCTTTAATCGATGTTAAATTGGAACTGAAAATTAAAACCTGAATCTTGCATCAATGTCTGAGAATCAATGTTAAATTGAAACAGAAGATAAAAACCTGAATCTTGCATCAATGTCTGAGAATTTATGTTAAACTGGAAGTGAAAATTAAAACCTGAATTTTGCATGGCATCAAGGCTGTCACTTTTGATCTTATACTTTAGTCTAAGTTCATGGGTGTTGCAATACACAACATCTGTATGAAAAAGGGCCTAATTGTTGAATGTTGCATCGATGTTTAAGAATCAATGTTTAATTGGAACTCAAAATTAAAACCTGAATTTTACATGACATTGAGGCTGTCACTTATGATCTTGTACCTTAATCTAAGACCATTGGTTTTGAAATAGACAACATCTTTATAAAAAAGAGCCTAATTGTTGAATGTTGCATCGATGTTTAAGAATCGATGTTAAATTGGAACTGAAAATCAAAGCCTGAATTTTACATGGCATCGAGGCTGCCACTTATGATCTTATACTTTAATCTAAGACCATGGGTATTGCAACACCCATGAACGTGATACGCAAGATTCAAGTCCTCCTCCTAATGCATAAATTTAAAATCCTGTTTGTGGTTCCCCAGTTTTAAATCCTATTCGACCTTTGCAAGCTTTGTCACTAGATGCTTGTCTTAGGGCTAATGCTTCTAAGGTTCCGAACAGGTTTTCTCCAGATTCTCCAAATGTTGAGATCATTTCGAATATCCTGTCTCTTCCTTTGGACGAGACAGGATATTCAAAACGATCTCATTTCATTTGCTTTTACACTGGTTCTATTCTATGTTGTTCTCTCTTGCCTTCTTGTCTAAGCTAACACGCATCATAGAGTTTTCTAATGTCTGGCGTTTCAGTACTATATATCTCTAAGTCATTCATGGCTTGAATACTGAACAAACGTGAGTTTTTCTATTTTGGTATTTATTTTTTCCTGCCCATTGGATAAACGTTGATTTAATAATGAATCTATTTCTTTCATAATCATGCGATATATATGGCCTTATTTTTTCATCCACCCGTTACTTGCACAAACTGAAACTATGCTGAAACATATGCACCATTTTCATGCTATTCTTACCTTATCTACTGATATATGATATGATATGATATATATTTCTTTTATGTTAGTTACAACAAATAGTGATATACACTAATTCATACTAACATTAAGCAACCATAGGAATTGCATTGATCAACTCATTTAGTGCAAAAGGAGCACTCGCATTTTTAGCGAGGAACCAAGTTTTGATCAAATTTTTAAACTGTTTAGTGTTACTCGCCGTTTTGATTTCATTAGGAAGGAATTCCATATTTTGGCCCTTGATAACATAAGGACTTAATGCCAAAGCCTGTGGTTCTAACTTTTGGTATTTCAAGAAGATTTGTGCTCCGTAGATTGTGGTCTAGTTTTTAGGTAAAAATAGTCCTTCATAAAAACAGGATTTAGGTTATTCAAAGTTTTGAATACCTCTAAAGCAAGGAGCCTTATCGACTGTATATGAATGGTGGTCTCCATTGAATCAGATAGTAGTTTTTCATACGTAGAAGTATAGTCAGAATATGCAAGTCGTAGTGCTCTCTCATTTATCTTTTCTAGTTTGTCTTGGCTCCTTTGGTGCATAACATCCAAATAAGTGGACAGTAATTAAAGTGGCATAAGATAAACGAGTTAATTATAATTTTCTCTCTTTTCCCCATGAACCTAGCTAAGCGTTTTAGAGAATTAAGTTGTTTTGCTGCTTTTTACAAATTTTATCAATATGGGCATCAAATTTTAAACTTTCATCTATCTCTATACCTAGCAGAGTTACATTAGTTTCGACTTTTATTTTAGATTCTCATTAATTTCAAAATGTTCTATGTTCTTGTTTTATTTCCAATAGTAATGGCTTGGAATTTAGAACCATTAGCAGTCATTTCGTTTGACTTAAACCATTCAAGACATTTATTGGTGTTTATTTTATCAAATTTATTAATTCTTCAGTGCTTGAGGTGGTCACTGTCAGTGTGTTGTCATCGGCAAAATTACAGAGAGACCCATCACTGAGGTTATAAAAGATATCATTTATAAAGGAGTTGAAGAGAAGAGGTCCTAGTATTGAACCTTGTGGGACACCTTGTCCTAATTCATCCCAAGAGCTATATTGTCCTTTTACTTTTACTCTTTGCTTTCTATCTGACAAATAATTCTGGATGAATAAGAGTGAATTTTCTTTTATCCCATAAGCATGTAGTTTTGCAAGTAGAAGATTCTTTGGGAGACAATCAAAAGCTTTTGATAGATCCATTAGAATCGCCCCTATATGTGCATTTTGCTCTAGTCCTTTTCTCCAGTTTTCTATTAATCTGAAAAGTGCATGTTCGGATGAAAATGCTTTCTGTACGCACATAAATATGGAGAAAATTTACCTTGGAGAAAAGGGGAAAGCTGAAGTTCTATAACTTTTTCAAAAACTTTAGAGAATGTAGTAAGTAGACTGATTGGCCTGTAATTTTCTTTGTTAAATGGATCCTTTTTCTTGTACACTGGTGTGACTATTGCCTTTTTTAAAGAATTAGGGAATGTACCTTGCGAAATACATTTGTTAATTATATCAAGTAAAGGTTTAAGGATAATATCTACAGAGATTTTTAGAAATTTGGCATTTATCATATCATGACCCATCGCTTTTTTATGATTAAGATCAAGAATAATTTGCTTAAGCACTGGTGCTGGAACTGATAGGAAATTGAAAATTGATTCGTCTTGTAAATTAAGTTTTATTCTCCCAATACTAGGATGGTTCTCGAAGCCCTTGATGATTTCATCAATTGTCGGGTAGCTCCCAGCGTTCTTATTAGCTGTAGTGCTGGTTTGGCTAATGCTGACAAAATGTTTATTCATAATTTCTGCAACAGATTGAGGGTTACTGACAAGACTATCGTTTTCAGATATTGTAATTTCAGAATCAGTGTGGCCTTTGCCGAAGAAGTAGGGTTTCAACTTCTTCCAAAATGTTTTGGAGTCAAGTGTGCCGTTTTGACAAATCTTGGTAAAGTAATCAGATTTCAGATGTTGACGAAGATTTGCACAGTGGTTTCTTTGCTTTTAAATCTTTCATAATTAACAGTAGTTTTGATTTGTTATAGGCATTTTAAATTTAGTTCTTAGCATTATTGCTTTTCTATGTACCTTACTGAGGGGTTTATTATTTGCCCTAACTATTTTGGATTTTAATGGTGCGTGATAATTAACTATGCTATCGAACAAATCTTGAAAGTATTCGAATGCCTGATTGCCATCATGAATGTATTGGCAAAGATAAAATGGTGTTTCTGAAAGATCTTTGCAGAAGGCATCCTCATTAAAGTTTTTTAAATCTCTGTAGCGAATTATATTAGGATGGTGTTTGGGAATTGAAGATTTGCAAGTAGTAAGAATTAGCTTATGGAAGTCACTTAAAGAGGTTTCAATAGTTTTAGTATTTTTAAAATTATGTTTCCGGTTGGTAAGGATTACGTCAATTGATGACGGATTACAATTTGGTTTGTAACAAGTTGGCTCTTTGATGAGATTTGTGAGCCCAAGAGTAGAACAAATAGTTTTAAGGCTAGGATCGGTTGGAGTTAGATTCAGATCACCAATTATTATAAAATTATCATATTGTGAGGAACATTTATCAATCAATTTAATTATAGAATTTCTGAAAATTTTATTATCCGCATTTGGTGGATTGTATGCAGCAATGATGACCCATTTTTCTTTTCGTAGATTTAGTTCAAAGCATATATTTTCTATTTCTTCATCTTCAAATTTGTCAGTTCTTCTGCTTTTGAAGGGTTCCTTGATGTAAACAAGGAGACCACCACCATGTGCATTTCTATCAGCACGATAAGGAGCCTTGTAACCAGGTATTAAAATTGTTCAGTTGCAAAGGAATCATCAAGTTTAGTTTCACTGATGATAATGCAGTCAAAAGAGCTCACTGTAATTAAATCTTTGAGCTCACAAAATTTGTTTCTAATGCTATTTATGTTTAGGTGTGCAAGAATAGGGTTTTTTGGATTTTTGAAACGTGCCTCTTTTAGCTCTTTGTAACTAGTTGTGTCCGAATTCTTACTCTTATCAGGTGTGTGGTCTAGTAGCCGTCTCCCATTAAGTCATGCTAAATGACAAGTTTTAATGCAATCCCTAAGGTTGCTTGCAAGTTTTCTTGTTCCTTTATCATTTAAATGTAGTTTACTGTTGTTTAATTCATCGATTGTTATATTACTATTGTTAACAAAATGAAAATTGTTTCTTTCACATAGAGTAGATAAGATGTTATTAAAGTTTTCAATTTTAGAATTAATTAGGTCATACTTAGCTTGAATAGTTATACCAGAGAGTACAATGCTGCATTTAGGAGAATACTTCTGAATTTCTTTAGTCACCTCATGCAATTCTTCAGCAATTTGCTGTGGACTCTCGGTTGTGTTCATGATGTCGTTTACGCCACAATGCAAAACAATCATGTCAGGGTTCTTTGCAAGGCTAGGTTGAATATAGTGGATTAACTCCTTTACTTTCATGCCTCCAATACTAACTTTGTTTACCAAGGAACGCAGGGATTTTGCAAGCTTATGTGGTAGAACATGTTTGATAATTGAATCTCCAATTATGACAATATGCTTTTGCTCTGCAGATTTGCATTTTGGTAGGAAGATTTGGGTTGGTGGCTTGTTGAGGATTTTGTGTTTGATTTGATGTTTGTTGTCTTTGTGCTTGGGTGTTGTTTGGCCTGGATGAATTTGTGAATCTGTTGTTTTGGTTATTTGATGGTACCTTGGGAATGATTGCAGTTTTTGGCTTTGTTTGGTCAGTAAGTGGTAATTTGAAAGGACTGATAAAGTTGGAAGGATTTTCAGGCAAGTGTTGTAAATGATGGTATCGGTTTGGGTGATAGAACATTTGAATATTATGTGGCTGTGTAAATTGAAGTTGTGGGGCATTTTGGTTTGGCTCATATGGGCTTTTTTGGAAACGATAAGTATCAGGTCTTCGTTGAAATGTTTGCCATGGTACATTGTTTTGATGTTGATTTTTGATGCAATTATTTTCTTCTTTTAAGCACTTAATTTGAGAAATAAGGTCCTGATTTTTCTCTTTTAACTGTAGATTTTCTGTCTTGATATTTGCAATTTCATCTTTCATGGCATTTTCTTGTGGTTTCGATATTTTCATTATTTCTTTCTTCATTTCATTTATTTCATCCATAATTGGCTTCAAAGCAAGATTCAGTTGTATTGGACAAAGACTGGTCTGTATCATATTTCCATTGTAGATTTCATCATCTTTGTGTATTTCTACTTGTTCAATTGCACTCGGAAGATTGCTTGTCTGTGATTCGCTTTTAGAACTTGAATTGCAAAGCTTTTGATGTTCAGTTATAGTTGGCAAAATACCAGATTTGAATTCATCTATGCCAGTTCCAGTTATTACAACTGTGGCAGATGGCACATGGATATTTATATTGACCCATTCATCTTCTGTCTTAGTTATTTCTATCTCTATTTCATCAATATCTTCTTCATCATCATAACTCAATAGGTCAGTCCATGATATACCATATCCATCATCCTCACCCATGGTGTCATAGATTATTTTATGGATTGAAAATATGGTACTTGCAAGCTCATTATAATTTACCGTGTAATTGAAATAGTTCTGGCCAATATATTGCTGCAGAAATTCTGATGGAAGTTGTCGAGGTAGAAGTGTGTTGCTGTCAATCTTATAAATGCGCTCTACACTTGCCAAATCAGTTATTTCATACTTTGGCAAGGGTTGTTTTTGCTTCTTTTTTTGACCTTGTCTCTTTTGATCTTTTCTTCCAGAAGTTGGCCCTGGGTTTAGTTCTACATCACCACTTAAGATGAGTAGTAATGCAAGATAGGCCTTTTCGTTTTCCGCCATTTTCTAATGGCCTAGATCTCAATGGGAAATTTTTCTTCGTAATTGAAAAATGGCACAAAAAGGTTTCAAAATCTAATATAAAAGACGCTGATTCATTTACCTCTTCATATTTTATCTTCTTTTGTAAGCTAGAGTCGTAACGTATCAGCAAAGTGCAAATTAACATTGCTGTAAGAATTCCCGTGACCGCCATTGCGGCGAAAGCAAATTTTGTCACTTGTCACGTGATCAATTTAATTAATGTTGTTAATTAGCCTAATTAGCAATTTTTTTAAATTTTTGGATTGAGTCATGCATAACGCAGTGTAAACTATGCTTTTGAAGATTTTTACTGAAAATAAAGCTTGTTATATACGTTTTCCAAAATGCTCAGTAAGCAAAAAATTTATTCTTCGTCATAAACACTTATAAAAGTTGACAAGAAACAGCAATTAGCTGATAATTAGCTTAAATGATAGAAAAAGTTTACTTTGTATAGAGATTTTATCATTATCGTGCACGGTTTCTGATATTTTACGCAATTGCAATTTTCTTGGTTCTGACTTACATTCACCGGTTCAAAGAAATTATTTGACATGGCTAACCAAGTGGCAAACAGTGACAAACTCGTACATTATAATCAGGACACAAAGGTAATATTCTTTCATCGTTATTATTTCCTACAGTTTGTCGTTCATACGTCACGTTCTACTGTATACATTTCGCACGTTTCTTACTTACTTTTCTGCTTATGCTAACTACAGCTTATATCCTTCCAAAATATAAAAAATTCAAAAAAGAAGTTGCTGCTCAATTCCATCTGGACGTGAATAAACGGTTCCATTTCACTAACCAAGAAAGGGCAGTTCTGACAAAACAACAAATTCGGTAAGATGTACTTCTATTGCTACAATCACAAAGTGATATCCAACTACAAATAATTCTTAGTCAATGTTATGTTACATTTCATTCTTCTTCCATCAGCGATACTGAAGATATAGTCGTTGTCACTACAGACCAGCTCCGTCTGCAAAACCAACGACGCCGTAGGCAGAGGAGGGAAGAGTGTCAACAACAACAACAACAACAACAGCAACCCCTGCAGAGGAGCAATTCATCCACGGCTTTTGGCATGGACAATGCTGCAAGACCCTAACAGGCTGTGCTGCAAGTGTTATTAAATTTAGAGACAGTTAATAATTCAAGTCATACATAGCTAAATTTTTAAATACATTTCGTCATTTTTCATTGACCGCTTTTCTGTTGTTGCTCTTCAAGTCCCTTCTTCCCCTTGTAAAATTCATTTTCTTAAAGTTGAACGAAAATTATGCGAATATCATCATGAGGAGGTGGTGTTTGGGTTTTACGGTTTCACGGTTTCGCCAATATTTTTGCTCGGATTTTCGGCTCCTTCTGAAAAATAACGCCGTTTTCCAAATCTCGTTGGTGAACAGATTCACAGCAATTCTGGATAATTTTTCCCGCTCTAATTAAGATTTTGCATTGTTTGTACTGCATGCCGACTCCGTGAACCTGCAGGTTAGCCCGCAATGAAAACAAAAATTGTTACTGTATTGGAGGAAACGTGAAGTGAACAGTAAAAGTTGACGAAATTAGAGTTTCAATAGATTCTCTGTCCAATTTGTTTGAAAACGGGGACTTGAATCTTGCCATACGGATTTGTTCAAAATATCGCACGGTTTGACGGATGTTGAAAAAATTTTGAGCGGATTTACGGTTTCCAGAGGGTAGGTTTCCAGATCCCCCAAAACTCTCCCTCCATGAGGAAACGCAGTGACAGCAAGCGAAAATAAGACTGTTCCTTAATAAGTTTATACTCCTTTCTCCATAAGTGACTACCCTTATTTATGCGCATTTTCAGCAATTTAAGAGCCATGCTTATACCCAAATTCAAATCCTAAAACAAAAATTTACATATTTTCCATAACAATCTTCAGATTTCCGCAATCACAACAACGTCAATGCAAGTTGTATATTTCCCATTACAATCTACAGATTTTTGCAATCACAACAACGTTGATGACAGTTTTATAAGTCTGATTCCATGTTGTGTGACCTGCGCCGCAACTTCTATTTCTATTTACACATGACATTCAGTACATAAGCTCCCCATGCTCAAATGTACAGTTTTGCTATCTCTCAAATCCAATTATTTTTGTCTCAACTATGCCAATCTTCACTTCCTCCATGTCTCCCTTTTCAGCTAACGTTTCAGCACCTTCATTAAATCAAAGCAGGTTAACAAATCTTTTCATTCTGGGTTACCAGTTCATTATCATTATCCTCATCATCATCATCATCATGATCAAGGGCTACCAGTTCGCCATTTCAGAGCTCCAATGCTCCATATCTGTGTGGCTTCTTTTCGGAAGGCTTCAAGCTATTTACAAGTTACTTCTCTCTGTCTATTGTTCTGTTTTCTTTTCAAGTATGCGCATTAAACTGTTTCTACAGACTCCCTACGCCACAACTTATGTGCCAACCAGCCCTGCCACAGAGGCATGTGCCACCTAGACCCACCCACTTAAAAGTAGAGCTATGCAGAAACGAGAAACGGACCCTAAACTACACGTTTTTTTATAAAAAAACTGGTTTATAAGAAACCTAGAACTCGACACCCCAAAAGTTAAGAAACTTTTAGAACTAGGAGGAAGGAGTTAAGAAACTTATGAAATTTTTGTGTTAGTTTTCCAACATACTGATTTCAAATTTTCGGACGTAGTAATCAATTCTGAAGCATTTTCCTGCGATTTCTCGCACCAGCATGGCCAATTCTTTGTAATACAATAATATCAATAATTTGCTTCCTATATTCACGTTTTTCTATCGTTTTTACTGCATTTTTTTCGATTAAATTAAGAACCTGTCAAGCAACTTTTAGAACTAAAATTGGGCCAAAAATTAAGAAACTTTTAGAACTAGACCCCGAGCCAGGTTTCTTATAAAAAAAACCTGTATGAAAACGAATAAGCACCATATAAGTGTACAAAGATTTTCTACGCCGCACTTACCCAGCCGCACCAAAATTACATTAATCTTTCCCCCCGGCTAGCGCTGTACAACAAAAACGTACAGTACTATTCCCTTTAATGTCTCAGTTATGCCATTTCATTTCCCAATCACGCATTTTACTTAATAAATTATCAGAACATTGCACAAATAAAGAATTGCAGCAAGATAAACGGCAATAAGATTTCCAATTGTATTCAATAATAAAAACAGCTACGACCAAACAACAAAACATCAACTACTTTAAATCAAACTGCAATTACACTTTCTTAATAATAACAATTATCACAACATTTCAATACAAATTATAAAAAACATTTTAAGGTATGCGATACAACAAAATATAACATTCTAAAAAGCTCAGTCATTCAGTCATTGACATTTCAATTTACCTGTTCACTGCTGTTCATGTCCGTTTGCACCTCTTCGTTGTCCATCTTCTTCTTTTTCCGTGCCTCCTCCAATTCAACTTCGTCAGTGGCAAGACTCAGCTCTAGCTCATTTTCCTTTCTTTGCCCTTCTCTTTCATGCTCACGCACTTTGCTGCACATCAGCTTCTTCGCTTCATTTATCTCGAATGTGCATTTCTTTGCCACCGCTTTCATCCTCCGGACAGCACGCTCTGTCCTCTCCGTCCCTTCTTTATTGTTCCTCTTCACCACAAACTGGTACATCGCCCGGTCAATCTCGTGTTCCAGCTCCTCCACACCTTTCTCAAGACGACCTTCCGCCTCACTCATCTTTTTATCAAAATCGTTCATACACTTTTCCATTTTTTATTTGCCTTTTTATACGCTTCTAGATTTCCAAATCAATTCAACAAAAGATAATGCTACCCAGATACCGAGAGCAGCGCCTTAAATACCTTTCCAACGTCAGACATTTGACATGTCACGTGACACATTTCCACAAAAAAATTGAACTATACCACCCAATTCTCCTCCTGACCACCTCGTGATCTTTAACGCATCCTCGTGACTTTGATAGCTTTGCACCATGACCTTTAGTCAGAAATTAATATTTGCGAACTTCCGCACAGAACTCTCACAGCCACCAAAGTATCGTCGCAATTTAAAAGAAGAAATCAAAGTTATTTATACAAAGCCTTACATCACAGGTATGTCTTCATATATCCCCATTTCCTCTATGTATATTAATACTTACATTCTACAAGTCACTATTTCATGCTCTCACACTAACTACGTCTTTTCTCTTTCTCTTTTAGGTGCCTAGATATTTTCTCTGAAGTGTCAATTCGTCGTTGTTTTATTTCTCCCTTTTCACCACCTTTAAACCTACTCCATTTGGCCAAAGTGATTTCATATAAAGGCAAAGGTATGACAGTACATGCATTGCCATTTCATACGACAAGAAACACGGCAATATACACTTTTTTTTTATAAGAAATAGAAACCCATTTATAAGAAACTCAGTACTGAGATCAATATTGGTTAAGAAACTTTCAGTACTCGACCCAAAATGATAAGAAACTCTCAGGTCTCAATAGTCCTTAGAGTTTAATATAGCATCGAAAAACGAACTTCTGTTACACCACAAGTGTCTATTTTTACAAAAACAACAGCTCATGTAAACGTGAATTGTATTGTTTCTTCTATTTGTCAAAATAAAGTCTGCATTACCTGTTTTGGCACTAAAAATATTTGATCCCTAAGAAACTGCTAACAAACTTTCAGTACCAAAGTGGTCCAAAAACTAAGAAACTTTGACACTAAAAATATTTGATCCCTAAGAAACTGCTAAGAAACTTTCGGTACCAAAATGGTCCAAAAACTAAGAAACTTTGAGTACTGAATAAAATCTTAGTTTCTTATAAAAAAGAGAGTGTATGGCTTCTGGACTTGATTTATATATTTCTAAACCTAAAACTCATCATATCAAAATCCCAAGTCTGACACTAACAATTTCTTCTCAATTCCTTTTAGCCTGGCATTATTTTTCTCACTTGAAAACGGACAATATTTCTCTTCTCTCTAGAACACAGGATACTACACAATTTAGAGCTCCACACAAATAAATAGCCTTCATCTTGATTTTTCCAAATATTCATTTCTATTTTCGTTTTCACACCAAATTATAAATGAACATTTCTTTTCCAAAAAATGATTGTCCCTCTTCCTTTATTTTTGAACAATTACGGGCAACAAGTTTGACATCGATTTTCAAAATCTTTATTCTGCTGCGCTCTTTGGTTCAGGCAACTACCCTGGGAGGAATGAAAATTCCCCCATATATAGCTCAAGAACTCCAATGCTTAGGGCAATGTAACTTGGTAGATATGATTAGTGATCCCTTTTTAGTTGCTCACGCACTGCTAATTGCTCATGTGATCTGCTGCCTAGCAACCACATTAGGAAGAGTAGTTAGAAATACAACCTTTCCTACCGAATACTCTCATAATGCCAAAATTTAAGACAAAAACCATGTAATACTCTGCTTTTACGTATAAGATTTACGTACGAGGTTTCTCGTATCTTAGACATATCAGCGACAAGTCAATAAATATGAAAATTTCCGGTTATAATGAACACTTATTTCGGAAAGTTAAACATCTTTCTAAAAGTATATTTAAGATCTTCACCTATTCTTTTCTTAGATACTTTGCTACTATTTGACTATTAACAATTTGAGAAATTAAACACACTTTCCTTTCTCATCATATTGTACATATGACATCATAAATATTTATTACAACAATCATCTATAAAATGAAAGCATTCCTCAAGACGAATCAATTGATTTGTTGATATCTCACAAGTTTGTACAAAATTATTGGTGTTAGAAGCTGTTTATTCTTCACATGCCTCAAAATATGGTAATCTACAAGTCACGTGATGAAATATATGACAACACATATAATAAAATACTAATCCCTATAACATTTTCGGTAAAATCTAAAGTTTTCACCACCTATTGCCAATTATGCATGGGGGGACATTCTTTACCTCCACGTTATAATAGGATTGAGCAACCCATTGTCACTTTGTTCATACCCAAGGATCGTTAATCATATACCTATGCAAAAGTATATTTCCCTGACTATAGTTCTCGCGATATCTTCCCTGCCTTTCAGTGGTTTTGGTCGGTTATAACTTCTAAAAATAAGTACCTATCACCGTTGCGTACACCAGCTTATCTATTAGGACAGCGTCAATTAGCGCGATTCCTACCCGTTTTGCAGCATTCCAATCATAGCTTCTCCAATTATCCAGAAAATATGCCTCGTGATCATAGAGGAACCCTCACAGGTCGGAGAGAGAGATGCACCAACGCATTGCAGAGAGCCCCTTACAGACAACAACACCAAGTGCAACAAGCAGAAAACCAAGAAGATGAAACTCAGCAACAGGAACAGCAGTACTTTCAACAGCTGGCACGGATACCTTTGCCTTTAAATGTTGAACACCAGCACCCGGACGCTCAAGCACGTCAAGTTGACGGTCAACGACAGCCTAACAACCCTCCTATCTTGGGAAACGAACAGCAGCATTACATTGGTCTCATGGACCAACATCGCGACAAATGCAATGCAAAATACTTCCCGCAAAAAAAAACAACAAGAAACAAATACACAAGGTGCTGTCAAGACGGCAAGGTATCTTTGCCTCCAATTGTCCCTCCATCACCAGAAATCGTTGACCTTTTCTCCGGGAACTCTAATACTTCACTGCATTTCAAGAAACACATACGGAATTATAACTCTGCACTCGCAATGGCTTCCTGGAATTTGGAGTCACATGCAGGGAGGGGTCCAAAAGTTATAACTATTCATGGACAAGCATACCATCTGACAGGTCCTGCAGAGCCAGAGCAAGGTCAAGAACGGCAGTGTTCCCAGCTCTATATTATAGACACAAGCCAAGCCCTAGCTGAGAGAATGGCAAACCCTCACAGCCAAGAGCTCAATCCCATAGTTCTCCGCACCCTGTTAGATGAACTCAATGCTCTCAATAGATATGCACAGAGCTACAGGCACTTCGGGGATGTCATGCGAGAAGAACAGCAACACTCAATTAAGGCTGATGATGTCATGCACCCAGTGCGAATGATTATCACAAGTAGGCCTCAGCAAGACCAAAGATATGATAATCCAACAACCACTGAAGTTGCAGCTGTTTATGTTGGAGAAGAAGAGGCACCGCCAATTCCATCCCAAAGAGATATTGCCATTTATCCAACTGTTGAGCAACGTACCCAGCATATCAATGCAATATCAGAGCATGCAGACTCAATGACATACCCACTGTTTTTCATTAATGTTGAATCTGGATGGAGCCCAGACCTTCCCCTTTCAGCTGCATATCAACGCCAAAATCAGCAACAGGGTGCCGATTGTTGTGCAAATGACACTGCTTCAAGGCACACACAACGCATAAAATTGTCTCAGTTCTATGCATACCGAATTTCTCTTAGAGAGACATTCTCTGCTATTCACCGTGGTGCACTTCTGTTTCAACAATACCTGGTTGATGCTTTCACCAAAATTGAAGGACAAGATCTCTATTACAATAAAACACACCAAGCTCAACTTCGTGCTGAGTCATATCAGGGACTCATGGACCATGTTCGTGCACGTGCTTAAGCAGAAAACCACAGTGTTGGACGTGTTGTCATTCTCCCATCATCGTTTCAAGGAGGTCAACGGAACATCCATCAGAACTTCCCAGATTAAGACAAAGCCGGATTATTTCTTGACCATGAAAACCAATCCAAAATGGCGAGAAATAACAGAACAGCTTCTTGAACATCAAACTGCAAATGATCGCCCAGACATTGTCAGCAGAGTCTTCTACATCAAGTTCAACGAACTTCAAGATGATCTACTCAAGAGACATGTGCTTGGCCGTGTTATAGCTTATGTTTATGCAGTTGAGTTTCAGAAAAGAGGTCTGCCACATGCACATATGCTTCTTTTCTTGGCTGATGAAGACAAACCAAGAACAGCTCAAGATGTTGATGATTTCATATCAGCTGAAATTCCAGATCCTGATCAACAGCCTGAGCTCTATGCAAAGGACAAGAAACACATGATTCATGGACCATGTGGCAATCTCAACCCAAACTGTGTTTGCATGAAAGACAACAAATGCACAAGAAATTTCCGAAAGCCTATCAATCAAGACACAGTCTTTGAGGTTAACGGATATCCTCTATACAGAAGACGTGCACAGTTCACTGCAAATGTTGGTGGTCAGACAGTTGACAATACATTTGTTGTCCCATACAATGCATACATTCTCCAAAAGTACGATTGTCACTCCAATGTTGAATCGTGTACAAGCATCAGGTCGGTCAAATATCTGTTCAAGTACATTCACAAGGGCTACGATTCTGCATATTTGGAGATAAGAGAAGGAGTCATCAATCATGATGAAATACTAGAGTATCTCAATGCAAGATATGTCGGACCTCACCAAGCTGTCTTCAGAATAGTGCATTACAAGCTCCATGACCTAAGCCATACCATCGTCCGTTGGGCTGTTCATCTTCCCATGCAGCAACAGATCTACTTCAAAGAAGGTCGGGAAGATCGAGTACTTGATGTAAACCCAGACTCAACACTCACAGCAAGGTTTCAACTAAATTGCACGGATGAAGCAGCACATCAATATCTCTACCATGATATTCTGCAGCACTATACCTTCAATAAACAATTAAAAACATGGAATAAACGACAGCGTGGACAAAAAGCCATTGGCAGAATGTACCAAGTGCAGCCTTCGGATCCTCAGAGGTTTGCATTAAGATTACTGTTGCTTCATGTTCCTGGTGCTACCTCATTTGAGGCCCTGTGTACCATCAATGGCCAAGTTTGCCCTACATTTAGGGATGCTGCAAGAACCTTGGGTCTCTTAGAAGACGACAGAGAGCTCATCAGCTATCTTCAAGAAGCAAGCTTGCTTCAGATGCAAAATCAGATGCGTTTTTTGTTCGCAACACTACTGGTCTTCAACACACCATCAAATCCAAGACAATTGTTTCAAGACTTCAAAGAAAGCATGTCAGAAGACTACCTGTATCGTGAAAGGCAACGCTTGCATCAACAAGAAATTGCTTTATTAGAAGTGCAAGTCCATCAGTGCCTGTATGACATTGACAAGAATCTGCGTGTTCACGGCAAATCTCTGGCCGACTTCACAGAAATGCCTCAGCTTCCAGCTAACTACAATCCACCACATAATGAACAACCAACAATCAATATTGAAGAAGAGCGTCGTCAAGGTGAACAAATGCACCAACAACTGAACGATGATCAGCTTCAAATTGTCGATGCAGTTCTTGCGGCAATCACAACCGAATCAAACGAGCGATGCTTTTACCTCGATGGTTCAGGAGGAACAGGAAAGACCTTCCTCTACAACACGCTGACACACATCCTCCAAGGAATGCAGTACAAAGTCAAATGTCTTGCTTATTCAGGTATGTTGGCTCTAAAAAATTACAACATCCCTAGCGCACAGAACAACTAGATTTCTCGTACAATGGTCTTAGTCTTACTATTTCTCTCTTCATTTATTCTCTTCTTTTCTCTTTCAGGTATTGCAAGCACTCTGCTGATAAATTCCACATTTCAGATACCAATACCTCTGCTACCTAACTCTACCTAACTCTACCTGCAACATCAGCTGACAAAGTAACAGAGCACAGGATTTGAAAACTACAGATCTCTTCATATGGGATGAGGCATCAATGATCCCTGCAGATGCATTGAAAACTGTCGACATCCTCCTCAGAGATCGCACACAATCTGATATACCATTCGGAGGCAAATATATCTTTCTTGGTGGAGACTTCGGACAAATTCTTCCTGTGAAAAAGAGGGCTAGCAGAGAACAAATTGTCAAAATAGGCTTAAAAAGGGCAGCTAATGATCCAGAATATCAACAATTCGCTGATCTCTTACTTCGCATCGGAGATGGAACAGAGCCCATGGACGCCCAGGATTGCATTCAAATTCCTGAAAGAATAAGGCTACCAAACAATTCTCTTCACGAATTGATTGCTTTTGTCTTTCCACAAGGACCAAATGCTGATTCTCACTACATGGCAACCCGCTGCTGCCTCACACCAAAGAACACAGACTCACATGTCATCAATGACATTGTTTTTCACAAATTAGAAGGTGATACTAGAACATACATCAGTATGGACAGCGTTGTCACCGAAGACGAGCAAGAAGCAGCAGCCTACCCAATGGAGTTTCTTAACAGTCTCACTCCCAGTGGGATGCAACTCCACAAATTGATCTGAAAATAGGGGCCACCACTATACTACTAAGAAATCTTAGTCAAAAGAAAGGACCAATCTCATTGTACGGCAGCTAAAACATCACCTCATCATTGCTGAAATCATAGCCAGCTCTTTTGCTAGACAATCTGCCCTAATCCCAAGAATCACCTTGCAGCCCCAAGATCTTGGCCTGCCGTTCCAGCTTTCTAGGCGCCAGTTTCCGGTACGTCTAGCATACTGCATTACCATAAACAAGGCACATGGCCAGTCATTGGAGAATTTTGGCATATATTTACCACAAGACGTCTTCAGTCATGGCCAGCTAAATTTTGCCTTCTCACGTCCAACATCATTTGCTGGAATCAAAATCGTCACACAAGATGGTGAGTATACAAAAAACATTGTCTATCCTGAAGTTCTTCAAAAACTTTCTTGACTACACTTCTTCACTTTCAACACTTTCAACTAAATTACACTTATTGTTTATAAGATATCCGCGACAAGTCCTATATACATTTCGTATATTCAGCATATGCTTCAACTGATGCTATTCCTAATGTTTCTTTTAAAATAATCGCAAAAAAATTTTCCTATGTTTCTCTTACAATAATTGCAACAAAGTATTTCACTCAAACAACAATTTGCATAATTCCACTTACAATACAATACTACGTTCTCAGCAGTGATTGAAAAGTTATTTTGTGCAATTAACTTCATGATTGAAATTCAACGATGTTTGCCATTTACCAGCTGAAAAACTATGAAAAAACATTTAACTGCAATGTATTGTCCTTAAAGTTCACAAACAATATGTTTACCAAGTGCATATCTTATAAACAGAATTAGTGTATAATTACTGTTGTATTCCATTTCCATTTCACACATTCAACATCACCGAGCATTACAACTTGCTAATTTCATCACATCTCCATACACACTGTCTCAGTACACCACTAACATGGCAGGCAGCACGTTACTGCAATGACGGCCCATCCAAAGGGCATAGTACTATATATGGGAGGGTGATCAGATAACAAATAAAATAGTTAAAACTAAGGTTTGCGTTTAATCGAGTTATCGTTTAAAGGAGATAGGGATTAAATAAAGCCGGAAGTTGCTTTATTCGAAATGGTACTCATATTACAGGGAAAGTGTGTGATTTACATGTTCGTTTAATCGAACTCATATTACAGTGAAGCTTGGAAGGAATTTCGTTAAAGGAACATGTCAATCAAAAGTGACTAAACATTTGATTGACATGTTTGTTTATTCGAAATGGTACTCATATTACAGTGAAGCGTGTTTGATTGACATGATCGTTTATTCGATATGGAGCTCATATTACACAGTGAAGCTTGAAACGAGACGAGTGAATAAAGCAAGTAGTTTGATTGACATGATAGTTTATTCGATTTGATTCTCATGTTACAGTTAGACGTAGAGAAAACGGATATAGCAAGCGGTTTATTAACCAAGGAAATAATCCTTCAAATAATTTAACTTGAATGTTTGTCATTCAACTGTGCAAGTTCATTTAAGATTACAAAATGAAAATCATTATAATAACAGCAGTTGTTACAGTTCTTCAATTCTTGTACAAAAAGCTCTTTAGTTTCTTGATCCAATTTATCAGTCCAAAATTCACGCCCAGCAAAAGAACAATGTTGTATGTTAGAAATGTATCCATTATATCTCGTTAAAAAATACGTCTCTAAGAGTTTGTATACTTTCTTGTATATAGACGAGCTTTGATGTGAACAGCGGCTGTTTATAAAAAGGCGTTTTTCAGGTTTTACTTCAATCGTCATGTTGTTTCAGAAAGTAGTAGACGCGAGAGTAGAGCCAACGTATAGAATTGATTTCGTTGAATTTCGAAATCACTGCTGTAGCTACCAAGAAAGAAAGAATAATTACTATGAGTGGCGTCGAATTGAAGACGTTCAGGAATGGAACTAGCATGAAAAGCTGGATGCTTTTATGGAGAAACGCTGGAAAAGAAAACAATACGATGACAGACTTATTTGGAAGGAAGTAGAATTGTCACTTGGTGATCTAAATGAACTGGAAATAGAGATGAAAAAATTTGAGCTGTGTTATAGAGAGAAGGACAGGGAATTTCTAAATAAAGCAAGAAAGTATATGAAAGATGGTTATCATATTTTTTTACAATATGAAAAAATTTCACAATAAAGTTGAATGGAAGTATAAAGACCGTATTACACGTAATAAAATTAGAAAAACAACAGACCAGCTTTTGCTTGATTGGGAAATTACTCATCCAAGTTTTATGATTTATTAAAATTGTCTAGTGAAATAAGAACAAGATGCTGACTCAAGCTAACATAGTTAAATTATTAGCGTTGTTTAATAAACTTTGTGAAGCTGATACTTCACACTTCGAGTTGTTGAACATTTACGTGTGAATAAACCTGAAATAAGATTAAAAGACATCAGAACAATGCTGGAGGAGGATGGTCGATAAATCAGAAAAGATATTTTTTATAATCAAGCAGAAAGAAAGCCAAGCCTGACAGCGATTATGAAGAAACCGTTAGGAACATGTAATGATAATGAGTAGAGAATTATTCAAAAGCTTGTGATGACTAGGTTAAATAAAAGCGGCTGTTCTGTTATCGGAGACTGGGAAGACTTAGCTGTTAGAATTGATCCTGTGATATATAACAAACATACATTAAACAGTCAATCATATAAAGGATTTGGTTATTTGTCACGTGAAGAAACAGAGGAGGATCGAAAGAAGGGAGCTGTCGTTTCTGGCAGCCGCGCGAATTAATACATTCGTACAGGTATGAATCGTTTACTCAAAATCACCTGAACGAATTAAAAGCTGAAGCTGAAGAAAAAGCCTTATCTGAAGCTGAAGAACAAGAATTACCAAGATTAAAAGGCTTAGAACATGATTAGAAATATGTCACTGCTAAAGAACTGTATAAATAAAGAGACTGAAAGCAATTAGACAGTTTCAGTTTCAGTTTTCATTTGACTGAGTAGGACATGATGATGTCGAGTGCAGCTAGTTCAAATTGTACTTATCGGCTCATCGATGATGTTACAGATTCAAGCGAATTTAGACAGCTAGCTCACGCAAAGATATGGACTCCTGTTGACTGGCGTGATATAGGTCACTACAATGCCGATACCAACTGGCTTTTGGGAAAACCGATCTATAATGAAGGTCGATATCGCAATAGCGAGATTGGTTTAGCTCCAAGATATTGGGAGTTTATGAGACAGTCGATAAAGTTCGATAAGCTAATGGGAAAGTTGGCGTATTCAGATGGGTCTTTTCAAAGTTATGCGGTCAATATGAAGGACTATATTTATAGCTTATATAAGTCTGTAACTGCAAAAGCTGAAAAGGTGAACGCAGGGATGCTGGCAAGTGGTCTCGGCTGTTTTGAAAGAAAAGCTCAGACGTTAATAAGAGAAACAAGACAGGCGATTCGACTCGCGAATTTTGTTGAAAAGAAGCATACAGACAAATTTAAGAAGGCACTGAAGGAAATAAGGGGAAAAGCTGAGGCGAGTGAAGATAAGGAGATAGGGAATATCACTCTCGATGAAATAATATGCGTGACAGATGTGTATGGTTTTCAGGACTGTTTCGCATTTGTAAACAGAGAAAAGAAACTGGATGTCGTTCCAGAAGATCGTAAAGCGCCTGACTGGCTGGTTCGTTTATAGGATGATCCATTTCCGCATGTAAGCCGTTCAGATAAGGACACTTTGGAAATATATCGAAGCTGGTTTCGATTGCTGACTGGTGACTATATAAGTTTTGAACATATGCTGTATTCGCAAAAGCACCTTGACGAATTCTATTTGAATGATAATTATCCATGTTACAAGTTCAGGTTTTACGGCTATTCAGCAAAAGAAGCGCTCAGTCTCGCCAGTCACCTGCAGGAATTCTGCAGGAATCTCTGGTTCTATGGATCTGATCATAAGAAATATGAGGAATAGGCCGTTTATTGACTTAACCTTTGATTACGATTCCGAAGAGGAAGAGGCTGCAAGACCGAAAAGTGGAGGCGTGAATAAGTGGGATAATGATTTCGATAGAGCAAGATACATACAACAATTAAAAGAACTGCCATTTCCTTTTTACGTAAATAACTTATATCATTAAGTAGCTGCTGTAGTTAAAAGTTATTAACCTAGATGGACTTGTTTCTTTCTAAAGATGAGAATAACATGTTAGAAAGTATATTCATTACTGAAGATGAAAAGTGTGATTTAAAACCTGCTTATTTATTTCTCAAAACCTGCAAAACTTATAGCGCTATTATCGATAAAAACCTGTTAAAAGAAGCGCATGGATATATAATGGATATAAATGAAGCCTTGGAACTTGCGCAATTACCAAGATTTGCACAAATTATTGACGGTAAGACATTTTGGTACAGTCAACCTGAGATAATAGAGGAGTCGCTAAATAAATTGCTAAGGAAGGAAGGTAGAATATCGCCTATATGGACTTTGTTAAAGAATTTCTATGGATACATCCATTTTCAGATGGTTATGGTAGATTAGCTAAGCTGCTATATTATTTTCTAACAGGCGAGTTTAAAGTATGGTGCGATCAAAGCGAGTTTATAAAGCATTTACGCGATTTTAACTGTGAAAATAATTATTTATAATAAAAAAAAATAATAGTTATAAATAAGGAAATTGCTTTTGAGAGAGATTAGAAGTGTAAAAGAAGATGGCGTTAGCTCTCGCAGACAGCGCAAAGTGAATTGCATTTTCAAATAAGGCGTTATACAAAAGCCTTGCAGATAGACATTACTCATATGGTAGACAGGATATTGCAACGCAAAGACCTGCCCTTAGCATTCTCGCACAAAGAAAATGAAGTTGAAAATAAAGTGTTAGAGGAGAGGAGTGCGTATAATAAAAAAGTGCTAATTCCACTTAAGGACTATGATCGATATTTTGAAATGAAAGCTAAAGATATACCAAACACGTATGAACGTAAAATCAAAGAATTGCTAGCCACCAAACTAACAAGCTATGCTTGCTAACTTAGTAACTAGGGTAAATTAATAACTAACTAACTAACTAGCTAACTCTCTATCTTACTAACTACTAAACTAACTAACTGGCCAACAAAGAAGCTATGCGTGCTAGCTTACTGATTAGTGTACTAACTAACTAACTATCTAACTAACGCTCTATCTAACTAGCTACCAAACTAACCAGCTATGCTTGCTAACTTACTAACAAGGGTACTTTAATAACTAACTAGCTAACTAACTAGCTTGCAATCTAACTAACTGGTAAAGTAACTAACTTGCCAACAAAAAAACTATACTTGCTAACTTACTGACTAGCGTGCAAACTAACTAACTAACTGCTTAACTAACTTGCAATCTAACTAACTAGTAAACTAACTAACTGGCCAACAAAGAAGAAGCTCTACTTGCTAACTTACTGACTAGCGTACGAACTAACTAAGTAACTATATAACTAACTTGCAAAACTAACTAACTAGTAAACTAACTAACCAACTGGCGTACATAGAAGCTATGCTTTCTACCTAACTATCTAGCGTACTATGTAACTAAGTCAATACCTAGGGAACAAACTAAGTAATTAATGAACAAACTGACAAACTAACCAAGATTGAAACTTTGCTGCTAACTCGCAAACTACAATAATAGGTAAATGACCAACTACAAAACTTACTAACTAACTAACTAACTAACTAATTATCTAACTAACTAACTAACTAGCTAACTAACTAACTACCAAACTCAGAAAATATGCTTGCTAACTAACAAACTAGCCAGCTAAGTAACAAACTAACTAACTAGATAACAAACTAACTAACAACCTTACTAACTAACTAACTAACTAACACTCTATATTAATAACTAGCTAACATAGAAGCTATGCTTGCAACCTAACTAACAGGCTTACTAACTAACCACAATCCTCGTCAAAAATATTGGGACAGTATGTTATAAGTATGTTTTACCTTGAAAACCCCGTCCCATTACAACATATTTGGGTAATAAGACCCCCCTCCCCCCGACTCAATGTTGGGACCACTGTCAACATCGATTTCACCAACATTGAGTCGGGGGGAGGGGGGTATGCGTCTTTAGAGCGAGAATTTCACAAAAGTTCAAAGTGTCCCAGCCTTTTTGGCGAGGATTGTAGCAATCCTTTGTGCCTTATCTTACGTTTATGGCCTAGTCAACCTGTATATCTTAGCTATCGTTAGCATCCTAGCCGTCCTTAGTGCCCTATCTTACCTTGGCTGTCTAGTAAATCTGTATATATTCGCAATCGTAAGCATCCTAGCCATCGTTAGTGCCTTATCTTACCTTTGCGTCCTAGTAAACTTGTATATCTTCGCAATCGTAAGCATCCTAGCAATCCTTTGTGCCTTATCTTATGTTTGTGACCTAGTAAACCTGTATATCTTACCTATCGTTAGCATCCTAGCCATTCTTAGTGCCCTAACTTACCTTTGCAGCCTAGTAAATCTGTATATCTTAGCAATCGCAAGCATCCTAGCTGAGTGCCTTATCTTACCTTTGAGGGCTAGTAAACCTGTATATCTTCGCAATCGTAATCATCCTAGCCATCCTGAGTGCCTTATCTTAACTTTGCGGGCTAGTGAACCTGTATATCTATGTAATCGTTAGCATCCTAGCCGTCCTTGGTGCCATATCTTACCTATACGGCCTAGTTAACTTGTATATCTTCGCAATCGAAAGCATCCTAGCTATCCTTTGTCCCATATCTTACCTTTACGGCCAAGTTAACTGGTATATCTTCGCAATCGAAAGCATCCTAGCTATCCTTTGTGCCTTATCTTACGTTTGTGGCCTAGTAAACCTGTATATCTTACCTATTGTTAGCATCCTAGCCATCCTTAGTGCCCTATCTTACCTTGGCAACCTAGTTAACCTGTATATATTAGAAATCGTAAGCATCCTAGCAATCCTGAGTGCCTTATCTTACCTTTGCGGGCTAGTGAACCTGTATATCTATGTAATCGTTAGCATCCTAGCCGTCCTTAGTGCCATATCTTACCTATACGGCCTAGTTAACTTGTATATCTTCGCAATCGAAAGCATCCTAGCTATCCTTTGTGCCATATCTTACCTTTACGGCCAAGTTAACCTGTATATCTTACCAATCCTTAACATCCTAGCTGTCCTTAGTGCCTTATCTTACATTGGCGGCCTAGCAAACCTGTAGATCTTAGCAATCGTTAGCATCCTACCCATCGTTAGTGCCTTATCTTACCTTTGCGGCCTAGTAAACTTGTATATCTTCGCAATCTTAAGCATCCTAGCAATCCTTTGTGCCTTATCTTACGTTTGTGGACTAGTAAACCTGTATATCTTAGCTATCGTTAGCATCCTAGCCGTCTTTAGTGCCCTATCTTACCTCGGCTGCCTAGTAAACCTGTATATCTTCGCATTCGTAAGCATCCTAGCTATCGCTAGTGCCTTATCTTACCTTTGCAACCTAGTAAACTTGTATATCTTCACATTTGTAAGCATCCTAGCAATCCTTTGTGCCTTATCTTAAGATTGTGGCCTAGTTAACCTGTATATCTTACCTATCGTTAGCATCCTAGCCATCCTTAGTGCCCTATCTTACCTTTGCAGCCTAATTAATCTGTATATCTTAGCAATCGTAAGCATCCTAGCCATCCCTAGTGCCATATCTTACCTTTACGGCCTAGTAAGGCTGTATATCTTCGCAATCTTAAGCATTCTAGCCATCCTGAGTGCCTTATCTTACCTTTCGGGCTAGTAAACCTGTATATCTGTGTAATCGTTAGCATCCTAGCCGTCCTTAGTGCCATATCTTACCTTTACGGCCTAGTTAACTTGTATATCTTCGCAATCGAAAGCATCCTAGCTATCCTTTGTGCCATATCTTACCTTTACGGCCAAGTTAACTGGTATATCTTCGCAATCGAAAGCATCCTAGCTATCCTTTGTGCCTTATCTTACGTTTGTGGCCTAGTAAACCTGTATATCTTACCTATTGTTAGCATCCTAGCCATCCTTAGTGCCCTATCTTACCTTATCAACCTAGTTAACCTGTATATATTAGAAATCGTAAGCATCCTAGCAATCCTGAGTGCCTTATCTTACCTTTGCGGGCTAGTGAACCTGTATATCTATGTAATCGTTAGCATCCTAGCCGTCCTTAGTGCCATATCTTACCTATACAGCCTAGTTAACTTGTATATCTTCGCAATCGAAAGCATCCTAGCTATCCTTTGTGCCATATCTTACCTTTACGGCCAAGTTAACTTGTATATCTTCGCAATCGTAAACATCCTAGCAATCCTTAGTGCCCTATCTTATCTTGGCGGCCTAGTAAACCTGTATATCTTAGCAATCGTTAGCATCCTACCCATCGTTAATGCCTTATCTTACCTTTCCAGCCTAGACAACTTGTATATCTTCGCAATCTTAAGCATCCTAGCAATCCTTTGTGCCTTATCTTACGTTTGTGGACTAGTAAACCTGTATATCTTAGCTATCGTTAGCATCCTAGCCGTCTTTAGTGCCCTATCTTACCTCGGCTGCCTAGTAAACCTGTATATCTTCGCATTCGTAAGCATCCTAGCTATCGCTAGTGCCTTATCTTACCTTTGCAACCTAGTAAACTTGTATATCTTCACATTTGTAAGCATCCTAGCAATCCTTTGTGCCTTATCTTAAGATTGTGGCCTAGTAAACCTGTATATCTTACCTATCGTTAGCATCCTAGCCATCCTTAGTGCCCTATCTTACCTTTGCAGCCTAATTAATCTGTATATCTTAGCAATCGTAAGCATCCTAGCCATCCCTAGTGCCATATCTTACCTTTACGGCATAGTAAGGCTGTATATCTTCGCAATCTTAAGCATTCTAGCCATCCTGAGTGCCTTATCTTACCTTTCGAGCTAGTAAACCTGTATATCTGTGTAATCGTTAGCATCCTAGCCGTCCTTAGTGCCATATCTTACCTTTACGGCCTAGTTAACTTGTATATCTTCGCAATCGAAAGCATCCTAGCTATCCTTTGTGCCATATCTTACCTTTACGGCCAAGTTAACCTGTATATCTTACCAATCGTTAGCATCCTAGCTGTCCTTAGTGCCTTATCTTACGTTTGTGGCCTAGTAAACCTGTATATCTTACCTATTGTTAGCATCCTAGCCATCCTTAGTGCCCTATCTTACCTTGGCAACCTAGTTAACCTGTATATATCAGAAATCTTAAGCATCCTAGCAATCCTGAGTGCCTTATCTTACGTTTGTGGACTAGTAAACCTGTATATCTTAGCTATCGTTAGCATCCTAGCCGTCCTTGGTGCCCTATCTTACCTTGGCTGCCCAGTAAACCTGTATATCTTCGCATTCGTAAGCATCCTAGCTATCGCTATTGCCTTATCTTACCTTTGCGTCCTAGTAAACTTGTATATCTTCGCATTCGTAAGCATCCTAGCAATCCTTTGTGCCTTATCTTAAGTTTGTGGCCTAGTAAACCAGTATATCTTACCTATCGTTAGCATCCTAGCCATCCTTAGTGCCCTATCTTACCTTTGCAGCCTAGTTAATCTGTATATCTTAGCAATCGTAAGCATCCTAGCCATCCCTAGTGCCATATCTTACCTTTACGGCCTAGTAAGGCTGTATATCTTCGCAATCTTAAGCATTCTAGCCATCCTGAGTGCCTTATCTTAACTTTCGGGCTAGTAAACCTGTATATCTATGTAATCGTTAGCATCCTAGCCGTCCTTAGTGCCATATCTTACCTTTACGGCCTAGTTAACTTGTATATCTTCGCAATCGAAAGCATCCTAGCTATCCTTTGGGGCATATCTTACCTTTACGGCCAAGTTAACCTGTATATCTTACCAATCTTACCAATCTATCCTAGCTGTCCTTAGTGCCTTATCTTACATTGGCGGGCTAGCAAACCTGTATTTCTTAGAAATCGTAAACATCCTAGCAATCCTTAGTGCCTTTTCTTACATTGGCGGCCTAGCAAACCTGTATATCTTAGCAATCGTAAGCATCCTAGCCATCCCTAGTGCCATATCTTACCTTTACGGCCTAGTAAGGCTGTATATCTTCGCAATCTTAAGCATTCTAGCCATCCTGAGTGCCTTATCTTACCTTTCGGGCTAGTAAACCTGTATATCTGTGTAATCGTTAGCATCCTAGCCGTCCTTAGTGCCATATCTTACCTTTACGGCCTAGTTAACTTGTATATCTTCGCAATCGAAAGCATCCTAGCTATCCTTTGTGCCATATCTTACCTTTACGGCCAAGTTAACTGGTATATCTTCGCAATCGAAAGCATCCTAGCTATCCTTTGTGCCTTATCTTACGTTTGTGGCCTAGTAAACCTGTATATCTTACCTATTGTTAGCATCCTAGCCATCCTTAGTGCCCTATCTTACCTTGGCAACCTAGTTAACCTGTATATATTAGAAATCGTAAGCATCCTAGCAATCCTGAGTGCCTTATCTTACCTTTGCGGGCTAGTGAACCTGTATATCTATGTAGTCGTTAGCATCCTAGCCGTCCTTAGTGCCATATCTTACCTAAACAGCCTAGTTAACTTGTATATCTTCGCAATCGAAAGCATCCTAGCTATCCTTTGTGCCATATCTTACCTTTACGGCCAAGTTAACTTGTATATCTTCGCAATCAAAAGCATCCTAGCTATCCTTTGTGCCTTATCTTACCTTTACGGCCAAGTTAACCTGTATATCTTACCAATCGTTAGCATCCTAGCTGTCCTTAGTGCCTTATCTTACGTTTGTGGCCTAGTAAACCTGTATATCTTACCTATTGTTAGCATCCTAGCCATCCTTAGTGCCCTATCTTACCTTGGCAACCTAGTTAACCTGTCTATATTAGAAATCTTAAGCATCCTAGCAATCCTGAGTGCCTTATCTTACCTTTGCGGGCTAGTGAACCTGTATATCTATGTAATCGTTAGCATCCTAGCCGTCCTTAGTGCCTTATCTTACATTGGCAGCCTAGCAAACCTGTATATCTTAGCAATCGTTAGCATCCTACCCATCGTGAGTACCTTATCTTACATTTGCGGCCTAGTAAACTTGTATATCTTCGCAATCTTAAGCATCCTAGCAATCATTTGTGCCTTATCTTAAGTTTGTGGCCTAGTAAACCTGTATATCTTACCTATCGTTAGCATCCTAGCCATCCTTAGTGCCCTATCTTACCTTTGCAGCCTAGTTAATCTGTATATCTTAGCAATCGCAAGCATCCTAGCCATCCCTAGTGCCATATCTTACCTTTACGGCCTAGTAAGGCTGTATATCTTCGCAATCTTAAGCATTCTAGCCATCCTGAGTGCCTTATCTTAACTATCGGGCTAGTAAACCTGTATATCTATGTAATCGTTAGCATCCTAGCCGTCCTTAGTGCCATATCTTACCTTTACGGCCTAGTTAACTTGTATATCTTCGCAATCGAAAGCATCCTAGCTATCCTTTGTGCCATATCTTACCTTTACGGCCAAGTTAACCTGTATATCTTACCAATCGTTAGCATCCTAGCTGTCCTTAGTGCCTTATCTTACGTTTGTGGCCTAGTAAACCTGTATATCTTACCTATCGTTAGCATCCTAGCCATCCTTAGTGCCCTATCTTACCTTGGCAACCTAGTTAATCTGTATATCTTAGCAATCGTAAGCATCCTAGCCATCCCTAGTGCCATATCTTACCTTTACGGCCTAGTAAGGCTGTATATTATAGCAATCTAAAGCATTCTAGCCATCCTGAGTGCCTTATCTTACCTTTCGGGCTAGTAAACCTGTATATCTATGTAATCGTTAGCATCCTAGCCGTCCTTAGTGCCATATCTTACCTTTACGGCTTAGTTAACTTGTATATCTTCGCAATCTAAAGCATCCTAGCTATCCTTTGTGCCATATCTTACCTTTACGGCCAAGTTAACTTGTATATCTTCGCAATCGAAAGCATCCTAGCTATCCTTTGTGCCTTATCTTACGTTTGTGGCCTAGTAAACCTGTATATCTTACCTATTGTTAGCATCCTAGCCATTCTTAGTGCCCTATCTTACCTTGGCAACCTAGTTAACCTGTATATATTAGAAATCGTAAGCATCCTAGCAATCCTGAGTGCCTTCTCTTACCTTTGCGGGCTAGTGAACCTGTATATCTATGTAATCGTTAGCATCCTAGCCGTCCTTAGTGCCATATCTTACCTATACAGCCTAGTTAACTTGTATATCTTCGCAATCGAAAGCATCCTAGCTATCCTTTGTGCCATATCTTACCTTTACGGCCAAGTTAACTTGTATATCTTCGCAATCGAAAGCATCCTAGCTATCCTTTGTGCCTTATCTTACGTTTGTGGCCTAGTAAACCTGTATATCTTACCTATTGTTAGCATCCTAGCCATCCTTAGTGCCCTATCTTACCTTGGCAACCTAGTTAACCTGTATATATTAGAAATCGTAAGCATCCTAGCAATCCTGAGTGCCTTATCTTACCTTTGCGGGCTAGTGAACCTGTATATCTATGTAATCGTTAGCATCCTAGCCGTCCTTAGTGCCATATCTTACCTATACGGCCTAGTTAACTTGTATATCTTCGCAATCGAAAGCATCCTAGCTATCCTTTGTGCCATATCTTACCTTTACGGCCAAGTTAACCTGTATATCTTACCAATCCTTAACATCCTAGCTGTCCTTAGTGCCTTATCTTACATTGGCGGCCTAGCAAACCTGTAGATCTTAGCAATCGTTAGCATCCTACCCATCGTTAGTGCCTTATCTTACCTTTGCGGCCTAGTAAACTTGTATATCTTCGCAATCTTAAGCATCCTAGCAATCCTTTGTGCCTTATCTTACGTTTGTGGACTAGTAAACCTGTATATCTTAGCTATCGTTAGCATCCTAGCCGTCCTTAGTGCCCTATCTTTCCTTGGCTGCCCAGTAGACCTGTATATCTTCGCATTCGTAAGCATCCTAGCTATCGCTAGTGCCTTATCTTACCTTTGCGTCCTAGTAAACTTGTATATCTTCGCATTCGTAAGCATCCTAACAATCCTTTGTGCCTTATCTTAAGTTTGTGGCCTAGTAAACCTGTATATCTTACCTATCGTTAGCATCCTAGCCATCCCTAGTGCCATATCTTACCTTTACGGCCTAGTAAGGCTGTATATCTTCGCAATCTTAAGCATTCTAGCCATCCTGAGTGCCTTATCTTACCTTTCGGGCTAGTCAACCTGTATATCTGTGTAATCGTTAGCATCCTAGCCGTCCTTAGTGCCATATCTTACCTTTACGGCCTAGTTAACTTGTATATCTTCGCAATCGAAAGCATCCTAGCTATCCTTTGTGCCATATCTTACCTTTACGGCCAAGTTAACTGGTATATCTTCGCAATCGAAAGCATCCTAGCTATCCTTTGTGCCTTATCTTACGTTTGTGGCCTAGTAAACCTGTATATCTTACCTATTGTTAGCATCCTAGCCATCCTTAGTGCCCTATCTTACCTTGGCAACCTAGTTAACCTGTCTATATTAGAAATCTTAAGCATCCTAGCAATCCTGAGTGCCTTATCTTACCTTTGCGGGCTAGTGAACCTGTATATCTATGTAATCGTTAGCATCCTAGCCGTCCTTAGTGCCTTATCTTACATTGGCAGCCTAGCAAACCTGTATATCTTAGCAATCGTTAGCATCCTACCCATCGTGAGTACCTTATCTTACCTTTGCGGCCTAGTAAACTTGTATATCTTCGCAATCTTAAGCATCCTAGCAATCATCTGTGCCTTATCTTAAGTTTGTGGCCTAGTAAACCTGTATATCTTAACTATCGTTAGCATCCTAGCCATCCTTAGTGCCCTATCTTACCTTTGCAGCCTAGTTAATCTGTATATCTTAGCAATCGTAAGCATCCTAGCCATCCCTAGTGCCATATCTTACCTTTACGGCCTAGTAAGGCTGTATATCTTCGCAATCTTAAGCATTCTAGCCATCCTGAGTGCCTTATCTTAACTATCGGGCTAGTAAACCTGTATATCTATGTAATCGTTAGCATCCTAGCCGTCCTTAGTGCCATATCTTACCTTTACGGCCTAGTTAACTTGTATATCTTCGCAATCGAAAGCATCCTAGCTATCCTTTGTGCCATATCTTACCTTTACGGCGAAGTTAACCTGTATATCTTACCAATCGTTAGCATCCTAGCTGTCCTTAGTGCCTTATCTTACGTTTGTGGCCTAGTAAACCTGTATATCTTACCTATCGTTAGCATCCTAGCCATCCTTAGTGCCCTATCTTACCTTGGCAACCTAGTTAACCTGTATATATCAGAAATCTTAAGCATCCTAGCAACCCTGAGTGCCTTATCTTACGTTTGTGGACTAGTAAACCTGTATATCTTAGCTATCGTTAGCATCCTAGCCGTCCTTGGTGCCCTATCTTACCTTGGCTGTCCAGTAAACCTGTATATCTTCGCATTCGTAAGCATCCTAGCTAACGCTAGTGCCTTATCTTACCTTTGCGTCCTAGTAAACTGGTATATCTTCGCAATCGAAAGCATCCTAGCTATCCTTTGTGCCTTATCTTACGTTTGTGGCCTAGTAAACCTGTATATCTTACCTATTGTTAGCATCCTAGCCATCCTTAGTGCCCTATCTTACCTTGGCAACCTAGTTAACCTGTATATATTAGAAATCGTAAGCATCCTAGCAATCCTGAGTGCCTTATCTTACCTTTGCGGGCTAGTGAACCTGTATATCTATGTAATCGTTAGCATCCTAGCCGTCCTTAGTGCCATATCTTACCTATACAGCCTAGTTAACTTGTATATCTTCGCAATCGAAAGCATCCTAGCTATCCTTTGTGCCATATCTTACCTTTACGGCCAAGTTAACTTGTATATCTTCGCAATCGAAAGCATCCTAGCTATCCTTTGTGCCTTATCTTACCTTTACGGCCAAGTTAACCTGTATATCTTACCAATCGTTAGCATCCTAGCTGTCCTTAGTGCCTTATCTTACGTTTGTGGCCTAGTAAACCTGTATATCTTACCTATTGTTAGCATCCTAGCCATCCTTAGTGCCCTATCTTACCTTGGCAACCTAGTTAACCTGTCTATATTAGAAATCTTAAGCATCCTAGCAATCCTGAGTGCCTTATCTTACCTTTGCGGGCTAGTGAACCTGTATATCTATGTAATCGTTAGCATCCTAGCCGTCCTTAGTGCCTTATCTTACATTGGCTGCCTAGCAAACCTGTATATCTTAGCAATCGTTAGCATCCTACCCATCGTGAGTACCTTATCTTACCTTTGCGGCCTAGTAAACTTGTATATCTTCGCAATCTTAAGCATCCTAGCAATCATTTGTGCCTTATCTTAAGTTTGTGGCCTAGTAAACCTGTATATCTTAACTATCGTTAGCATCCTAGCCATCCTTAGTGCCCTATCTTACCTTTGCAGCCTAGTTAATCTGTATATCTTAGCAATCGTAAGCATCCTAGCCATCCCTAGTGCCATATCTTACCTTTACGGCCTAGTAAGGCTGTATATCTTCGCAATCTTAAGCATTCTAGCCATCCTGAGTGCCTTATCTTAACTATCGGGCTAGTAAACCTGTATATCTATGTAATCGTTAGCATCCTAGCCGTCCTTAGTGCCATATCTTACCTTTACGGCCTAGTTAACTTGTATATCTTCGCAATCGAAAGCATCCTAGCTATCCTTTGTGCCATATCTTACCTTTACGGCGAAGTTAACCTGTATATCTTACCAATCGTTAGCATCCTAGCTGTCCTTAGTGCCTTATCTTACGTTTGTGGCCTAGTAAACCTGTATATCTTACCTATCGTTAGCATCCTAGCCATCCTTAGTGCCCTATCTTACCTTGGCAACCTAGTTAATCTGTATATCTTAGCAATCGTAAGCATCCTAGCCATCCCTAGTGCCATATCTTACCTTTACGGCCTAGTAAGGCTGTATATTATAGCAATCTTAAGCATTCTAGCCATCCTGAGTGCCTTATCTTACCTTTCGGGCTAGTAAACCTGTATATCTATGTAATCGTTAGCATCCTAGCCGTCCTTAGTGCCATATCTTACCTTTACGGCTTAGTTAACTTGCATATCTTCGCAATCTAAAGCATCCTAGCTATCCTTTGTGCCATATCTTACCTTTACGGCCAAGTTAACTTGTATATCTTCGCAATCGAAAGCATCCTAGCTATCCTTTGTGCCTTATCTTACGTTTGTGGCCTAGTAAACCTGTATATCTTACCTATTGTTAGCATCCTAGCCATCCTTAGTGCCCTTTCTTACCTTGGCAACCTAGTTAACCTGTATATATTAGAAATCGTAAGCATCCTAGCAATCCTGAGTGCCTTCTCTTACCTTTGCGGGCTAGTGAACCTGTATATCTATGTAATCGTTAGCATCCTAGCCGTCCTTAGTGCCATATCTTACCTATACAGCCTAGTTAACTTGTATATCTTCGCAATCGAAAGCATCCTAGCTATCCTTTGTGCCATATCTTACCTTTACGGCCAAGTTAACTTGTATATCTTCGCAATCGAAAGCATCCTAGCTATCCTTTGTGCCTTATCTTACGTTTGTGGCCTAGTAAACCTGTATATCTTACCTATTGTTAGCATCCTAGCCATCCTTAGTGCCCTATCTTACCTTGGCTACCTAGTTAACCTGTATATATTAGAAATCGTAAGCATCCTAGCAATCCTGAGTGCCTTATCTTACCTTTGCGGGCTAGTGAACCTGTATATCTATGTAATCATTAGCATCCTAGCCGTCCTTAGTGCCATATCTTACCTATACGGCCTAGTTAACTTGTATATCTTCGCAATCGAAAGCATCCTAGCTATCCTTTGTGCCATATCTTACCTTTACGGCCAAGTTAACCTGTATATCTTACCAATCCTTAACATCCTAGCTGTCCTTAGTGCCTTATCTTACATTGGCGGCCTAGCAAACCTGTAGATCTTAGCAATCGTTAGCATCCTACCCATCGTTAGTGCCTTATCTTACCTTTGCGGCCTAGTAAACTTGTATATCTTCGCAATCTTAAGCATCCTAGCAATCCTTTGTGCCTTATCTTACGTTTGTGGACTAGTAAACCTCTATATCTTAGCTATCGTTAGCATCCTAGCCGTCCTTAGTGCCCTATCTTTCCTTGGCTGCCCAGTAGACCTGTATATCTTCGCATTCGTAAGCATCCTAGCTATCGCTAGTGCCTTATCTTACCTTTGCGTCCTAGTAAACTTGTATATCTTCGCATTCGTAAGCATCCTAACAATCCTTTGTGCCTTATCTTAAGTTTGTGGCCTAGTAAACCTGTATATCTTACCTATCGTTAGCATCCTAGCCATCCTTAGTGCCCTATCTTACCTTTGCAGCCTAGTTAATCTGTATATCTTAGCAATCTTAAGCATTCTAGCCATCCTGAGTGCCTTATCTTACCTTTCGGGCTAGTTAACCTGTATATCTATGTAATCGTTACCATCCTAGCCGTCCTTAGTGCCATATCTTACCTTTACGGCCTAGTTAACTTGTATATCTTCGCAATCGAAAGCATCCTAGCTATCCTTTGGGCCATATCTTACCTTTACGGCCAAGTTAACCTGTATATCTTACCAATCTTACCAATCTATCCTAGCTGTCCTTAGTGCCTTATCTTACATTGGCGGCCTAGCAAACCTGTATATCTTAGAAATCGTAAACATCCTAGCAATCCTTAGTGCCCTATCTTACCTTGGCGGCCTAGTAAACCTGTATATATTCGCAATCGTAAGCATCCTACCCATCGTTAGTGCCTTATCTTACCTTTGCGGCCTAGTAAACTCGTATATCTTCGCAATCTTATCTTAGAAATATCTTACCAATCGTTAGCATCCTAGCTGTCCTTAGTGCCTTATCTTACGTTTGTGGCCTAGTAAACCTTTATATCTTACCTATCGTTAGCATCCTAGCCATCCTTAGTGCCCTATCTTACCTTGGCAACCTAGTTAACCTGTATATCTTAGAAATCGTAAGCATCCTAGCAATCCTGAGTGCCTTATCGTACCTTTATGGGCTTGTAAACCTGTATATCTTAGCAATCGCAAGCATCCTAGCCATCCTGAGTGCCTCATGTTACCTTGGCAGCCTAGTAAACCTGTATATCTTCGCAATCTTAAGCATTCTAGCCATCCTGAGTGCCTTATCTTACCTTTGCGGGCTAGTAAACCTGCGTATCTTCGCAATCGTAAGCATCCTAGCCATCCTTAGTGCCCTATCTTACCTTGGCAGCCTAGTTAACCTGTATATATTGGAAATCGTAAGCATGCTGGCAATCCTGGGTGCCTTATCTTACCTTTGTGGGCTTGTAAACCTGTATATCCTTGCAATCGTATGCATCCTAGCCATCCTGAGTGCCTTATCTTACCTTTGCGGGCTAGTAAACCTGTATATCTTAGCAATCGCAAGCATCCTAGCTGAGTGCCTTCTCTTACCTTTGCGGGCTAGTAAACCTGTATATCTTCGCAATCGTAAGCATCCTAGCCATCCTGAGTGCCTTATCTTACCTTGGCAGCCTAGTAAACCTGTATATCTTCGCAATCTTAAGCATTCTAGCCAACCTTTGCGGGCTAGTAAACCGGTATATCTTCGCAATCGTAAGCATCCTAGCCATCCTGAATGCCTTATCTTACCTTTGCGGGCTAGTAAACCTTAATATCTTAGCAATCGAAAGCATCCTAACCATCCTGAATACCTTATCTTACCTTGGCAGCCTAGTAAACCTGTATATCTCAGCAATTGTAAGCATCCTAGCAATCCTGTAAGCCTTATCTTACCTTTGCGGGCTAGTAAACCTGTATATCTTCGCAATTGTAAGCATCCTAGCCATCCTGAGTGCCTTATCTTACCTTTGCGGGCTAGTAAACCTGCATATCTTTGCAATCGTAAGCATCCTAGCCATCCTGAATGCCTTATCTTACCTTTGCGGGCTAGTAAACCTTAATATCTTAGCAATCGAAAGCATCCTAACCATCCTGAGTGCCTTATCTTACCTTGGCAGCCTAGTAAACCTGTATATCCTAGCAATTGCAAGCATCCTAGCAATCCTGTGTGACTTATCTTACCTTGGCGGGCTAGTAAGCCTGTATATCTTACCTATTGTTAGCATCCTAGCCATCCTTAGTGCCCTATCTTACCTTGGCAGCCTTGTTAACCTGTATATCTTGGAAATCGTAAGCATCCTAGCAATCCTGAGTGCCTTATCTTACCTTTGCGGGCTAGTAAACCTGTATATCTTAGCTATCGCAAGCATCCTAGCTGAGTGCCTTATCTTACCTTTGCGGGCTAGTAAACCTGTATATCTTCGCAATCGTAAGCATCCTAGCCATCCTGAGTGCCATATCTTAACTTTGCAGCCTAGTGAAACTGTATATCTTAGCTATCATTAGTATCCTAGCAATCCTTAGTGCCTTAGCTTACCTTGGCGGCCTAGTAAACTTATATATCTTAGCAATCGTAAGCATCCTAGTAATCCTCAGTGCCTTATCTTACCTTTGCGGCCTAGTAAACTTGTATATCTTCGCAATCGTAAGCATCCTAGCAATCCTTTGTGCCTTATCTTACGTTTGTGGCCTAGTAAACCTGTATATCTTAGCTATCGTTAGCATCCTAGCCGTCCTTAGTGCCCTATCTTACCTTGGCTGCCTAATAAACCTGTATATCTTCGCAATCGTAAGCATCCTAGCCATCGTTAGTGTCTTATCTTACCTTTGCGTCCTAGTAAACTTGTATAACTTCGCAATCGTAAGCATGCTAGCAATCCTTTGTGCCTTATCTTATGTTTGTGGCCTAGTAAACCTATATATCTTACCTATCGGTAGCATCCTAGCCATCCTTAGTGCCCTATCTTACATTTGCAGCCTAGTAAATCTGTATATCTTAGCAATCGTAAGATTTTCTAACATGTCTGAAGGAATCTGAAGTTTGCAATTATGCTGATGATACTACCATTTTTGTTTCAATACAAATTTTGAAAATGTAATCTCAAGATTAGAAACTGATCTTCCCACAGTAAGCGAATGGTTTTCTCAAATCTTTATGAAACGAAATCGAGAAAAAAGTCACTTTTTAACAATAGGAAATAACAATGACGTGACAATGTCAGTCAGATTCAATATGACAGACATAGATTGCTCATCATATGAAAAATTACTTGGCGTCATTATAGATGACCAGCTTAACTTTGACAAACATATCAATAACATCTGTCGTAAAGCTGTAAATAAACTCTCTGCCCTGGCATGTATATCCAAATACATGGACTCTGAAAAATTGAAATGTCTTATGAAAAAATTTGTAATGAGTCAGTTTCAATATTGTCCATTGGTTTGGATGTGCCATAGTCGAAAACTTAATCAAAAAATCAATAAAATCCACGAAAGGGCACTTAGAATTGCATACAAAGACTTCGATTCAGATTATGAAGAACTTTTAGGAAAAGGCAGCGCTGTCACAGTGCATGAAAAAAATAAACAGATCCTAGCGACAGAACTGTTTAAAACCAAAAGTGATTTGAACCCTCTTTTTATGGAAGATACTTTTATAGAAAACAATTCTTCCTATAATCTCAGATGTGGCAACAGTTTGAGAGGGGCTCTGTTAAAACATTTAAATACCGAACCGAATGTTTATCCTTTAGAGAGGCTCACCTTTTTCAAAATATAACAGTAGTATATATAGGGTCACGACCAAATTCCAGATTTTTGGTCCAATAATTTTTTCCTGGTATAGGGTAGGGATGTTGAATGGAGCAACTTTTGAGTTTCAGGGGTAATAATTTTTGGTAAGTTTTTTGGTAGGTGTGTGGAATTGAAAAAATTTTTGACTGAATAATTAATTATTATAAAAAAAAAAATTATAAGAATTATAATTTTACAGAAATAATATTCATGGTGGAATACTATCTATGCATGATCCACTTAGAGGAGGAGGGTTGTTTTCTAGCATTAAAAATGTTGGTGGAAAATTGATAACAAAAGTTGCTGGTGAACAACTTCTCAATAAAGCAAATGCAAAAGCAGCAGGGATGGATATCTAAGAGGGGAAGATAGAAGACATTTAAGAAATAAAATAAAATATAACATGCTTTTTTAAATAAGAAATAAGTAATTTTTAATTTTTTTACAATTTTTTTCTAATATAATATATTTGAGATAAATTATGGTGATGAACATTTGAAGCAGTTACTTAAGAGTGATTTCTTAAAGGGTAACATATGGAATTGGCAGGAGCGATACCAGATCAAATTACTGATGTTAGTACAGCTGCTCAACATGCAACTGATGTTGAAGAAAGATTTGAATATGATCATAGAGAGAACAGTGGTGCTGTCCTAAGAAATGGGTTATTTAGAGATAATGAAGTGAAGAAATTTTACTTCACTCCAATTCTGCCTACTTGGTACAATGGTCAGTATTGAGATGCGGGAAAAGGTTTTCATTTACAATTACAGAGAATGAACAATCGAATGGCAGTCATGTGTCCAGATGCTGAGAAGGGGAAATTTGATAATTATATTAATAAAATCCAATTGCGCCTGAAAACTTTGCTTCCAACAACAGGAAAATTGAAAGAGTACATTAATCATTATAATGTAAATAAAGCTACGCAATCATATCAGCTTCAAAGATACAGAGTTATGAATTATTATCCTCAAGATGAAAAGTTGACTAATATCCATATACAAAATTTGTATAATGGAAGTATACCTGATACGGTGATTGCAAAGTTCAGAAGTCATGCCTACACCAGTGGAAGTGACAAAAAACAGTTCAAAGATATCCATATGATAAACATAACAACTAAAGTAACAACAGAAACTGCAACAATGAAATATCTAAAATTCCGTTTCACAGAAGGTGACAAGTAATTTTCCTATACTTGAAAATTTCCCTTATAACTTTTCCAATACTGGCCCTACTTTTATTATCCCTTGTCTCGGTCATCACAATTTGAAATCTCAATTTCCATGGATACTGAGATAAATATTTTGCAATAAAGGTATCTCTAATATTTGTAAATCCAGAACATTTTATAAGAGTGTGGTACTCATAAGATAACACCATGACATAAATGTGTCTAATTTATTGGTATTTATGATGGCTGATTTCTGACCAACATCGATAGCACGTGTCCTCCACATGTCATATTGCTGTCATAATACAGATCCGTGACGCCGAATTCACCAACATTACTTTCCATGCACTGGCCCATGCCTCCCCTGAATATCTAACATTAAAAAAAAAATTGGAGCAGCACGGTTAAACAACCTTCACTATGATACCTTCATGTGCTATATACATTTCACTATGCATATTTCATATAAGTTAAGTCAATTATATAAACCATTAATGAAATGACAGCGCAGTAATATTCTTGTTCCGCATACACTGCTTGAATAGACTCGCAAGGGTATTTCCACTTTCCCTGTTTCTCGAGCAAAAATCGATTCCTAATCCCAACATCTATCATTTACATCTCGCTGTGCCATCTAAGAACAAGTAGCGGTTGTAGAATAAGTCAAAATAGTACCAATCACTGCGCTTCTCGTTCGATTTCTTTAATACCCACATCATCTGATCGAATCTCTTCTTCTGTCTTTGCCAAGCTTCCTTCCAACACTATACAACACAAAATCCATTCACATAAAAAGTAAGGTGAACAACCGTTCCCTAACAAGAATAAGACCAGGATGAATGTGTTCCTGTCACTCATAGGGGCCCTCCAAAATATTGGTTTCATCCTGCAAGGCCACACTTTCATGGCGAAAAACACCTCACCATTCATTAGCTTGCTTAAGTCCCTCCTTTGTTCACATATTGTCTCCTTCTTCCAACTTTGCATCGCAGTCCACAATTCTTTCATCTCAAGCTCCAGTTGCAAAGAACACCCCTCCATTTCTTCCCCTTTCCGCATCAAGTCACACAGAAGCCGCTAAATACACTGAGCTTGTACGTTTCGAAGCCTTCAGAAAAATCTCTTAAAAAAAACAATATCGATTCTAAATAAGCAGAAGGCGTAATTTATAAACAGTGAGACGACCTGAAACCACCTGAAACCATCTGAATCGACCTGAAACCACCTGAAACAACCTGAAACGAGCCGTCAAATTTGGAATCGAGGCTGAAACGACCTGAGACGACCTGCTATCTTAGCAACGAAGTGTTAAGGTCAAGGGATTTGTATTGTTCTTTACGCATTGTCGCATTCTTTTCTTATCACAATAGGAACACGTGTCAGTATCAAAGCGGCCATCCTTTCATCAGACACCTAATTTTCTGCGAAAGACAGTCTATCCGATCCATAAGGGGTCATTGGGCATGAGGGGTTATGATGATGGGCGGTTTTCAAGGTTTTTCGACAATTAATCGCCCCACGGGTTTTACGGTTTTACATTCAGAAAGTACGGTTTTCAATTTGTGATTTCGCCATTTCGGTGTGGTTTAAAAGAGTTTTAACATGTAGGTCTACGTTTCAACTATTTTGGCTAAAAAATGTTTTTACGGTTTTCAAACCTCTCCCCCTACGCCTCCATGATGGAGTTTCGGAACCAAAATGTTGATCTAAAGAATTTGGCGTTAAACACAAAATTCAGAAAAAAAACAAAAAGAAAAGGCGAAAAAATTCAGAAAGCCCCTGGTTATTTATTTAAAAAAGGTACGCATAAAGCTTATACCGAGGGGCAATTCACTCCTTGAAAATCTCGAAGTCATATTGTTTTCTTGGAATTGAAAATCTCGAAGTCATATTGTTTTCATATTGCCAACTTGGGACAGCAGCAGGGGGGGGGTGGGAAGCGGGTTAGCGCATGCTCATTTCAGACGTGCGAGAAAGAGGCTACAACCGTTCAGTTCCATCTTGTCTCACTTGTGTGCGGATCTCGAAGCACCTTGCAATGGCTTAGGCCGCTACAAATATCTGCCTAATTCTTTGCAATCACGCATAATACCGTTTCAATGGCTTACTATTCTTCAATAAACAACATTTATAAAATGAAAGAGATTCTTTTATCAGAGGTTGACTTGAACGGCCTGAACTTGAACGGTCATTGAACATGGAAGCTTTTTCATTTGCTGCTCCAATTTAAGTTATGTGGTATGTGCTGCTCCTATCAAGCGGTGATGGACATTTTATGAAGAACAAGCAAATTAAACTTTGAGTTAGATTGAAAAGTTACTATAATTGGGGGCAAAGGCCATCAAGCTAGTCAATCCTGACGGTTATTGTGTGTTTGTGGGTCATACTAAAAACTCATAGGCATGCCAAGCAAGCCAAAATGACAATGAAAATTGCCTATGTCAATAAGTCTCTACCTACATGTACCAACTCAACTTTGCTATATTACACTATATATACTTGTTTGTTGAAAATTCTAACGCTGACAAAGTCTTTTAACCACTCACCCTAATGCTTCAAGACATGGACAGTCACCTTTTCTTTTCAGTTTAAATTAGGTGGTTGCATTAGGATAACATTTGGTATGGCTGAAGTAAAAGTAGGGATACAAATACAATGCTTTGTGACTGTCCTTAGATGTAAATATGTATATATGCAACTCATATAATTTTGAACTTTCTTGGTAAATTCACAGCTTTACTAAAATTGTATATTTTGTTTTATAAATGATGCACATGCAACATGGCTTTGAAAAACTGTTTTGTGAAATTTTATTCTATCAAGCAGTGACTATTTGAAGAATCTTCCCTTATCTATGATGAAAAATGTTTTAATTACAAAAAATGACAACTGTTAAAGCTGTTATAACAAATCAAAAACTAAGGGAAGCAGAAATATGAAAGCAAGGTACAATTTAATTCAAATACAGCATTAATATAACTTTTAACAGGAAGTTACACTGGTAAACTGCAACATAAAGACAAAAGTAAAGGTTAAGGCCAAGTTTAAGTCAATTATAGTTTTGGTGATTTCTCCAGATAACATATTCTATGACTTTTGAAAATCAAATGGGTTTGTACCACCAACTGAATTCATCAGACATCCAGGTATCCTTTCTAGAAGGGCTTCTTTGCATCCACTATTACAGCCAAGATGAGCTCCTGTTTTGCATGTTTTGTTCTGCAAAATGAGTCAATAAATCTTAATATTCATAACTTCAAAATATGTCCACTTTCTTCAAAATTTTCATAAAGTCAAGATTATTATATTAAAAAAACCTTCTACGCAATTTATCACTGTTTTCAACTGCCAGTGCCGTTCTGGCGGTCACAATTTGTATGGCATAGTTGACCGTCAACTTAAAAATGGACGACAAAAATTCCGAAAAAACCCACACTTTCAAAGTGCGACTTCACCACTTAGCCATGGGGCTCTATGGGGTTCTTTAAAAGTTTCGAAAAGTTTAAAGCTTACTCTATCTTTTCCAAGTTTGTATTTAAAAGAACCCCAAACAATTCGCAAAAAAATATTCTGTTGAAGAGAGGAACTGTGGCACTCTGAAAAATAGGCCAAAAAGTGCCAATTTCTAATCACGTCGTTTACAATGAAAAATTAAAACAATCGCTAAAATATTTCTATAATTCAAGCTAGATAAGATTGAAATTAATGAATTAGTTAAAAAAAATAAAAGAAATAAAGCTATTTCGAAAATACTTACTCGTAAAGTTGGCAAAAAAATGACTGCGCGAGCCCGTTTCCCACCCCCCCCTGGGACAGCAGCAAGGCAGCTAAAGGAATACATAGTTCTGCTTCCTGCTTCCACAATGGAAGGATCATGATAATTAAAAATGATATGTTTAGCTGATTGTTGTCTTTTAATTATCAGGGCAGACAAGGCACAGATAGCGGGAGTGCTGGACAAGAGGCAATAAATCCAAAAGAATACAAATTTTCTCTCAAGTGGGTTCCTGGCACAGGGGTTTCCAAATGTTATGATTGTTTCGAACCAATACATAACCCTCTAATGCAAGGAGCTGATGACATAGTTGTCATATATAAAGACATTAGAGGGTACCGAGATCGATGGACAGGCCAGAAGCAGCTAAGCCCCAGCCCTCAAAATGTGCACTTTCATTTGAGAGAAGCATGCGTACAAAAAAGAGATCCTGGATTCCAAAAGACAATAGCATTGTGAGCGACTTTTCATGGAATTTGGAGTAGTCTGCTGAAATTCATTGTTTGAAAATTTGACTCTACTTTACAAACTCTTGTTATGTTAAACTTTTGTTGTGTTATTATAGAAATTATGTTTTGTTCTACAGTATGCACGCATTAATGATAGTAGAATCACAAATTGCTCAGCTTTTGCAACTTCATTGCACAATGTCCAGCTTATAATTCCCTTACATCACTTAAAACATGTCTGGCTACTTTCTGCTATCATGCTTTTTATTTCACTGGAAGTTAGGCAAGCCTTAATGGAAACTTGGAGAAATTATTTGCCAATTCCATTACATCATTCTACTCCATTCCATCATTCCATCATTTCATTCCATTCCATCATTCCATTCCATTCCATCATTCCATTCCACTCCATCATTTCATTTCACTCCATGATTCCATCCCATCATTCCATTCCATACATACAATTACAATTCCAGACATACAATTCTATAGCCTTTGATGCAAGATTTCTTCCTCCCCTGCTTTTAGAACTTATTGTCATTAAACATTTACAATACTTTATAGATTATATTTTGCCCAGAGGACATTTTGCATCTAGGATAATATTCTTGTTTCAAGTATTTTCCTTGTGTTAGTCATACTAGCATCACATCAAATTGCATGAAATTTTTGTTTACATATAATAGTATAACCTACTCTACTACAGACAAGATGATCGAGGAGAACAGCATCAAGAGCATCAAGATCAAGTACATCTTTACGCTGAAAATTTATCAAGCAATTCCAAAGTGCTACTAACATGGTTTTTCAATCTTAAAATTTTTTTGCCATATCTCTCATATTATGATTTTTGAAATAGTAAAGCAATTCACATTAAAGAAATATGGCATGTAACTAAGGGCCCCAACAGCCAGCAATGTTTATTTCTCACACAGAGGTAATCTGGTGTCCTGGTTTCGGATTCACAGTTTTTTCCATATCTTGTACTGCTTTGCCGCTTCAAACGTTTGTTTAACAGAAATTGAGTTGAATTGTTATTTTCTGGGGACAGTTTTTAACGTAACACAGTTTCTCAGTCATTCCTTTCTCTAGACAAGACAATTTGTCATACAGCAAGTTAAATAACATGGGTGATTTTGTGTCCTGAAAACTGAACAGGAAGAGTAAGACAGAAAGATCAACTTATATTCTGCTGACTGAACTGATGAGTACATTGAATAAGTAAATTAAATCTGAAATCTGAATTCTTTTTTCAATTCGAGCTCTTGCATCAATCGGCCTAAAATTTCATTCCCCCTAAAAGTTCTTTTGACCCTTCTCTTGTATTCCATTTCTTAACTTTGTTATCTTATTCTCATACTCGAAAATGAACATTTAAATGGCAAGTGTATTGGAAACTAATGACAATTTTTTAAATAATTCTTGAGCCCTGAAATCCAGGTTCTTGTTTTGTTCAGAATGAATGAAAGCTTCTTGCTGCTGTGCTTAACTTTCGTCAATTTTCGACCCCACATGAATAACAAAACTTGGTCAAATGTGATGTAACAAATGTGTCTTGTGAGGACACAATAGCCTTGTGTTATGTCACATGGGAAATTTCATGAAGAGAAAATCACCTTTTTGGGCGGTAACTCATGATTAACAGCAAAACAGTACAGGATAAGAAAAAAGTAATTGCAGATTTGTTATCAGAAGGTTGAATTGCATCTATTGTAAAATAATATTTTTTGAAATTAGGGGCACTTTAGGTTCCAATCTTTCAAAGTATAAATATGTAATTTTTCTTAATATACTGTTTTTGTTGTTACCAACCCCAGAAGAAATGATGCAGTCTCGAAAAAAAGACAACATCATCTGACTAAACAGCTTCAAAAAGACAATACGCATAGACTATATTCTAGAATAAACAAACGTCACCATTTAGGTATTTGTTCTACTTAAACTGGTTTGAAGTGAACAGGAGATCTAATGTTGTTGTTCTTGCCTTGGCTCAGGTCTTTTCCCCATCATTTTGGTTCTTACAAGAACACACCTAGTTCAAGACATAGTTTCAAGTTTCCCTTTGAGTTTAAAGTGTCCCTAACCTGATTTTTTAGTTTTATTTTCTTAATTTCAATGTGAATTTGAATGGTTTCAAGCCTACCATAACACACCTTTTTATTGCAACATCCTCAAGAAGAAACAAAATTTTAAAATTTGGATAAAAACTATGGTCTACAGTCAGCTCCATCCAACTCCCTGGCGACCTCAAAATGTTCCAGTTTCAGAAAATTCTAATTTGTCTAAAATTCGTATTTTCCCTTTAACTTTCCTTACAACTTCGATTTAATGCCTTTTTCCGTATATGTTTGGACTTGAAGAGTTTTACAGCTGTTGCAAGCAAAGAAAAGCTTTTCTAGCAATTTTTTTGACCTTTGAAAAAAATGGATGTAAAATACGCCATGCTATTACTCTTTCAGAGCTTTGTGAAAGAACCGGCTGTTATGCTTTGTCTCTTTCTAATTGATAACTATATAGGCGCACTAGGGATATACATTTGGAAAATGGGGGCTTTAGGAGCCCGAGTGTCACATTTGGTCCTTTGACATGTATTACAAGTCAATACAAATGACTTGATGTAGCTGAACATATTTGGCCAATAAAATCGATCATTCAATAATGCATATAACTTGTCCGCTCCAAAATGTACAATATCATGGTACTCACGCACAATTAATTTCTTTAATGACGGTGTAATCACAGGGCGCCCTGATTTAGTTACTAACCCATTTTCCATATGAACTTGTTGTTGAATACTTTTCAAACGCCCCTTGGGTATTCTAGAATTATTGATAACGTGTTGATAGGCGTCTTGAATTAATTTGTCGGTAGATTGTTCCTCTCGCAGCCGAGTCATTATTACAAAATTATCATTGTTACAAAATTATCATTGTCTGTGAACATTGCGTAGATTTTGTGCTCGAAATCAGAATTTGGTTGAAAGTCAGAGGCACTGGTGGTTTGCGATAAAGCGTCAGCTTTTCACATTTTATTTGCCTGGTATATACTTTATTTCATAATCGTACGTTTCTAATTTGGCTAACCAGCGTCCAGTTTTGCCACGAGGATTCTTTTGTTCTCAAAGGTGGGTCAAGGGGTTGTGATCAGAGTTCAAAATAAATTGAATTCCAGCAAGGTATACGTGCCAATGCCTGACTGCAGTGACCAGAGCATATGCTTCTTTGTCTGTTGCCGACCAATTCTTTGAAATTTCTGTAGAGCTGTAGAGAAATAAGCCACAGGGTTGGATTTATCATCAGGTCCCATTTGAGACAGAACTCCACCAACTGCGAGGTCACTGGCCTCAACTTCTATGACGAAGGCTTGGTTGAGGTTTGGGAATTGTAAAACAGGCTCTGATGACAGTTGATCTTTTAATCGCTTGAACGCATTTTCACAGGCATCAGACCATTTCAACTCAACTGTGTCACTTGTAAGACGGTTGGCTGATTATGGCAAAATCTTGAATAAAGGCTCGATAAAATCCCGCAAGGCCCAAAAACCCTTTTAATTGTTTCTTTGTTGATGGCCTTTCATAAGAACAAATTGCATCGGTCAAGCGTGTTTGAGGTTGAATGCCCTTTTTGGATAGTTCAAACCCTAGAAAGTCCACTTTGTGGCTCGCAAAAACGCATTTATATATATTTAAGGATATACCAGAAGCTCGTTGTCTGTAGTATTTGTTCAATATTGGCAAGATGCTCCTTAAACGAAGGGCTAAATATGACAATGTCGTCCATATAGCCTAGGATACGATCAGAGGCGAGTCCTGATAATGATATGTCCATTAATCTCTGATATAAGGCCCCTGCATTACACAGCCCAAGCGGGGTGAAGTTGAATTCAAACTTGCCGTGCTGCACAGAAAAGGGAGTTTTTTCTTCATCAACTTCAGCCAGGGGCATCGACCAATATGCAGATGCTGCATCTAATGTTGTCCAATACTCAGTCCCGTGCATTTTGTCTAAAACATCCCTGATATGGGGCAGCGGATATGAATCCTTTTCCGTGATATCGTTGAGGCCCCGAAAGTCACACACGAAGCGCGTTGAGCCATCCTATTTTCTTACGAGTATTACAGGGGAATTCCAGGGGAGGAAGAAGGCCAAATGATGTTGTTTTGCAGCATTTCGGATATTTGTTGTTCAGTTTCTTTTTACCAGGCGTGTGGAACACGGTAGGTTTGCAATTTACAGGCTGCACATCGTCTGTAATGATAGGGTGTTGCATATTTGAAACCAGGGTTGGTTTCTTTGGGTTTTCTGCAAAGATGTCCGTAAAATTGGAAATTAGAGACAAAATTTGAGATTTTCCGTCATCTGGCAGATCTTCCCCATATACTACATTATCTTTAAGATTTATGGAGCTATCTGTGCCTATATGATTAAACGATACTGGGGTGTCTTCAGCTCCAATTACGGACTCAACTTGTTTGTGGGCATGCAATGACACAGGCTTGTCACTGGTATTTAACATGGATATTTGGAATATACCATCAATATTTGGAATTAATCTACATCGAGTTGCATACAAACTACTTGAAAGTGGAAGTGATATTGGCTGGAAATCTGCAGTGATTTACTGCATTCCACATTTACAATAGTTTCTAATTGAGGTTGTACAATTGTTGAAATTACCACCTTAACGGAAGTGTGGTTTCCTATTGTTACACAGTCATGCCAGTAAGGGCCCAACTTAATACGGTGTTTTTAAAAATCGAAATTCAAAAGAAGAGAATTTTCATTTTCGTATCCTTTTAGCGAAGAATGTATACTGACTTTTTCTATAAAAACTTTCACATCACCATTTCTGTCAAAACTTTTGATTTTTGATTCCATTTCAGACATTCGCTTGCTGCAATGTTAGATACAATATCAGAAAGAGACAGTGACTTTTGGTTTCTATTAGAACAGCAAGCCAATGAGGGCAGAAATCACATACAGGTGATTATGTACAAGCAAAACGGGGGGTATGCTCCTAACATATACACCATACTTTGCACTGTGCCCCATACTATCATGGCATGCATCACCAGCAACTATGAATTTCTCGTTCAGGTTGTTCAATTCTTGTAAAATTTGCCTTTGATAGTTGTTCCAATGTAAAGAAATGAGAGGGTACAGCTTCTCCTAAAGTGAATTTGAAAGTAAATATTTATGTTGGCTACCTATTTATGATCAAAACATCAAAACTGTATTTAATTTTGGAGAAGTACTCACCCTTTGATGTTTGTAATAAGTAGCAGTTGAAATACAAGACAGTCCCATGTGTCTGAATATATTAAATATATTATATATTAAAGTTATATTGAAGAATATATTAATATATTAAAGTTGTTTAATCATGATTACATACATGCAGTTGATTAAAGGGGCCTTAAATTTTACTCTTAATGTCAATGAATTTCTTGCTAAAGTATGCAAATAAGATTAAACCATATAACATTTAACAACATCAATATTCAAAAGATAATTCTTACTGGTAAATTCTTTCATGGTTGAACCAGCAAACAACGGTGAAACAATTGAAAGGGGCTATGTGCCATAAACGAGGAATTTCTGGATGTTCGCAGGGAGGTAAGGTTTAGATTCAAAATATCTAAACATTTTTTTGAAAATTTGACCACACATCTACTTAAGTACTTTAGAATTGGATTTACGTTATCTACTCTTAATTTTTAATTTAGTCATACTACTCTTTACAAATAATTGGGGCCAACTTAAAAAACCTAGAAAAACCTATAATTGAAATTAACAAGAATAAAAATTTTCACCAAAAAGATCAATTCCCTGTGGCAAAGTTCTTAGTACCAAAATAAGAGGTGCTCCTTGTTTATTGAAATTCGTTTTTGAAAGGTTGCTGAAATATTGCTATTTGTTGCAAAGGAGTTACAAGAACAACTTGGTAGAAGCCTAAAACACTTCTTGGGGATATCTATTTATGTTGCAAAAGAAAATAGCAAAGTTACATGGGGAGAGCAAATGAATAGAGAGCATCATGAAACTGAAAACTTGAGAGGTACGTTATGAAGCAAGAATCAATTTCAAGATTTCCTTAAATTCAAACGGATAATGACAAAACAATAATAATATGGTAAAACATAAATTTGAAATTTGAAAATTAATACAATAGTCGTCATGGATAAGGATGATCTAATTAGTACAATAGAAAACTGGAAACATACGTAACTCGAAACAAAAGTCCTTTGGTAAACAGTTTTAACGGTGTAGACTTCTCCTGCAAATTCAACGAGGGTTTCAACTTCTTAATTTCCAAAGCTTCAGATATTTTTCCCTTGTAATAATTCATGTGATTCTTAGATTCCAAATCACTAAAGATTCCAGATGGTCACCAAATGGTTTCATTCGATGTTAGGTCACTGTTTATGAATGTACACCTTGATTTTACTAAGGGCAATTAGAGATACGCCAATTGAAGGGGAGACCAATACTAAATGAGCTGCATTAGGCAAATAAAATTTGAGGTCATATCAGAACAATATACATCAAGAGGCAATGACATTTAGAACCTTTCTTTTTAACATAGAATGCTTTTTCTCTTGCAGGTTTCATCCTGAACTTGAATTTATAACTGCGCATTAACATTTTTAATATATATTTTTACTAGACCACTATAGATTATCTCTTTTGTTTTATATATTGACAAGTTTCATATATTTAAAATTGATGCTTTCGATTGTGCAAAGCACATTGTAGCATGATTTTCAATCTAAAAACAAGACTCATTTATGTACGCCATATTGTTGTCAGTAGACAATACCACAAAAGATGACTTCGGCCAAATTAAAAAAAGGATGTATTATGTTCTATGACGGAATTTTCCTGATGCTATGGAGATTCGTTCATGGTAAAACGCTCCCTTAAGCTATCTTTTGCAGAATAGTCTGTTGCTTTCTGCCCTTTTAATCCCTAGTCGGAAAATAGAATAAGCTGTAAAGAATTAAATACCTTTGCAATGCATTTTGTTCAAGATCATTAATATATATGCCATACATTATGGTCACCATTATTTTTGCAGAAAGTGCCTGGAAGATTTGAAGAGAGGTTTGGTGAAGGGAGAAACAGAGGAGCTAAGTGGGTTACCAGACACTATGGTAATAGAGAAAAAGTGAGTCATTATAACAGTGCCATTTCTTGGCAATGAACACAAAAAATACATAAAATGAATATTAATCATTATTTCATTACTTTTTCATGACATATATTTCAACTACACTTATTTGTTTCAAAGAAACACACAATACTGTTAGAACATTTTTATAACAATGATTTCACAATTAAGAAAACACGCACAATCTTATCTTTTGACAGGAGTTAATTTGGGAAACCGAATGGAATATCCCGGTTTTCAAAAAGGAAGTAGCAAAATTGTTCCGTATTCGGAGAGCCACAAAATTTGTATTTGTTGATAGAGATAAAAGGAAAATAAAAAATTTCAGGTTAGCAATACACTTTAAAGTCATCCCTAGCATTACATAGTATAAACGCCGAACAAGTGGAAAACTCAATTTTATAAATTTGAAATTTGTCATTCAATTTAGAGATCAAAGTCACATATACATTCAAATAGAAATAAAAAGAAAAAGAGAAGATAACAAAGTAGTGGATACAGGTAAAAAGTAAAACGAAGAGAAAATTTCGTCTCTGCCTGCAAAGAAACCAAGAGGAAACAATGTTTATAAGTCCTTACTAAAAATGATTGAAGAAATGGAAAACTAAATCTTTACGTTAATGATATGTTTGTTTACATTTCAATAACATAAATACACCTTTTCAACCATAACAAGAGCCTCGTTTTAAAAAAAATCCAAAATTGTGTCAAGGGACACTTTTATTTGAGAAGAGGGCTTTGGTGGGTATCCAAAACCCAACACCTGGAGAAAAAAGGAAGCAAACCCGAAAACCTGGATGACCTTAGTATCAACAACTGTTTTAACAATTTTACACATGGATATCCTTTGTGCGGTTTAAAATCCGAAATTGGCACATTTTTGTGACTCGCAGCAAGAGTCCACCAAAAACGAGCCACAGGGGGTAGCGAAGCGCTGTGCAAGTGTGTATTTTGAACGCGAATGAAAATGCTCAAGATCGAAGACAAAGATATAATCGAAAAATGGCAAATTGAAAATCGTAAATTGTGTATCATAAATCGTGAAATACTGATTCGAAAATCGTTCGAAAATCGGTTCAAACTAAAAGAAAATAATTAAAATACTCTAAGCATAACGGAATAGGTTATAACAGCGAATAACGAAAACAAATCAATTTAATTAACTAAAAGTCCAACAAACAAACAAAACAAACTTACTTCGGTATACACATGCACGGTAGACTGGCCAAATGCCGTAGATATTGACGATTTCTTTTATACGATAGAAACTAGTTTAGACAGCAAAAGGAACGATAGCAAAAATGAACTGACTGAACAGCAAAAAACTCAGAAGCAATAAAAAATAAAAACGTGTTCGTCTTGTGACTTGGCAAAGAGTCAATACCTGCTGAGCGGAAGTACCGCACAGCTAATTTTAAACAACAACAAAAGAAAGATTAAGTGTTTCAAACGTAACATACCGGCCCCTTAAAGGCGTCTTGCAGGATAGCCTTTACCTTTCATACCACTGGTCAGTTTGAAACATCTCGTCTGCTCAATACTTCAGCAGCTTCCAAAAGAACGATTTTGTCGATAGGTCGCACAAGAACGGCTTTACTTGTTTTAATCTTGACGGAGCGCACCAGACCGTCACTGCGATTTTTACGCACCTCCAATACACGTCCCAATGGCCACGAGCTGCGTGGAGTTGATTCGTCGAGCAGCAAAACAATGTCGTTGACTGCGAAATTTCTGTGCTCTTTGTTCCATTTCTGTCGCTCTTGAAGCGTAGGTAAATATTCGCGTATCCATCTGCGCCAAAACACGTCGGCGAGGTACTGGACTTGACGCCATCGTCGATGACTGTAGCTATCATGCCTCGCAAAAGAACCAGGTGGAGCATTCGGTCCTGCATGCAGCAATAGCAGATGGTTAGGAGTCAACGGCTCGAGATCGCGAGGATCGTCAGATAACTTGGTAATCGGTCGGCAATTGACTATGCTTTCTACTTCGCACATAAGAGTATTGATACCTTCGTCGTCTAGCAATTGCTCTTTGATTAACGCTTTCATAACTTTCCGTACAGTTCTGATACATCTTTCCCACACACCTCCGTGATGTGAGCCCGCTGGAGGGTTAAACTTCCACTCGATGTTGCGTTGCAATAAGAACTCGTGAATTTGACATTGATTCCAGTCGTTAACCGCTTCTCGAAGCTCCTTTTCACCTCTGACGAAATTTCCGCCGTTATCTGATCTCATTTCGCGGGGCTTTCCTCTTCTTGCGATAAACCTTCTCATTGCGTTGATGAATGATGACGTGTCGAGTGAACTAGCGACTTCAATATGGATAGCCCGAATAGTTAGGCATGTAAAGATGACCCCGTACCTTTTAACGGTGCTCCTACCGCGTTTGACGATGAAAGGCCCGAAACAATCGACGCCTACGTACGTAAAGGGTGGCTCGGAAGGAGTAACTCTGTCCGCAGGCAAACTTGCCATTTTCTGTTGGGCAACTGACGCTTGTCTTCTTTTGCAACTGAAACATTCTTTTAGAACTCTCTTGGTGAGTTGCCTTCCGTTGATAATCCAGTAGTTTTCTCGAATTAAAGATAACGTATATTCTAATCCGAAGTGACCTGACAGACGATGGTAATAATTGACGATTAAGTCAACCACATGATGATTCTTTGGTAGAATAGCAGGGTGCTTTAATCTGCTGTCGACTGGCGCATGTTGAAGGCGACCTCCAACACATAAAATATCGTTGATAAGTACTGGGTCTAGCTTATAGACTCTGCTAGATTTCTTTAATACCCCTTTGCTTGGTTTATCAATTTGCTGTCGAAGCTGAAGAAGTTCTTCTTTGAATGATAGACTCTGAATATACTTGACGATTGCTGCTTCAGCGAAATTCGTCTCATTTACAGAGATCAAAGGCACTGAATCGATTGATTGAGTTTCGATCGGCTGATCAGTTTTGCGATTTCTGATACGATTCAAGAGATTTGACTTGAAACGAAGTATCCACGCGATGATTTTCTTTAGGCGACTCCAGGAGGAAAATTGCTTGATGATATTTTCAATTGGGTCGAAGGGTTTAGCTTCAGTCGCATATACCGTAGATGATTTCTTGACCTCAGGGTCGTCTTCTTCTATTTGATTCATGCCACTAGGTCGCTGTGGCCATTTTTCAATTGGTTGAGTGAGGAAATGTGGACCGTGTATCCACCGTTGAAGCGAAGTGGCTGAAGCTCCTCTAGATGATTCGTCTGCAGGATTAGATTGCGTGTCGATGTATCTCCATTGAGATGGTGAAGTTGCGTCGTGGATGGTTGCGATACGATTGGCGACGAATGTCTGGAATCGCTTTCCTGTATTCTCGATATAGCGAAGCACACAAGTGCTATCTGTCCAGAAGATCGATTCGTCGATTTCTAGGCTCAATTCTTGTCGAGTGATTCGATCCAGTCTAGTAGCGACAACTGCGGCAGACAATTCTAGGCGTGGAATTGTCAACGACTTAAGAGGTGCTAGCCTTGACTTACCCATGACGAATGAACAATGAACGTTGCCCTTGTTATCTGTAATTCTGAGGTACGTGACAGCTCCGTACCCTTGCTGGGATGCATCTGAGAAATGGTGAACTTGGATCGATGTGATCTCGCCGAATGCTGATGGCTTGAAACAGCGATCAATTGCAAGATGCTCTAATTTTGGTAGCTCTTGCAACCAGTTTTGCCAGCGTTGCATGTACTCGTCTGGAACAGGGTCATCCCAGTCGAGATTCTTCCTACACAGCTCCTGCAGAATCAATTTCGCTTGTAGTATGAACGGAGCAGCGAATCCCAAAGGATCGTAAACTGAGCTGATGATTGACAATAACCCTCTTCTTGTTGCCGGTCTGTCCTTCAGGGTTATTTTGAATCCAAACTGATCATTTGATACGTTCCATTGAACGCCGAGGGCTCTTTCGATATGCATTTTGTCAAAGTCTAAATCTTTCACATTCGATGCTCTTTCCGATTCTGGAAGCGACTTAATAACCTCCTTAGAATTAGATGTCCATTTAGTTAGCCTGAAACCACCTCTTGCTAGAAGACTGCGCAATTGATCTGCAAGCTGAATTGCTTCTTCTTCTGAATTAACTGACTGCAAACAGTCATCTACGTAGAAGTTCCTCTCCACGGTTTGAATTGTCAGTGGGTCGAAATCTGCCTGGTTGTCTTGAGCTGTTCTCTTCAATGCGAAATTGGCACAACTAGGTGAAGATGTTGCACCAAATAAATGCACAACCATTTTGTATTCTTCAGGCGTTGCGGAAAGGTCGCCATCTGGCCACCATAAGAATCTTAAGGCATCACAATCGCTTTTTCTTACGCGAACTTGATGAAACATGGCCTCTACGTCTGACATGAATGCGATTTGGTCTTGTCTGAAACGCGAGAGTACGCCTACAACTGTGTTAGTCAGGTCCGGCCCCTGTAGCAGCTGGTCGTTCAACGAAGTGTTGCGATATTTCGCTGAGCAGTCGAACACTACCCTGATTTTGTCGGGCTTTTGGGGATGGAAAACAGGGTGGTGAGGCAGATACCAAAACGTTTCTAGAGGACCGACATCATCATTGCATACCTTTTTAGCATAGCCCTTGACCAACAGGTCATCGATAAACCCTTTGTATTTAGTTAGCATTTCTGGGTCTCTTTGCAATCGCCTTCTAAGGAGTTTCAAACGATGTTCTGCTAAAGATTTGTTGTTTTCCAAAGAGGGTGGATAGTTCTTCCACGGTAGAGCCATTTCATAGTGACCTTTCTCAAGCTTGACACTATCATTCATGATATCTAATGCCCTTTTGTCATTCTGTGACATTGATACCTTACAATCAACTAATGAATCATTGAATTCCATGTTACAGAAGTTTTCGAACTGTTCGTTGAGCCTTGTATCAACGAAGTTAGTCATTGAAGCGCCTTTTCCTTTTCTTCCGAGTGGTCCATTGAGAACCCAGCCCAGAGCAGTACGTGTAGCATAAGGACCACCATTTTGGCTTGCCTTTACCTCTAAAGGTTGAAGTGCTTCTGGGACGTTGCTGCCTATAAGAAGGCCTACTTCTGCATCTATTTGCGGTAGACTTATGCCGGCGAGATGAGGCCAGCGACTGATATCTTCTTGATTGCTTATACTTTCTGCAGAGATCGGTAGACTTGGTCTCGAACAGACCATCGGTAGCTCAATTAGATTTTCTTCTTTTAAATCAAGAACTTCGAGATTGACGAATGAGCAATTGACAGGTACGTTGCTACTCTGCATAGTTGTAAGCGATAGACTGATACTTTCTCCTTTCAGGTTTAGCTTTTTTAGGAGCTCTTCTGTGCAGAATGAAGTGTTAGAACCGTTATCTAAGAACGCATACGTTTCGATTGATTCAGATTGTCCCTTTGCTTTTACACGCACAGGAACGATAGCAAGTGCCGTCATTGAAGAGGTTGGTGAAACACTGGGCTTTGGTAGCATCTTAACGAACCCATTATTAGCTTGATTGGTGTTAGTAGTTGCTGCTGTTTCAGACCTACTATCTTGAGCTTGACTAGAATTATCTTCGTTGCTGTTGTTGGTTGACAACCCATTTTTCGGATGTAGAAATGTCGAATGCTTTGCACTGCATCCTTGAACCTTGCAGAAGCTTTCCTTTGAGCAAGAACTTGCAAAGTGGCCAACAGTGAGGCAGTTGTTGCATAGCTTCTTCTCTTTAGTTAGCTTGTGTCTATCACTGAGTGACATTTTTCTAAACTGGTTACACTGGGAAAGCCAGTGACTAAAGCCACACAAAGGGCATTTTGATCTCTTACTAGTTGGCTGACTTGACTGCACGTCTCCTTGCGTTGCGTAGCTATGTATTCTAGTGTTGGCTGATAGCTGCTTAGGCTTTGTGATTGCTGGCTTACTCTTTACATCATTTACTACTTTACCAAAGATAGGGTGAATGGCTGCTCTAGCCTTAGCTGTAACAAACTGCATTATGTCCTTTACTGTTATGTCTCTTTTCTCTTTCTCAATGATACCATCAACCACGTCTCTCCACCGCAATCTTAGCCCATACGGGAGTCGTTCGATGATCTTTCTCAGACAATCTGGGTTGTCCAGTTTATTCATATAGCCAATTTCTTCTAGAGTGTTTGTACAGCTTGTGAGCAGTGTAGAAAACTGTTGCAATGCAGCACTATCTTCAGCTTTGATTGGTGGGCCATTGATCACTCGATCAACGTGAGCTGCGGCAATTTTGTAGCTTTGACCGAATCTTTCTTTGAGTAAGTTCCTTGCCTTTTGATATCCTTGATTTTCGTTCATGGATAGGCAACCTTTCATCAATTCTTGAACGTTTCCAGAAGTATATTGTACCATGTAATAGAGCCTTTCTCCTGGAGTTTTTGTTTTACCTCAATCAGATAATCAAATGCACGAACGAAGTCACAATATTCAATCGGATCTCCACTGAATACTTTTAGATTTTGTTGAGGCAATGTTAGAGCCATAACGCCTTGTTGTTGCTGTTGCACAAGTAGCTGAAGTGCTTGGTTTTGGCGATCCTGTGTTTCTATCATTTTAAGAAGAAAGTCTTCTCCTAATTTATCTTGATTTTGGCTCGGGTTATCTGCACTCTTCCATTCTGCTGCATTTGGATTTAGCAATGGCCTTTCTGCATTTGGCATTTCTTTGTCTTTGCCTAATTGATTTTGTTGATTTAGGCAAGATGTGGGAATAGCATCAGTAGTGCTGTTGATTTGTATATTGCTAGGTGGGAAGATTGAAAATGGCTGTATTGAGAATGGCTGCACTATTTCATTTGTTTGGACTTTCTTTTGATACAATGTAGTGACTTCTTCGGATTCTGCATCTTCATAAGCCACTCTTTCTGCCTCAGCAACTGCAATATCTGTCTTCAGTTGCAGCTCTGATTTCTTTTGTTTCAACTTCAATTCTTCCACTTCAAGCTCATGCATGTTCTTCAATGCTGCAGCTTTTGCTTCGAGGGCGGCCTTTTTTGCAGCGGCCTTTGCTTTGGCACTAGTTGAGCTTAGAGATGAGCTTCTACTCGATTGTTTTGAGGCCTTAGAACTGCCACTGGATCCTGCATTGCTTACAGAGTCCTCTGGATTGAGATCTAACTCTGGAGACGGTTTTGGTTGCTCGGATTTTAATAGCCATAATTCTGATTCTCTTCCTAGCTTTGAAAATTGCTCTTGGACTGATTTGAAGTAGAGAGATGACTCTAGCTGGTCTTCTTCATCACTTAGATTGCTATGATATGCATTATGCGCACTTTGAAATTCGCTGAAAGCATCGCGAAGCTCTTTAACTAATTCCTTAACCCTTTCTGGATTATTATGGTTCGCCATTTGTTCGTTAAGGGTATTAACCTTTCTCGTAAAACTTCCCTTCGTGTAACTACGGGCCCTTTTTAATTGTTCCATAGTAATTGCAATGTTTTGGTTAGCGTTTGAGGTTTAGTAACATGAAATGTTTTTAAATTCAGCTTAGGTATCGAATGTCAATAAATACAAACATGTTCGACGACAGATTCAAGAATTGCGTGTTGAAATACGATACGTGTTTAACGAATTTGAACTAATGTGACTCGCAGCAAGAGTCCACCAAAAACGAGCCACAGGGGGTAGCGAAGCGCTGTGCAAGTGTGTATTTTGAACGCGAATGAAAATGCTCAAGATCGAAGACAAAGATATAATCGTAAAATGGCAAATTGAAAATCGTAAATTGTGTATCATAAATCGTGAAATACTGATTCGAAAATCGTTCGAAAATCGGTTCAAACTAAAAGAAAATAATTAAAATACTCTAAGCATAACGGAATAGATTATAACAGCGAATAACGAAAACAAATCAATTTAATTAACTAAAAGTCCAACAAACAAACAAAACAAACTTACTTCGGTATACACATGCACGATAGACTGGCCAAATGCCGTAGATATTGACGATTTCTTTAATACGATAGAAACTAGTTTTTGAAGTACTTTAGACAGCAAAAAGAACGATAGCAAAAAAAACTAACTGAACAGCAAAAACCTCAGAAGCAATAAAAATAAAACGTGTTCGTCTTGTGACTTGGCAAAGAGTCAATACCTGCTGAGCGGAAGTACCGCACAGCTAATTTTAAACAACAATAAAAGAAAGATTAAGTGTTTCAAACGTAACACATACCAAAAACTTTTCCTTTATTTTTAAAAAGATGCTCCAAGTTTGAAATGTGTATTACATCCAATCTTTAGGTTGAAAATTTGTTTCAAAGCGAAATACTTTCAAATTCAACATTATAACTGCTTTGAAAGCTTTGTGAGCGAGAGTCACATTTTGTTGTTTCTTTAAATAGTCTGTATATAGTACTTATACGCTTATCAATTTAATCTTAAAGGCAGCAATTGGTTTGAAAATAAACTGAAATACATAAAAAATACTTTAAACAACACCATTCTTAATTCAGTGCAACTTTCAATTATTTAATACTAAATGTATCTTTCATATTTCAAAGAATTAAAGCAAAGTAGGATAATATGAATACACATTTTTTTATTAAATAAGAAAGTTCTTTTTGGGTCAGTATCAAAACTTTGTTACATATTTCATGTTTTCAGTACCAAAACTTTCGGGAGTCTACAAAACGAAACCCGAAGAACGAAGAACAACAAAACGAAGACCGAAGACAGAAGACAATATCCAAATACAATACAATGAAATACGCTTTTACGAAACATAATCAACGATCAACACAACAAGCAAAAGAAATAGATTAAACAGCCAAGATGACTAAAGTCGATGTCTTCGTTTTAAAGAAAAATGGCCAAAATCTTTAAAACGAAGACATCTCTATAAAACCAAGAAAAACCGCAATCTTTGGTCTAGATCATGAATACTTGCATTTATAACGTCCAGAGCACCCTATAAACCAAATATCACAACTAACTAAGCTCGTGGGGATGACTAAAGTCAATGTCTTCCTTTTAAAGAAAAATGGCCAAAATCTGTAAAACAAAGACATCTCTATAAAACCAAGAAAAACCGCAATCTTTGGTCTAAATCATGAATACTTGCATTTATAACGTCCAGAGCACCCTATAAACCAAATATCACAACTAACTAAGCTCGTGGGGATGACTAAAGTCAATGTCTTCGTTTTAAAGAAAAATGGCCAAAATCTGTAAAACAAAGACATCTCTATAAAACCAAGAAAAACCGCAATCTTTGGTCTAAATCATGAATACTTGCATTTATAACGTCCAGAGCACCCTATAAACCAAATATCACAACTAACCAAGCTTGTGGGGATGACTAAAGTCAATGTCTTCGTTTTAAAGAAAAATGGCCAAAATCTGTAAAACGAAGACATCTCTATAAAACCAAGAAAAACCGCGATCTTTGGTCTAAATCATGAATACTTGCATTTATAACGTCAAGAGCACCCTATAAACCAAATATCACAACTAACTAAGCTCGTGGGGATGACTAAAGTCGATGTCTTCGTTTTAAAGAAAAATGGCCAAAAAGTTTTATAGAGATGTCTTCGTTTTACAGATTTTGGCCATTTTTCTTTAAAACGAAGACATCGACTTTAGTCATCCCCACGAGCTTAGTTAGTTGTGATATTTGGTTTATAGAGTGCTCTGGACGTTATAAATGCAAGTATTCATGATTTAGACCAGGGATTGGTTTATTTTTGGTTTTATAGAGATGTCTTCGTTTTACAGATTTTGGCCATTTTTCTTTAAAACGAAGATATCGACTTTAGTCATCCCCACGAGCTTAGTTAGTTGTGATATTTGGTTTATAGAGTGCTCTGGACGTTATAAATGCAAGTATTCATGATTTAGACCAGGGATTGGTTTATTTTTGGTTTTATAGAGATGTCTTCGTTTTACAGATCTTGGCCATTTTTCTTTAAAACGGAGACATCGACTTTGGTCATCCCCAGGAGCTTAGTTAGTTGTGATATTTGGTTTATAGGGTGCTCTGGACGTTATAAATGCAAGTATTCATGATCTAGACCAAAGATTGGGGTTTTTCTTGGTTTTATAGAGATGTCTTCGTTTTACAGATTTTGGCCATTTTTCTTTAAAACGAAGACATCGACTTTAGTCATCCCCACGAGCTTAGTTAGTTGTGATATTTGGTTTATAGGGTGCTCTGGACGTTATAAATGCAAGAATTCATGATCTAGACCAAATTTTATAGAGATGTCTTCGACTTTAGTCTTCGACATCGACATCGACTTTAGTCATCTTGGCGGTTTAATCTATTTCTTCTGCTTGTTGTCTTGATCGTTGATTATGTTTCGTAAAAGCGTATTTCATTGTATTGTATTTGGATATTGTCTTCGGTCTTCGGTCTTCGTTTTGTTGTTCTTCGTTCTTCGGTTTTCGTTTTGTAGACTCCCCAAAACTTTCTTCCGACTATCTTATCAAAAATTTCGGAATACTATATTTTTGTGAATGCACAGTTAAACCCACTTCTACATTGTGTAAAATAAATACAACATTTTCCATACAACATAATCATCACACTCACATAACACACATAACAAAGAGTGAAAATATTAGTTTCAAGCATGTAGTATTTGAGTATTGAACTTTCTGAAGTTTTTAAGATGTGAAACACTACTTTCGTGCAAACCACTTTCTTATAAAAAAAAACTTGTCAAGCTATTTTCAAAATCAAGAGGGAGATTAAAATCCTTAATCCATATAATAAATTAGCAGAGTGGTTATATTACTTTCCAATGTAAAAGGACAGGAAATTTCTAATATGAAACATTTGCTTCAATTACTTTAAATATCTTGTGCGTATATTTCCGACGCAAAAAGCTCCCTCTCGAACCATTTAATAAATAATAATTGTTATGACAATATATATGTTATTTAATAAAAATAATGAAATTAAAATGTAATTGTTAATGTTAGTTATATTGTAAATATTGTTTTATATTGAGTTACACAAGTTAAAAGATAGGCAGTTAATAATCTTCTTAATAATCTGTCTGTTATATTGAGAAGTATTTATACTCGGTAGCTCCGTATCAATGATTATCTAATTGAGAAAGGAGTGTGACCTACACTTTGCGACCTACCCTGGGTACCAGAGCTTTCCTACCTCCTGAAAATAACAAAACCTAGAAAAATGAACATTCCAAATTCAACACCTAGTAGGCTCCGGTACCCAATGTACTTGCAACAATACTAAAATTGACCCTCCAGACTAGGCAACATGATGGAAAACGTGCAGGCACAGACAGTTCAGATTTTAAAGATTGACTATTTCTTAGAGGATTGAAACAACATAAAAAAAACATCAACACGAAAGTCAACAATAACAACAACAACAACAACTACATCATTAAAAACAACTACATACAAGAAAATGAACAACCACAACAAAAATAATTCCTTAGAACAGTCTACAAATTGACAAAAAAGAAGAAAAATAGGCTAAATGTGTTTGTGGTAAGGCTTATACAACCGTAACTCCTTCAATTAACTCCAAACCCTCATAAATTCTATTTAGATGTGTTTCTTAGGCTTATGCAACCCTAGAGGAAAGGTTTCAGCAAAAAGAAATGAGTAATTATTGAGAAAATTCGCAATTTCATATCTTTCTAAAATATGGAATGGCTCTGTTTTTGTTTCATTATACTTTCAAAACTAAAAATATTGTCGGAATATGTTAGGAAATTGCTTTTCTTTTGCCTTTATGCATTTTGATACCATTTATCATCCCATTCCATCATTCCACTCCATCATTCCTTATTCCATATTTTAGAGATAGCCGTCTGAAGACCTTTCATTCGTCAAGGAAATGTATTTTGTTGTCAAAATTACCGCTAATCCCATTTTATAGAAAGATGATATTGATAGACTTCCAGTTTGAATAAGGATTATTAAAGCCCTTTGAATGACGTCTTGCAAAGAGATTACGTAGCCAGCCGAGTTATTAGCCTCCACATTCCAATAACGAGAGACAACTTTTTCTTTGTACTTTTGATTGGGAACGTGACGTAGTCATCAATAAAAAGCACCCTAATTGTCCATGGCGTTATTAGAATCTTCAAATTAATAACTGCGGTTTAGACGTTCGTTGAATTTTTCACTGTCTTCAAATCAAAATTGTTTTTCTGCAATGAATCAACTTGTTTCTGCAAGATGGGGAGTTTCTTCACTTCTTTCAACTCAAAGAAGTTTGACACACGAGCAACATTTGCATTTGAAAAGTGATAGAAGACCTTGCCCCAAAATTTTTTTTTGAAAGACCGAGCAAGCGACTCAGTACATGCGGCATTTCCTTGGATATGTGGTGATGAAAAGAGGAACACCTATTTCTGTTCGCCTTGTCTTGTCATGGGAGACCTGGATAAGGTCAGTAGCTATTATTGATGTATTTTGTCTATTTTAAACCTATTTCATTTTCTAAATATTATATATATATATATAGATGGCAGTATTACTTTATTTACTAAGTGCTTCAAAAGTTGGCAAGATCTATTCGACTTTTTTCTTCCAATTCGATTGTAAATAGTCCGTCAAGCCTTTTAAAAGCATTTTCAGGAAATTCTTCAATGTTAAAAAAAAAACTAAAAGGCCCCATTGCCATCTGCCATCACTGTGGTTTTCTATGTGTCATCCAAAATCTGCCACTCAAAATCAGTGGCATTATTAGAAATTCGATTTCAAATTATTTGCGGCTAGATTATGTTGAGCAAGAAGCCGCCATGGAAGCCGGGCCTTCATGCTCCTGGCGGTGCCTTCAAACTCGTGTGTACTTTTCAATAACATTTTTCATGTTTATAATTTATTTTGATTTTCTAATAGATATATAGAGAGTGGAAGTACAGAGTGAATTTTTTACATTATTGGGATGCAGCTTACGTTTGTTGTAAAGAGAAATGTACATTTTCTTATAGATGAAGAAAGTATCTTTTGTGAGTGAAACTGGGTACAGTTCTTCTGGATCAAATTTATGGCTGATTGCAGACAGACATGGAGCATCAAAAATGCATCTGGGTAATTACACAGCATACATCCTTCTCGGAAACGTCGATGTTGCAGCAGCTCTTGACGAGGCAAAACGAAGGGAGATCACGCAGCACAACCACAATGTGTCAAAATATTGCTGCATCCTCCATCATCATATTGAGGTTGCTGTCTTCTTGGCGGCACAAGGCTTGGCTTTTCGTGGGCATGATGAATCTCAGTCATCTTTAAACATAGAAAATTTCATTGAATTGCTTGATCTTCTAGAGATCTATAGCAGTGAATTAAAAGCATTTTTGGATAACAACAAAGTAACTTACACCACTCACGAGCCCCAGAACGATCTCATCAAATGTATTTTTGAGGAGGTGAAGAACGAAATTCAAAACCATTGATAATGCCGCATATATATCCATAATGATGGATGACACAAGTGACTTTAGTAACATTGAGCAGTCTGTAGTATTGGTTAGATTATTAAACAATTTTGAAATAGAAGAACATATGCTGGCACTGATTGATTCATCAGGTGACCAGTCTGCTAATGGTCTCACCAAGATTCTTTTGAACACTCTGGAAAAATTCAAAGTTACACCTGAAAAAATGGGCATCAAAACTGGTTGGGCAATCATAGGATGGAGCAGCATCAATGAGTGGTGAACTTAACGGAGTTCAAGCGCAAATTATGGAGAAATTTCCATTTGCCTATTATAACCATTGTGTGGCACACAGTATGGCGTTGTCTGCTTCCCAAACATCAAAAAATGTCAATGAAGTTTCTGCTTTATTTGAAACTGTAGATCGGGTCATCACCTTTTTTAGAAGCAGCCTGAAACGTACTCATCTGCTCAGTTGCAGTCTCCCTAAGCCTGGAGATACGCGCTGGTTATCTCACGATACCGCCATGTCAGCTATAGATTCTTCAAATGAAGAAATAAGCACAGTATTGTTTGAGATGGCAAGGATTCAAAAGAGAAGACGGAGACATGGGCAACTGCGAGAGGGATCTAATATTTGAATACTGCGGCCCGATTACTAAAATGATGCAAAAGCCTATGTTGGACCCTTTGCAGCTGTCGTCAATGTTAAGCAACTTTCAGAGGGTACTTGAAGATATTAACTTTGATCAGATTTGGGAGAAAACCTTGATCCCAAAATACCATCAGTTCGACGAAGGCAAGATGTAGAATGCTTCAAAAACGAAAGGAAATGTTGTTGGTGCTTCAGGTTGAGCATAAAACCTTAAGAAAGCTAGCAGAGCAACCTGACAAAAAGAGGAATATTGTCGCAAGATTCAAGTCATATAATCAAAAACAAATGGACAGATTTTCTCGTAAATAGCTAAAAAGGAGAGAAATGAAATTAACCCTTGTTTGTTAAACAAAAATTGATGAATAATATTCTTCTTAAAACTTCATTGTTCAGTTAGCTGAACAATCCATTTATTCAAGTAGAAATCATCTGAACTGGATCTGAAAATGGCCACCAGAGCGATTTCAGAGGCATTAAATCTCAAAAATTTCCGTGAAGTATGCCCTCAGACCCCCCTAGATTAGTGTGACTTCGGCACACTTTCTGTTACAAAACTTAGAATACCAAATTTATGTCCCAGCCGCCACTGCTCAGCTGCCTATTAACTGAGATACATTTCATGCAATGCACCACCATTACTGACGTTTTGCCTTTTTCTTATTTATCTTAACAATTTTATACACATACATTTCCTTGCTTAACCTATTTTTATAAAAATACATATATATATGTATATATATAATTATATACACTTCTCGCTGGCCTGTATGGTGCAACTTGTTGTTTTTGTGTCCTTTGGACACATACAGTGCCACTACTGGTATTGTTCTTATTTATACATTATTTTTATTTCAAATATGTAATTGATTCCCAGGAAAGCAAGGTGTGTCATGCACCCAGTGAGCTTGGTCTTGTGGTACTCAGCCAAAATTGTACCTTTTTCTTATTTCTGAAAAAAAAAACACTTAAAACCTGAAAACATCTCTCCGTATGGACTCAACCTTTTATTGGACACAATAATAATGCAACCTCGTTTTGAAATTAACAATTTCATCATTTTTAACTTTGTCTTGGCAAAGTTTCAAAAATTGCTATCAAAGATCAAACTTTTTGAACCAGAAGTAACACCAAATACCCTAACTGATTCAGCAGAGCGAGTGTACTTTACATTGACAAGACTGTCAGTATATTTTTAATACAATGATTGTCTTCACAAACTACTTTTTGTGGACAATTACAGAACCCCCCATAGAGCATAAAACCCTGAACTCTTGCTCTCTTTGCTCACTCACTGAATCTGTTGTAAAATCCAACTGAATCTCAATTCTCTAACAATGGCTTCAATATCTGAAGAGCGTAAGTTTTTCATTTTATATGTTTCTTTTCTATGTAACATACAACCCTTGACATTTCTTTTTTCCAAAACAAATATAAATTTACATAGCTCTTCAACAGTTTAAAATATCTCTGACCCTGAACCTGAAGAATGAAATTCAGGTTTATTCGCTACCCAGAATTCGCTTCATACCTGCACAAATGACTTCTGACTATGATGACCATGATCTTAACTCTAATGAATCTGCTGACGAAGATAAAGTAGAACAACCAAGACCACTAACGCCAGCTCAACAGAACTTACTGGATGATATTACAAAACACAAGATCAATAAACTGAAAAACCAAAGCCTTGCTTCACACTTCAGAAATCTAGCAGACTCAGGCAAAATATATCCTGCATTTACAAAACCCAACACCAAATTTGGAGATGAGAGGTTTTTTCAGGAAAAACTAAAAGCCCTGTACAAAGAGGTATCCGCTGAATTTCAGTGAGGCTTAGCAGAGTACCTGGTGCCTATCACGACCAAATGGCAATTCAATCTGAATCTGGTAAAAACACGCTAAGAAACCCTAATTTATTCAAAAGCAATTCTGTAGCTAATCATTTAGATACTATATCAGATGAGAAATCTATAGAACTATACTCAGCAAATCTTGTGAGACACAAACCAGGGAAAAGGGCAGCAGATAAATGGCCAAGACAACACCATCATTCAGTAGAGTGGGGGTTGACTTTGCTGGTCTTTTATATGTGAAGGATGTTGATATGTCCAAGGTCTATATTGCATTGTTTTCCTGTTGCAATACCAGAGCAATACACCTGGAATTGATAGAAGATCATAAACACAGACATTTCTAAGGTGTCTGCGTCATTTTACAGCCAGAAGGGGAATGCCAGCATTAATGGTCTAAGATAATGCTAAGACGTTTATGGCTGTGGTAAAATTTCTTGGTGTTTTTTGTAGAGATAAGACAGTGAAGGAATTTCTAGAATCAAGATGAAAAGAGTGGCGGTATAATTTGGAACAAAGCCCCTGGTGGGGTGGATTTTTAGAAAGAATGGTTGGTACTGTTAAGAGATGTGTCAGAAAGGTATTGGGGTATGCAAAACTTTCTTTTGATGAATTAAATACAACTTTGATAAAGATAGAGAATACATTGAATGCAAGACCACTTGCATATATTTACGAAGAATCTGATTACACTGTTTTAAGTACTTACCATTTGATATTCGGGAGGAGGTTGTCTTCACTTGCAGATCATAATGTGAATGTTAATGATGAAACGATTCATCAAAATGTTTCGGGTATGAACAAGAGATTTATGTATCTAATAAAAAAACTAGATCATTTTTGGAACAGGTGGCGCAGGGAGTATGTCACGGATATAAGAGAAACCCATAAATCTAAAGCAAAAGGACAGTCGATTATAAAGGAAGGGGATATGGTTATGGTAGAAGAAGACAAGGTAAAGAGGAGCATAGAGGTAAGAGTATTAGCTTCATCTTTTTTGTTAGTAAAGATCACGATTTTAGTGGTTTTATCAAATCATTATCAAACTAAAGCTTTGATTGGTTTAGAAGCAAAACGTTAAATTTTCATATAAAAATGGAAGTTATATGCTTTAGTTTACTGTTCATTGCTTCTTACGAAATGTAAATTCTGTCTATTTTAGACAATCACTTTGGGAAATCTGGATGAATATCCACAACCTTTACAATCTCTCCAACTATGTGGAAAATCTGGGATCCCTCTTGGGTATTTGTGCAATGGAATTCTGATGAAATAACTTCACAGAGAGAAGGATACTAGTAACAGGTATTACCTGCTTTTCTTATACAATACTGATTTCCAACCCTATATTCCTGTTTAGAGCATTCCTTATCTGTATTCTTCCATCTATTGAAACTCATCTGGAGAATGTCTCTTCCAGAGACTTTGGCATCTAAGCTGTCCCTCAATTTCTGAAAAATTATGCTGTGTAGCAATTTTGACAAATGGACCAAAGTTTTGTTGAGTTTCATTATGAAACATTAGCTTTCACTGGCAAAACAGGGGTTGAACTTCAAAATAATCTTGTGCACACAATTTTCTGTAGAGAAAGGTTTTTTTCGAAGTTACATAGACAATTTTATAAACACAGAGATTATAATAAACCCAAAGAATACAAAGATATTGATATTTGCAGCAACAAGAATAAATCTACCTCTCTCATTGATCTTAGTATCGAACGCAATCTGTTGGTTCTGAGGTCCATTCATTTTATTGGGCTTTTGAAGAAAACCTGAAAGAAAAGTTGGCAGGTAAAGAAGTTTAACCAACCGGAGCCTGAGAAGAGAAATCAAACTGCTGTAAGGATGGAATGGTAGCTGATAAGAACCATCTCTCCTACTAGGTTCAGGCATTTGAAATCAGATATTATAACCACCTTGCAACATCTGTTGATCGCAAGAAAATATAGTAGTATTTTGGGATAATGAAAAAGGAGGAACAGCATTTTAACTAGATAATAAAAAAAAGGTTTTGAAAAACCTCACAACTGGTTGATTTTCCACAAGGTTGGGAAAGAATCACTTAAAAAAACCCTAACTTTGACCTTCTACCTAATTAATCAGAAAAATCAATGATATTTTGGGCTATAGGAGCCAACACTTGGAAAGAAAATGAACTTCCAGTAATAATAAATAAATCTAAACATGTTTCTCTAAGTGGCCTGTTAGGAGATCCAGGAAGCAAAGCTAAAAAGATGAAGGTATACATCGCAGATGCAGAAAAAATGAAGCAGATGTTTCTCAAGGACATGTACCTGTATTTCAAAAAATCCATGCATCTGGATATGATGATAAAGGCCCTATGTACATGAGTGCTCAACTTGGCAATTAGCATCTTGCATAAGAGTCAAGTTCCAAGCTTCCAATCCACATTTCTTGAATTACAAGAACACATTTAAGTCATTTGAAACAGTTCTCAGTTTTCACAAACTGTGGTAAACTTTTGATGACTGGTTAATGAACACAGGTTTCAGTAATTATATGAAGGGACTGAACATGATGCACATAAATTTGCTGGACTTTCAGCAAAACCCAACAAGAATCTCAAAGCATGTTTGGTAGAGGTAGAGTTCGTGGAGAGAGCAACTAATCAAATTGGAGAGCCAAAAAGTCGAGAGGTGTGGCAAAGAATGCAGTCTGACATAAACAAAAAGGGTTGTTCAAGACAATTGATCAGGCGTAGAAAAAACTAAGAACCTCAAAGACCAATATAAAGATGCAAAATGCAAAAATACTAAAAGTGGTGGTGCAAGAAGCAACTCCAAGTACTACGATAATTTTGAGGATTTGAAGGCTTGGAGAAGTCAGGGAAACACAGCCAGAAAGTGCAGCAAGAATATCAAACATACCTACAGCAGATGAGATTAGAGCATGTGGCTATGGTAAATCCCAGCCAAACAGATCACAGAAAGAAAAAAGCAACTGCCTCTAACCGATTAATAAAATTCTTGGAAGAGACAGAAAAGAAGCATGAGGAGTCATTGAAAGACCTCTTAGATGGGATTTAAAGGATCGAGGAGGAGAGTAAAAAACAAACAGAGAACACCCTGATCAAAATCAAAAAGATTTTTGCAAAGGGTAACATGAGTAAGAAAAAAAGAGAGAAATGTCCGATGAATCAACAAACAATGATACTGACTGATACTGATATTTATATATCTAAACATCATAACTAAACACTTTCTATACATTATAGTTTACAACATACTTTATGATCCATATTGATCTACTTGGTCTATATTCTCATTTTTCAAGGTATGGAAAAGTATTTGTTTTATTCATATGAACGGCATACATTTCCTGTAGCATCACAGTTTTCTTAACTTTAATCACAGTTTTGTTGATCAATAGCAAACTTTAAGAGTTCATTTCTCTGTCTGTCTCACTCTATCAAGCGTTAACTAACAAAATAGGTATCCTTGTGAGATTTATGTATGTAAGGATCCAATACACTGTCTTCTTGTTCCTTTCTGTGCTGGCAGATGTTGTGGAGTTCTGTGCAAGCTATAGTCATCATAATATACATCAGCGACATATTAAGGCTCCAAGCCTACCTTACCTACTCAAATTTTGTTGTCTTTTCTATATTCATTTTGCAGATATAGTGACAAAACATTGATCAATGCCAGTTAAAGACCAAAATATGGTCTTTTCTCACTAAAAAAAAAACTATAAAATTTTCTAGATACTACTGGAATTCTTTAAATTATGGTTGAATCTGCATGCTGCTCGGCACAATTTTACCATTTTCAAGGTTTTTAAGTTAAGAATTCTAAAATTGTCTACCAAATTTATGCAGGTGAGCATTTTGGGGGGTTGTACTGAATTAGGTTTGCACTTTTTTTATGTAAAGTGGGATATTATGTACTGCCAGTTTGGTGTGTTAGTTTATTTTGATTATAATATATGTCAATATTTTTTTCAATACAGTTGGCACATATTGAAAGATTCATAGAGTTTCAAAGTCTGCCCAAATAATTTTATACTTACATTCTTGTTCATCTCTAGGTGATCTTCCCAGTCCCTCATTTCCAGGATTTCTGCTTTTTTACCAAACTTTTGAAGACATCCTTGGTTTTCCTGGGATCTTTGAATACTTTTCTTTCTTATCCTTTCCTTGATTTAATAGATCACATTCAATCTTCAGATTTCCTGGAGACTCGTCAGATTTTTTTGTAAAGAAATTTCTTCCCAAAAGCAGGCCTAGCCTTCCTGGCATTTTTCCTCATTTACCCATCTTTATTTCATCCTTGGATCAAAAATATTACTACGGGTTTATATGAAAATATTTGCTCTTCCAATTTCTCATTCTATCTTCTAATTCGAATCCTATCGAACATGATGACCAGTTGCTGACATGTTTTGCACTAAATTACCATAGTTTTCCCTTAGGCTGCTCTGTGACTTAAGCTGGGTGCGTTCTCCTGTCTTCTTAATAACTTTGAGCTACAATTGGTGCAAAATGCCACATTCGGAAAATGGCTTAGGCCCAAGGCCTATTCCTTGTTCCAAAATTAGGCTAAAAGCAGGAATAAGGCTGAAGTAATTTCTGCGTATTGGAATTTATTTTTGTAGTGGAATTTACTTTTGTAGGAAAATAATTTTTTGTATTTGAATTTATTTTGGTAGAAGAATTTTTTCTTGTAGTAGAATTTATCTTTTTGTAGTGAATTGTATTTATCTATGGCAAAGATTAATGGAGAAGTAAAGCGCAATCATTTGTGTCCAAACATGTGGTGTATATAGAGTTGTCTATTTCTACATTCATTTTAAATTGACATCATTTTAATCGTATGTTTCCTATCTATTCAAGAAGTTTAAAGGTAATATTAGTAATAATAATTGAATAACAGAAAAAATAAAGTAAGGGCATTGATAGTACAAAAAGGCCATCCTGCCAATTTAATTGACAACTCGAAATGTTATTTTGCTTTTCCCAGTATAATAATTGCTGTCAGAGTGATGGATAAGCAATAAGAAATGTGAGAAAATCAAATTTTAGCACTTGTTAACTTTACGACCTAGGCTGATGTGCAGGAAGGGTTGCTTAATCCTATTCAAACAGCCGCCTTGATTCGAAATAAAGCTGCAGGGACATGGTTGCAGGTTTGAGATTCAGCTTTGCAAGACTCACTCTGTTAGAATATTAAACGGGAGGATAAATGCAGACATTGCTAACTTCACTAGATTCCCTACTATGCTTGGTGACAATCCCAGTACCATCGACTATTTGCTAAAACTAAAACCTACGGCTACTAAAACCTTTAAAGTTGTACTATTGACCCTCCTTTCAGACCATTGCTGTATTTTCACCTCCTTCAAAACTACATTAAACCCAGATTTATCGAATGATATAACATTAGAAAAAGCTAATATAAATGCCTATTGTGACATCTATTCAGGTACATACTGATTTTTCTCATCAAAAGCTCCATTCTCATCAAAACAGTAAGGTTAAATTTCATTTCTGTCCTTTTAGCTAAATACGAGAAAATCTGTCCATTCGTTCAAATTATATGACTTGAAAACGAAAGGAAATATTTTTTATGTCAAGTTGCTCTGCTAGCTTCCTTAAGGTTTTATGCTCAACCTGAAGCACCAACAACATTTTCTTTCGTTTTTGAAGCGTTTTTGAAGTTTGGGTTTTGACTTATCATTCTCTTCCTTCTCCCATTCTAGTACACACTTACCGTTTTGATGAAAATGGAGCTCCCAAAATCAGTATGTACCTGAAGAGATAGATGCCTTATGTATTTTAATAAGGAAAAAATCTGTTCACTCTGTGTTTTATTCTTATATTATTTTATTGTTTCTAGATTGATATTGAAGATGTTCGATTGTGGATGCTAAATACAATTGTAGCAGATAGTGCAACAAGTGACATGGACGAGGATGAGACACAGTTGGATGAGGATGAGACCCAGTTCTCCCTGAATGAACCCTGCTAAATGTCTTGTTTGGAAATTTCATTATAACTAAGAAATATTTAGTACATGTAAATGATTTTGATGTATTTATATCATAAACTTTGTTTAATTTCTTTCAAAATTAAAAGAAGAGCTTGAAATTATGGCGAATGTTTTTGTCTTGTCTGGTTTATTTTTCTGAGTGTGTCATCCAATATTACAAAGGCTGTGTAATTAGCACAATATTAAAGAGAGCAAGAGTTTACATGTAATATTACATTACTGTCCTGTAACTCCAAACTATAATATTACACAGCCTATTGCCCATATCATATCCTATATTACTAATATGCTCATGGATTCTCACCCAGTAGTTTGTTTCGAAAGCCCGAGAAGTACAGAATTTCTAAAGATCTTCTCCTTTTTACCAGGAAGACGGAGCTTTATTTTCAGGTAGTTGGAGTTCAAGGATACCACCAGAGACATGCTGCAATTTTACTTAATCTCTCAAAAAATGCTTTCCGTACCTCACAAAACATTAGTGTCACAGTGAACAACTAGCTCGGCTGCTAGGCTACACGTGAGGCAGCCATCGCTAGCTCCTGCAGAGGGCTTCTCGCCGCTTCACGGCTCAAGGGTGCCGCTTCGCTCTGATCGCGTCAACCTTTCGGTGGCACTCGCTCCGCACATGGTCTTGCAACTCGGAAACTCGTTGGAAGGCTCATGAATGCATATAGCAGTTGGCTATGCAAGAGATAAGGTGACTGACGTCATATATGTGCGGGATTTTAGTTGCGATGATCATTGGTAAAAATGAAAAACATTCGACCTGAACGGGAATTTCATATGGACAGAATAGGAATCTAGAGTGACGTCACCGACGCACCGGGGGTTTTTCGTTTGAAACATTATTTTTGAGGGTGAACAGGATCATATGACCATTGCACCTGAGTGGGAATCGCATAAGGAGGAAATAAGAATCTAGACTGGCATCATGCACCAGGGGGATTTGAGCTGGTCAATCCTATGCAGGGATAACAACAGTGCTGTGGAGGTTATCAATTTGTGGTCAGTGACCGACCATAAGAGTAGGAAAATATAAATAATGCGTATTTTCATTTAGTCATTTATTTTTTTCATTACAGATAGATCAGTTGACAACAAAGCCTGGCTGGACTGGGATTCATTTTCTTGTGCATGAGAATGACACAAAGAAAGGAAAGCAAATCTACATGCATTTGTAATCGACAAAATGAGCTCGCAAAAACTGTAAGCAGCAATTAGAGGCAAAATTTTTGCCTCAATGAAGAATTACTTATTCGGTAGGTTTTCCTATTGACAATGTACATATTTTTGATGTTGTAAAATTAGTTTCCAGATCATTCAAATTAGAGGCTTCAGCTTCCAATGATATGACATATTCTGGAATTTTTTGACATTCAATATCTTAAAGCAGTGCTTATTGTTGTTGAAATCCTTATCGTTTTCCCCTACAAAACGGACGGGAATAAAAAAGAGATGCCAAAACATTCACTGAATAAATGAATAACAGAGTCATTGAACAGTCGTTAGAACATGCTCCTTGAGTTATTTTTATCTGCATTTATTTGTATTTTTTAGATCAACAAACTGAGAATATTGAAAGTAAAAGAACAGACAAGTCTTCTGCACCACCATCTACATCTACAACATCATCGACTTCATCTAAACCTTCATCAGTTATATCTCTGTCTGTATCATCATCAGCTGCACCAGCATCAGCTACATCTACATCTGCAACATTATCAGCTAAATCCTCTACATCATTAACTACATCTCCTTCTGCATTTTCATCAGCTACAACTGCATATGCATCAGCTACATACTTGAAGCGTTATCTGCTACATCCTTATAATTCAACAGCTGTGTAGCCCACAGCTACAGGATTCAAACGCACACGACCAGATCACGCCAAACAGAAACAAAGCAGAAAACACAGCAGGGCTTCTCGTTGTATATATATATATATGTATATATGTGTGGTTCGCTAAAGAAAATTAATAAAATAGAAATTATAAGTCTAATATAAGCAAAACAAAACTGAAAATTCAACGATAAATTTGCATCTAGTTCAGCAGTCAAAAGTTTCTCAAATGTTCGTAAATATTCTTCTCGATAAATAATTTAAATAAACTACCAAAATCAATAGGCAAGTAAATAAATAAAGTAATTAATTAATGAGTAACTTACAATCTATGTGTCCCTGTATCGACGATGCTTGCACGGCCTAACACAGCAGCAACACGATATAGATGGGCCTAGCCACAGTGAGAATGGCCTAAATGCAGCACGATATGGGCCTAGCACAGCAACAAAACAAATAGGCCACACCTCAATACTCAATTAGGCCAAGACGGCTTCTTCTTCTTGTGATGTGGTGATACCAAGTGAAAAGGAGAGAATGTCCTGACAGTAGAGGAAGCAAGCTCTTATAGCCACAGGAAACGCATGAGAATGCAAATCTGCATGCTGAATGGAAGTTCCTAATATGGGCCTGAGCAACGTGGCATGCGATTAAAAAATTAGCATTTATGCAAATACAAATTAGAAAACATGAGACTACAAGCAAATAACAAATTACAGAAGGAACAAGAAGACAATAACACAAGATAAATATTTGCACTAACATACCCAGCCCCAAACAGGTTACCCCAGGAAACTGTTTCTACCTACACACAAGTGCTAATATTATGGTTCTGTGCTCCCATCCGAAAATTCGCTCGTTGTCTCATGGCATATTCCTTGTTTTCACTGTCCATCAGGTTGCCATAAACCGGGTCACATTTTTCCTTGCCCGCTGTTCTGATGAGTTTCAAAATGATAAGAAACTCGCAAGTCTCAACAATCGTGAATCGCCCCTCGAGCCATAGTTTTCTTCTGAAAAATGTGCGTAGAATTGCATGCTTTTTTTATAAAAAAACCTACCTCAAGGCCTAGTTCTTAATATTCAAAGCCTGATCAATTAGATCGAGACTATAGTTTTTTCTAATGCAAACAACATCATTTTCCCTATAAAGAAAAGTCTCGTTTGCAGTTGTTGTTACGTTAGTAATTTGCTCACAGGAATCAAAAGAGTTCATATCTAGTAGTTTCAAAGGAACACCAGGATTCTCGTAGAGATTCACAGGAAGGGTACCAGGGTTATCTTTTGTTGACAAATTTCGAACTGTTTTTTGTGGAACGCACTGTCCAAACTCAGCACGCCATTTCTTCATTTTTTCGTTGTTCTCTGCTGATGAAGAGGAGACTGCTTTAATTCTAGGTGCCATGGGTAATTTATGAAATTTGACTGCAGACAAAACTTTTGGGTAGTAAGAGTTGCTGTGTGTGTAGTAATCAAAAGAGCAATGACACTGCCTTTTTAGCCTTTCCCTAACAGCTTTCGGAAATTTTCTATCAAAATCTAACTGTAGAGGCATATCGACGCCTCCAGCACGCATTTCCGAAAAAACGTTCTTGACACATGATGTAAGAATTGATCGATATCGAAATTTTCCAGGAACTGTGGGGCGAGATCTTCAAAGTGGGCTTTAAGGTTTCTCAAACCATCTCTTATCCTCTGTTCATCCTTTAGAACAACGGTAGAAACTGTGCCATGTGGACCTTGAGTGATAGTTGCATCCTTTAATCAGTACAACTTCTTCACATCGCTTACGCATCCCTGATCAAATTGAATGACTTCTTCAAGACCGGCAATGATTTCATCGATTTTCGCAACTTTTGGCTTCTTGTTTTTCCTGTGAATAGCAAAAAGTTTACAAAATTTATCCAGATTATACAAGTAATTAATTATTTTGAGACGGAAAGCAATGACGATAACATTTTACTTGGCTGATGAGTATCTCACCTTGTATTTTTCCCATTCTATGCTTATGATTCACGATTGCTTTGTGAATTACTGAAAACCTACCATGTTGAACTCTTTTCTATCTTCCTTTCAGGCTAATTTTTCACTAACTTAGAGACCCTGTCTTAAAATACGCGGTTTCCCGACAAGGGGACTTTTTGTCCAGCCCTCAAACCCCAGTCCTAGTTGTTATTAAATGTTTAAGTGTTTAAATTATCGAACTATGATTCTCTTCTCTTATATTACTAGTTTCAAGGAGAGAACGTTTGTGAAAAAAAAGAAATTGCAATCTGCTCTGAAGGAATATGTTAACTCAAAAGCACAAGATCATAGCAAAATAAAGAAAGCTTTGAAAACAGAATTGTCAGTAATGGAACAGTTCATTGAGAGCTGTGAAGTGATTTTTGGAAACGAAAGGAAATTTCCAAAGACAGTAATGGACTTTATTCAATGCTTAGGATCTCAATCGCCAGTTTGTTCATACTTTCTGGCTTCAGAAGAACTGGTTCTCAGCCTAGAGCAAATAGGTTGCACAGAATGCATTGGTGATTCCCCAAGTGCACTGCTAGTGGTGCAAGAAAAGGCTCCAGTAATTTCCAATGCCCTCTCCATTAGGGAATCAAAAAAAATTGCCTGCCGAGTGGTTGGAGCTATTGAATACACTGCAGGCTAGAGCTAAAGCCTGTTTTCCTATGGCAGCTCATAAGCTACCGGAAAGTGGCACAATGGTCGAGCGAGGCTTGAGATATTTCCCTAACTGGCAACCACTTTACATCCGAGGAAAGTACGCCCAGGACTTAAAAATCAAGGCAAAGAATGAGGAATCCAAAAGTTGTACTAAAGTCCCCGCTAAGAATTCTTTAATGCCTGGACTCTTCACTGTTTATTGTGAGAATGGTAAGAAAATGAGAAAATTTCATGAAACGGACATACATTATGCTATAAATAATATAGGCAGGCAATTTGTAACAATTCTTTGTAAAAAAATATTTTTGGACAGGTCAATGTTTCGGCTTCGAAGTGAATCCTGTAACATACCTTTTACAATCTTCCGAACAAGACTGCCAAATGGTAAGAATTGGCACTCATTTTAGTTTTTTAAATGACTTGCAATAGGATGGTGAATTCGAAGTTGATTCAATATCATAATTCTTTCATCTATTGACACCAATTCATTCTGTTCCTTCTTAAACCCCTCAAGTGATAATATACAACAACTCCTGTAATATACATGCATACTGTTTGAATAGAAATCAGGGTTTTTCAAAATGTGTATATTTGCTGTCGACCGATTTCACTGGAAAAATCACAAAGGTAATATTTGTTGAAAGTTGATTTTTATAAGCAAGCTAGGAACGTCTTGAATTCCCTGAAGTCCACAATGGTGTCACGGGTAAACAAGAGAAAACAATAGTTTAACAATACGGCGAGTTGAATTTGGATTTGAAAGTGAAGAATTTTCCATCCGATGCTATACTTTCTGCTTTCCCTGGTTGCTGTCAAGGCCACTAAACTCCCTGTAAGGCAAAATGTCATTGTAAATAGGTATCTCAAGAGGAAGCACACAACATACGATATAGATGTTTAAATTAACGCTGAAGCTCCTGTGAAACTCTCGTATTTGTGCTAAGAAGTAGTAATTTAGAACTTGACTTCAAAACCCACATATATGAATAGCATAAATGGACGATGAAGAAGGCAGCAAGAGACAAAATAGAAGAAGTACAACTGCGGCATTACATTGCATTTGCTTTGCAATGAAACTGTCTTTGATGACAATTAATGTAAGGCCCGCCGCAACCCTTCTCAATTAAATTCTTACTCAACTTGTTCCTAAAAAAAACATAAGGATAGGTTGCCATTCAAAAGTGCCACAAAGCACGTTGTGAGCCTTGTGAAGAAGGATTATTTACGAGTTCCTGCTGTCCCAATTTGATAAATGTGTTAGATGTAAGCATGTTCTATGTTAGTGGGGAAATCAAGACGGTCACAAGTCGTGTAGTAAAAATATAAAGTTGTGCAGCAAAAATATAAAGTTTTGCAACAAAAATATAAAGTCGTACAGTAAAAATATAAAATCGTGCAGAAAAATATAACAAATTACTGTCAGCAAAAATTATATTTTTGGCCAGTTTGGCGCGCCATATTTCAACCTTTCTGAATGGTCCGTAAAATCTCTGACTTAACTACGCCCTCCATGGCTTCAGGGTTAACAATTTTAAACCCCCTCTCTATCTGCAACTGCTTGAACAATTGCACTTTGGAAGGTTCAATCTCCTTCAGCTAAAATTAAGAACTTTGAAAAGAGGTTTATAACACTGGAATGCAAAATAGTGTCATATAAACTGCAGCAAATATAATGGGGAACATTGAAGGAGAAATACAGTAATGTCAGATGAAAAACGACTTCTGTCACGTTCTGCAGATAATAAGTTGTTTGACTGTTCTTCCCTTCGATATTTGATACCTATTTTTATAAATGACACGAGTTACAGGAGGAAAATATAGTCACCTTTGAAATCACCGATTGGAATTGAGTAATACCATACTTGGCACAACCAAGTCTTATCAAAGGCCAGTATTTTGGGTTCCTGCATTAGGACACTGAGGCTGATCGAAATAAGCTGTTTCCATCTCAACAACAGCAACTGGCTCAAACTTTTACTCTTTCAGCATTTCAGGAACTTGATGACGAAGTCTCAAAAATTTCGCTTAACATTGATGTTGCTTTCAATATCAGAAAAGATTATCATTATAATAGTGAATCTCATCCAAACAAATTATAATGAAGCTTCAGCTTGTGAAACCCTACCACATCTTTGTGAGAAATTGGACAGGCTTTCATTGGATATGTTGATGGTATAATACCAACAAGCCTTTCTAAGACATTGTCATTAGCTGTGCTTGGCACAGCATCCAAAAACGACAGTGTATCTTCTGGAGTCCATTTAAAGTACTGTCAAAGATAGAAATAATCATGTTTCAGTTGGTTTCTCCAAAATTTGACGACCCAAAACAAATTTGCCCATGGACAAATAATGGTGGTGGAGACCCATGGACAAATAATATGGTACAATTGATGTTTTACTAAAATATAACAGTTATCATTCCGCCTTGCATGACAATACAAACATAGCAATACGAGACACAGACAGACGAAGACATAAATATGAAATGGAAACGGCACTTAGGTCTGAGATAAGAGGATCTTCTTCAGGTTCTTCTTCTATCCCAGTTTCCACTCTGTCATGACGAGAATAATCCATGCTTTCAGCTTCAATTATATCCTGTCCATCTTCAGATTCATTCACACAACTTGAAGCAGTATCACCTGTTCCGTCCATGATACCTTTCTGTTTCAGCAGGAAATCTTTAAAAGCAGTGATAACTATGTCTGCTTCTGACACTGATAACCTGCTCTCTCCATAGTTTGGCGACCCAAAACGAATTTGTGAGGGCCACCACGTGGGGCGATTGGTGGAATTCCATTTTCTTTTCTTCCATGGGGTGCTACATTATAGAAGGGTAGAAAAGATACAATGTAAGATGTTATTGGAAATCACTGAATGCAAATTCCAAATGTAATAAAATGATAACAGTTCAAGCAGATAGGGTGCTGCAAGAGAAGAATGCTAGTAGGTTGAGCAGGTCAGAGATAATGATGAGGATAACGATGAAAGAAAGAAACAAATGCAATTGTGATGATTATGACAGAGGAGATTATGATGGTGTGTAGAGGTTGTGTTGATTTTGAAGTTGTCATGATGCCATTCCCTTGCACATACAACTAAGAAATTGCTAGACCTTGCCTAGATTTCTTGATCTTGATGTTGCATGTATAACAAAGTAAACTGCAATATAAGAAAGTAAACTACTTCAAAAGTAAACTGGCCCACAAAGTAAACTGCGACGTAAGAAAGTAAGCGTAAAGTAAATGACTGTTGCTGGACTATAAACCACACCCATAGCCAGTGGAGTTGGTGGTATTTTTTCAAACAAGAATGTTTGTTTAATCAGGCTCAAAATACCCGGTCGTTCCAATTGCTTGTCATTCCTGGATAATGATTATCATGATGCTGATGCTGCTGGCGTTGAAATGCTGCTGAATACTGTTAAGAATATTTGCTAACATCATAATTTTTTATCAAAATTTCTGAATAAGGCTGGACTAATGAGGCATTTCAAAAAACAGACGACATTTTTGAACTTGTAAGACATGTTTCGAATTACATTAATTCATCTTCAGTTACAATGTTGAACACTACAAAATTGTGAAATATAAAGGCAAAAATACATCATTATAATAACAAAGTGACACATTGAAAAACAAAAGCGTAACAAGATCGGTAAAGATTAATCAAAAAAACTGTGAAAAAGAAAGATAATGATAACTAGAAAAACATAGTTAGAAAGCTCAAAGGGATAAAGTTAAATTATAATGAAAAAGTTGCTTATTGAGGGTGGGTTTCTCCCAGTTAATATGTAGAGCTTCCTTAATTTTTAACTGAAAAGTGGTGTTAGAAGTATCTAAAATTTTAAAACAATCTGAGTTACAAAGAGGTCGGCAAGATGGGGACTCTTGCAGGTGCTTAAAGATGTGAGAATTCCTATCCCGGGATAGATGTTCACGGACACGTGTTGCGAAATGTCGGCTAGTTTCACCAATCCTTTTTGCATACTCATCAATTCCTTGAAAAAAAAATAGTATTAGATAGTCATTAGAAAGTGAGACAGTATGGTTTAATATAATAAAATGATCGTATAGAAAAGTATCAGGTGACAGAAAAATTTACAATCCTATTTTGTTCCCTGTAGAATGGCTTTCTTTTTGTGCTGCTGCTATACGAGGCGAAACAGCCAAAACCCCAAAAAAGAAACAGAGATGATGTTTGATATGTGTCACATTTATCACAGGCCAAAGGAAGCAGCTATATGACATGTTTATATGAGTCGCTTCATGCATGTTCACAAATAATTGCGTCACATTTTTATCACCATGCTGTTAAGCAAGCAAGAAGGCACCCCCAGACAAACATTTTTGTTGGTTGTACGAGGAAGTGAAAAGGATTGTAACGAGGAAGGATTGTAACGAGGAAGAAGGAATGGGACAAACTGATACACAAAAAACGAGGAAGTGCAAAGGAGGGACTGTAACAAGGAAGTGAAAAGGATTGTAACAAGGAAGAAGGAATGGGACACACCGATACAGCAAATTTTAGAAGGAAAGGAACCTTGAAGCAAAGACAGAGCCAAAGAGGCAGTGGCAAAGATCAGAGCAGGCGATGAGTTGTGTAGAGAGCTGGGAGCACTGGAAGGAGAGAAGAAACTCTTCACTCTGCCCAAGGAGAGAGAACACGCGGAAGTGCTGACAGAAAACATACTTTGAAATGCTTCTAAACGAAGACAGATGGAGTGACTTCCTTTACAGAAAATAAAGGAAGTGACTGAGGAGAGGAGTGAAAAAAAACAAATGCCAAAGCAGCAAGCCAAATGGAACAAGCCAAAGCCACGAAGAACATGAAGAATACTGTACAATAAATTGAATTAGCTATGTGCTTCAACCCTGAGGGGTTGTCGATTGCTCTTGCGAAGTTTGAATGCTGAGGAATTTTTACTGAATTGTTTTTTTGTGAGTTCTGGGGCTACTGTACTTACTTGAGTTTTGAATCTTGATTCGTGAACTATGTTGAAGTTGTTGGATTTGACTTTATGAACGTGTTTGAGCTAAAGAACTCGAAACCTGACTTTGATGAAGCACGTGAATTCTATTGATATACTCATTGGATCATTAGACTTGCTCGTTGTAATACCCTTGGATATTATATTTTTATCTTTACCAAAGTTTATCGGTGAATAGAATTTGGATTTACCAAACTTAAACACTGGATATATGAAAGATTTACTTGAAAGATTTATATTGCTGTGTGGAATACCGAACGAAATTGAAAAGGGAGTATGATGCTGGAGACCAGGTGACAAAATTCCTTATTTGTGTATGAAATCGTACTGGATTGGTAGTCTACGTTGTCTTTATTTAGATTGGGTTTAATTGTTTATTCTATTCTGTGTTGTTTTCGGTATTTAGAATTTTGATTTTGTCTTTGATCCGAACCTAGGATTCGTTTTTGTTCAATTCAGTTTTGAGTATCTATCCTGCAGGCTTTCGGGCAAGAATTTGAATCGAAAGCAGGCTTTTCTACAAATACAAATGATACAGTAGCAGACGATGCAAGTCTGGGCAATCAATGCAAGCACAGATATAATCACTTACAGTTGATGTCAGAAAATGCCAGCAGAAGGGAGAAAAAAGAGAAAGGAGATATAAAAGGAGAAAGGAGAGACCCAATACTGAGGAAACTGCAGGAATATCAAACTGATAAAACATGCCATAACAATGTGGGAGAAGATCATTTACTGACAATGACATGTACAAGGGCATCAAAATGCTTGTAAGAAGCAGCATTGGCAAGAAGGAGGACATTTACAGTGAAAATTGGGTTAAATGTTCAAGTTATCTCATACCTGTTTTATCTTATTAAGGATGTAATTATGGGAGCAATAACTGTGCCAAAATTCATACATGATTACATTTAATGAATAAAGAATTGAGAAATGCAAATTAGATAATTTATGAAATGTTAAAACAATTAGAAATCCCAATTTTACATGGAAGCCACTTATATGGTTATCGTGGAGATCAAAAACTTCCGGTTTCAAAAACAGATCGAAATCTACAACAACAACAACAACTACGAAGAAATATAAACAATGTTTTTGCACAGTAAAACTTCTTGGTGCGCAGTCCTGTGCACAAAAGACAAAGATTCTATACTGGAGTGCTGTGTCCCAAATTTCCCCGGTCCCAAATCACCCCAGTTTACCCTATGTTTCTAAAGAAATTCCCAACCCTTATCACTAAGAGAAAGAAGATTGGAGGATGGCCTTACCTAAAAGAAAAGAGGTACCTGTAAAAGAAAAAGGTACCTCTACTAAAAGAAAAAAGTTACTCTACCTAGGTATCTAGTGTAGATAGCTGTTGTTGGTAGTGTAGTGAAGTAGTAGCTTGTTGGAACATATCGGTGCTTGTGGTAAATCATTCTGCAAATTTGAAGCCATTGTATCTGTTCTCTGCTCTTTTATGCTAAAAAATCTGTACGAAAGATCTTTCTGCAAAGAGGTAACCGATCAGTTAAACCAAATTATCTAGACTGGCCTAGACAGAAGTGCGTGTGTGCGTGCGCGGACCAGGCATTTTATACTTCTTTTCTCGTTGGTTGAACAGCAAATTTTGTGATGTTTCATAACTCTCAAGTAGGTTGTTTGTAAACGTTCATCTTTGAGAACGTAATCAAAGTGCTTCCTATTGTGTGTTACATTGCTGTCCCTTTGGCAATTCGTCTCGTTTGCAGATCATTCTGATGCAATTCTGGTGATGTTTATCTTCAATCCTATGCTATTCTCAACTGACATGTGACCTATGATGTTCCGTTTCTTGCCTTTTTGCATACCTCGGATTTTAAAAGAGGTCACTTCAGTATCTCTGTTAAAGTATTCGTTCTTGCAAGCCTGCATCTCTTCATGACTTGGATGGAAATTCTTTAGGATGTCTTTGATTTGCAGAATTTTAAAGGCCCCCTGAAGTCACCAAATTCTTTCTTGGGTTTTTATTTAAATTGACAAGTGCAGATGAGTTTGAAGCCATCATCATGATTTTTCATCAAAATTTAAAAATTAAACGAGACTTACCTATAAGGTGAAGTTTGATTGTAATTCTTCTCTGTCATCAGCAGTAACAAAGGGATCACATGAGATGCAAGCGCGCAGCACGAGAAACCATCCTTTAATAAAAGAGGCTGCTGGACCAGAAGGGATCGTTAGAAGGCTAGAAGTGTCCGATCAGGCTTCAAGGTTAACGGTTGGCCTACCATCATTTGCTGTGCTTTTGAATACCAGGCTTGCGTTGGACAATGAGGGAGCACACATATTGCTTCTGCTCGATCTTCCTGAAGGCGCCTCAAAATGTTTCGTACTAAACTGAAAGGTGGAGATATATACGGTGTGTATAAAGTCCCAGTCTATTTTAAATGCATCAATAGCAAATGAGTCTGGGTCCGGTTAGTGTGACACATATGTAGGCAAGTGCTCAAACGAAAAGCAAACAAATCAATATCTGGTTTGAAAGCAATCTTGCGTAGGCTAGACTCAAGTATTGATGGATTTATCATCCATTCTGTATTGCTATGATGTTGTTTTCGTGAGGCAATATAAGCATCAACATTTTGCAGACCAGAAATATGAGCAATAGAAATCCAGATATCTTTTTGTATGCACCAATCTAAATAGTTTTGCATAACTCGTTGCATGCAGTCGAATGACTTAAAAAGGATTTCAACGAAGCCATATTGGAGCTGATATCCAGAAGTCTTTTACGGATATCATCGTTTGTTACAGTCTGATGCTCTTCTGAAGCCTCTGGTGAACGGGAAGCAGAATCCATTATCTACACAGAGTTTAAGTAGATATGTCAATGATTAGGCTAAAATATGAAGTGTAAAAGCAATCACTTTCGGTCATGGGTTCAAGAAAAAGTGTCTATGTAGGTTCTTACCAACTCTTTGCTGAATCTGGGCAAAAAAGTATGCGAACCAATATACAAAATTTCCCTCTTGCAAAGACACGTCAGGACAGCTTGACGCTAAACTGACAATTGTTTGCAGCTCCTGTGCGCTCGCATCTTGTGTGATCCCTAAGTGACGTAGCTGGTGATAGAGAAGAAGTTTTATTCTTCTTTTTGTAGAATAGGAGCAGAAAGTTAGCTTTTTCCAAGAAAAAACGAAGAAAATTTTCTTTGGTAACAGCCCCTAATACGGGGCTATCGGGTAATCACGAGGTGCTATTGTTACCTCACACGGGACCAAGTTTTGGTTATCGTGTGAGGTCGAAAATTCCCGGAAATTGAGCAAACCAGCATCAAGTATTTGATTCACTTATCTTGAAAGAAACAAGACCGAAGCGACAGAACCCTGACTTAAGCTAGAAATATTTTTTGAAGAAAATTCAGTGGCTTGCAATACACAAAGGCTGTTTTCGCTATCTGAATTTAATTCACAAGTGTGAGGATGAACTTTCAAGGTTCACCTTATGAAAGATGTGGATTGAAAAGCAAGGTAAAGGCCAAGAGGGAACTTAAGGCAGATTGATGCATGAGTTTGCGTTGAGGAAATGTGGAAGACAGATTTCCAGAGAAGAATAAGAAAACCTCAAGAATAGATTCAGATTTTGTTGCATTAACATTGTATTAAGTTTTTTATTCGAAGCTGAAACAGAAAAGCTGATGAACTTTCAGCAATGTTGTTATTTTCTGTGACAGTGGACATAGCCAAGTGAACAGGATGAGAGACCATAGATTCGAATAAGTATGGGTATAAAATAAAAGGTGTGTTAATCATGGATGTGCTTTATTCATTCAGTGTGAGATTGCATCTTGTAGAATTAAAAGTGAAATATGTCTTGTCTATCTGCTTGCTTCTGTCCTCTTTCTGGCATTTCAAGTAACTCTCTGCATGACCTTTGGTCTTGTCAAGAGACACCAATGACCACAAAAATGTGCTAAGTCACAAATTTGAGTCCAAAAATTTTTTCTGAACAACTGTTCAACTCAATTTCAAACAAACACAGGCTTATAGCAAGAAAACGGTATACGATATGAGAAAAATAACTGCGATTTCAGAATCACAGTGCCAGATTTCCTATCTGAGAAGGATACAAATTTTGAGTTTAGGAACCTATAAAGTCGAACGTCATTGCATGTATGTGTATTTCTCATTCTTTACAGATAATTTGCTTTCAGAATCTTTCTTACGAGTGACATTTGATGTGAACGTACGGTCAGTTTTCCATACTAAGCACTGCAAAGTCAGGGCCTATAACATGCACAAATGTAGCTCATATCGATATTTAGATCCTAGACATTTTGTGGGAGGGGGTTGGGGGGCCTAAACGAAAACGTCAAAACGAAGGTTACTCGGGAAAAATTGATATGTTTGCCGCCCCTTTGATTTGAAGTTGTTTTTCCTTGATTTCCATTACAAACACTAACGCAATGTCTTCAACCCCACTCAAAACATTTTCCTTTCGATTGACAATTTCTTGCAACGTGATTCTTTCTTAAATAGACAAAGCAATGGCAGTATCTCTTCAAAAATGATGGAGTAGCAGTTTCATCTTTGCCCTTGTTGTGGACATAAAGCACAGGTGTTGGATGCAGGTTTCATTTCGTGCGATACTAAAGCCGCTACTGTTGTTGATGGCTTTCCAGAGTTAGTAAAATTTCCCTGTGTTTTAGGCTGATTTGAGGGAAAGGGGGGGGGGCTTTAATTCCAGGCCAACGCTTTTGATTTTTTATGATTTTTATGTTAGATGTATTGCAGTTGTCTATTTCTTTGCACAATAGATCTAAGAAATGATTCAGTTCCCATTGTCCACCCTTGACTCGAATTTATATTATCAATAATTTGTGTGCACATTATTTTTTCATTAAACTTAACTTTTTTAATCTAGGATATATATTTTAATATTTTCACAGATTTTGAAATCAAATTTTTATTGCAAAAATGGCACACTCCTGTCACAGGTCCATCAAATTAACCTTGTTGGGCTGCGTACCACAATTTGTGACTGGCCTTTCTGAAAAACGTGTTACCTAAACTACCTGAAACTTTACATTAATGCTGAAAGGATCATACATAGAAAAGTTATAAACTTATCCTCTGAGGGATGCCAGCCCTTAGAAGGTGTAAATTGTCCAACAATCTGAGAAAGGGAACAACCAAATTTTTTAATGCTTGAATCTAGACTTTACCCCCAAGGAGATTCATTTGAGACCAGACAATATTTTGAAAAACTACCGGAAGTCACGATTTTGATGATGTCATGAAATGGACCTAAATTGCCCTTCCAGCATTAATATTTTCTGACCATATAAACACTGAGCAATACATGCCTTATCCAACGATATAAAGTTAGATGCTGTAATTAGTAGTTGTTATTTTTGGATTATGATGTCACTGGCGGTTTTTGAGGTTAAAAATAAGAAAAATAGATTAAACTGTCGTTTTATTAACTAAAAATTGACTGAATTCACAGGAAGGCTATTCATCACCAGAGTCTTCGCTTACAAGAATGTAAAAGATTTCTCCGGTTGGAAGCGCAGAAATGGCACCATTTCTTCCATTTCACTACTGATAGAGTCATTCTATGAAATATCAGACTGAGCCTTTTGCTGAAAGCATTGTAATCCATCTCAATATGCTGTTTAGTAATGAATATGAGAGCAATTCAAGCATTCTTTCCTGTCATCGATATTCTAGCCACTACGGTGGCCCACAAGTGTCACGGCAAAACTTTCTTTTCCGCGGCAAAAGTTTCTTTCTCACCGCAAAACTTTCTTTCTCACTCACGGCAAAACTTTCCTTTCATGGAGGAAACTCTGAAATGAAACAAATGAAACTACAGGAGATAGGTTAAGGTCAGCCGAAGAGATAGGGGCAGATGTGTCGAAAATGGCTGCAGGTGCATGTGCGGGAAATGTAATGGATTGTGATGGCAGCTGGGATGGCAGTACTGATGATGTGAATATTTTATCAAGGGGTTCACATACAATGAAATATGCCTTTTTCTTAAAAGGAATCACGCATGTAATATTGGTCTAAGCACTTTAAAGAGGAAAATCAATCAGCTTGGTCTGTACAGGCGAGTGCCAGATTATGACATGGATATTGTAAGAGCATCAGTAGTTGCAATGTTGGATGGTCCCCAGTCCAATCTTGGATACCATGCTGTTTGGCATGATCTACAGATGAGGAGTATGAAGTTACCTCGTGCTGTGTCGCAAATTTACTTTGAGAACTAGATCCACAAGGTGTTCAGGACAGGAGAGCACATCGTTTGAGAAGAAGGCTGTTCCAGAACAATGGTCCCAACGCAGCTTGGCATTGTGATTGGTACGACAAACTGAAGCCGTACGGCTTCCCGATCCATGGTTGTATCAATGGCTGGAGCCGCAAAATTTTATGGCTGTTTGTAACTAGATCGAATAATCAGCCCCACAGTATTGGGGCTTATTACCTTGAGACCATAAGCAAGTATCGCGCTTGCCCATAAAAGTTAATAACAGATCTCGGAACAGACAATGGAATTATGGCTGGTATACATGCTTTCTTCAGGAATGATCCAGATAGACAACGCTACGTGCCTTCCCCGCGTAACCAAAGGATTGAGAGCTGGTGGTCATTTTTCCGTCGCACCCACATGTCATGGTGGATAAAGACGGGATAATTGCACTCCTCTCCTTGTTCTTATGAAGAACTGTTTGTCTTTCTCAACTCTTTCTCAATAGGAGAATTTTAAAGATATCATCGACGGACGCTAACTTTTTAGCTGACTTCATTTCTTCTGGAAATAAATCAAATTGTTCTTGGAGTTTTCTTGCATAAATTTCATCAGCTGCCACAATATTATCACTTCTGGGTGGTTGAGGGGCTGGGTTTTCTGTTGCTGCTTCCTGCACATCAACATTTGCAAGTTCAATTTCACTACTTGCAATGAAATTCATGTCAATTGTCTCCAAATCTTCTAGGTCTTTTGCGTAACTAATCCCTTCAGCTTCATAATGATCCCGAGCCAAACAGAGATACAGTGTGATGCGTTTTAAATCTTTTCCAAGAGCCTCTTTGTATTTCTGCAATTCAAAGAGCTCCTTTCTTTGGCCTGGCATAAACAAAGCAGAGCTACCATCCTCATAAAGCAACACATATTCATGCTGCCCTTCAAAGCTTATGTCAAATGCCACCCATTTTGCAACAGCCTTCTCAAGGATTTGACTGTGTGTTGCAATTTTTGGAACTATGATTGGGAGACGCTTTCCCCAGGTGGTTTTTAAATTACCATCTACCATCCTCTTAACCCCTATGTGAATTGTGACATCCTCAGCCTTGGTTTTCTTTTTTGCTGGTATGCTTCTGGAACAAGTTTCTGTTCTTGCTTTCTTTTCCTTAACAAACTCTTCAAAAGACTTGACTTTTTCCAAAGGTCTTCCAAAGTGAGTTGATGCAGAAGGTGTTGTTGATGCAGCTGGTATTTTATCTACATGCAATTGCCCTGCAGCTTCTGAGGGTAGGCACTTGCTCTAATCTATAATCTATCTATAGATTAAGGCCAAATGCAGGCTTTTCCACTTACACAAACTCCTCTCTTGTTTCCTTCTCTTCGTTTCGTCCAATGCTACCAACCCGCTTCTTCATCTTGATGAAGTCACCGCTACCGCCTGCTTGCTTGATGCACGTGACAAAGACATAGGGACAAAAGGCAGTGCCTTGGAGTACGTTTTGCCACGAAAAGAAAGTTTTGCCGTGAGAAAGAAAGTTTTGCCGTGAGAAATAAAGTTTTGCCGCAAGAAAGAGAGTTTTGCCATAAGAAAGAAAGTTTTGCCGCGGAAAAGAAAGTTTTGCCGTTACACTTGTGGGCCACCGTAAGCCACACAATACTCTAAAGTGTCTACTATGGACAATGTCTAGACCAGCCACGTTCTTATTGCGCAATGTAATAAGTAATGTAAATCACAGGCAAGGTGATTCTTTTTCCTGTATCTCAACTGAGATGTGTTCAAAGTTTGATCAAAATGTGAAGATGCTTTCTGGTAGCTTTTTGTATACTTTGCTTGTATCTTGGTTTAGTGAAAATTAAAGGTTCAATGATTTAATTGTTTTGGGTTCTGAAAAAATTTATCCTCCTGAGAAATTAAGCCAGAATAACATTATTTTTTTCATGTAATCCAAATAGATCGCCCATGCAGTCTGCGTCTGCAGAACTATTTCTGAGTGTGGGATCTAGAGAAACTGAAAAAATCTGCCTTATATGCAATGATGTTATTAAAGCAAGCCATAAACAGCAAAAGGAAGGAGAGAAAGGATGGACCACCATTAAAGAAGATGAATTCCAATCCACGAGCCAAGACAGGGATTGGTTGAAGTTGACGCTAAGATTCAACATTTAGAAGAGCTGTCAGGGTAGGTTCATAAAAAGTGCAGAACAGAGTTTTCAGCTAACATTGGTCGCTGTTTTAAAAGTTATGGTCTTATTGATACCAAGGTAAAAGAGGTTCAAGATGTTGAAGTAGTTACTGAAGCCATTGGTAGTCGCACAGCAAGAAATATGTCACAAGTTATACCTCATTGTTTCATGAGCATTTCTTAGCTTGTCAGTGATAATAAGTTCAGTTCAGTTCATTTAATATAAAAATTCAGATCATACAATAATTACAAGAATAAAATTAGTAAATAAATTTTGTAAAAAATTTTAACATATAGAAAGAAACAAGGAAGTGTTATTGTATGAGGAGAATTTCTTAAAGGAGGAGCTCTCTTAGTAGCTAGACTAATCGATGGGAGAGCACCACCTGATGCTAAAAGCCTGTGTTAATCAAACAGGAATTTGATTTCAAAATCTCAAACAGATTAATGCCAAATAGATCTAATTGGCTTGATTTTTCATAGGAAACAAATGAGATTTCAGTTTAGTGTGAAAATTTATACTTGAAGGAGCTTGTTTGATCGAAGTAAGAATATCCTCCAAGATTTTGCACCTGAATATCGAATAGACCTCAAACCATATAGCAAGGTAATTTTTGAGTCATAAAAATATCACCTTTGGAAGCCTGCCTTGTATTATATTGATCAACTGAGGATAAAGTTTCAGATTTGAGAATCTTTAAATCAGAGAAGATAGGATTTGATTTTGAAGTAAAAGATTTGAATGCAGTAGCTCTAACAATTTTCTTTTGAAGAACATATATTGGTTTGGCATGCACTTCATAAGTTATGCGCCAGACAGCAATACCATACTGAAGAAACGAAGAAAAAAGTGAATTATACAAACATACTAAACATTAGTTGTTAAAAGATGTCTTATTTTGAAAATTATACCACAAGTTCTTGAAAGTTTCTTAGAAAGTTCACATAAATGGTACTTCCAGCTAAGATGTTCATCCAAGAGAAGGCCTAGAAACTTGACATATCTAGCCTGCCTCACGTGCTGATTGCCAATCTCTCTACTGGAATTTGCGATCAGAGAATTTTGCTTAGAATGCAAAATAGCAAAATTTGTTTTATCAATATTCAGAGTAAAATTTATTGGCATCAAGCCATTTCTTTATTGGCAACTTTCTGTAGATAGTATAGATTTTCAGATTCAAAATAAATATTTGTATCATCAGCAAAAAGATAGAAATTTAATTTAAAACCGGGGTTTGGAAAGTCATCTATATCAATTAGAAACAAAGGTGTACCCAGAACACATCCTTGTGGCACACCACACTTAATATTCAGATAAGTGGATTTGCAACCATTTACTGAAACATACTGACTTCTGTTACTAAGGTATGAATTAAACCACGCCAGAGCTGTGTCTCGAATGCCATAGTGTTCTAGATTATCTAGCAGAATTTTATGATTGACTGTATCAAAGGCTCTCTGAAGGTCAAGAAAAATTCCAAATCCACATTTCTTTCTATCTAAACTGTTTTTGATAGATTCAGTTAAACCAATTCTTGCATTATTTACAGAATGCTTAGCACGAAGCCCAAATCTGAAATCATACAAAATTTTGTGCTCTTCCAAAAAATTATATAAACACATATACATTAATTTCTCTGCAATTTTGCTGAAGACAGATAAAAGTGATATTGGATAATATAATAAAAGTGATTTGACATAATTTATCAGGCCCATCTCATTTTCCAAATTTTACTATTTATCCTTGGTTTGTTATGCAAATTAAGATCTTTTTTTTTAAAACTTCTTTAATGGAGCATGTTTTTCAACAGTGGAATCAAGATAAGCAAGAAACCTGTTAAATTTTGAATTAACAACTTATTGGTTATCATCTTTCAAATAGTCAAAGTCCATAAATGAGGATGGTAGATGGTAATTTAAAAACCACCTGGGGAAAGCGTCTCCCAATCATAGTTCCAATAAATTTCCATAAATTTTCCTTGATCAAGTTTAAAATAATCATGTTGGTAATATGTCACAATTTTGTTTGAGAGAGCCGTCTTTCTAATTATTAAAAACTGGGGAGAATTATCTGCAATCTGTGTCAAAATGTTACCACTTTAAGTATCTAAATCACACAAATGGAGAAAATATTATCAATAATGGCAGACGAATTATCAGGTACTCCAGTAGGATGGATGATAAAAGGTAGGTAATTATGAGAGAAAAGAAGACTGACAAACTCACAAGTAGAGGTATGGGAGTCATAGTTCAGTAGATTAATATTAAAATCACCTAAGATAAAGATGTGTTTATTTGCAAAAGATGGATTACAGTAGATACAATTCTTTGAAGGTATTCAGTGAAATTGTTTTTATCACAGTGCTTGGATGGCGATAAGCGCAGCAAATTAAAGTGTTTTTGTCCTTTGCGTTTTCAATTTCCGCCCAAACTGTTTCATTCTCTTCACAATTATCAACTAAATCTGGCCTTGGAATAGCACCAAAACATGTTTTGATATAGAGACCAACCCCACCATTCTGAGTTTTGGATTTTGCAGAAAGAAAAGTTTAACCGTGAATTTCAACAATTGTGCATAGTGGTCTATTAAAAGAATCCAAAGTTTCAGAAACGGCAACGACATCAAAACCACCTTTAAGGTTAACTAGCAATGAATGTATTTCATCGAAATGAAAGCAAGAAAGACTTCTTACTTTCATATGAAAAAAAGGAAGATCACTATCTGAAATATCAGAAGAAGAGAAATCTTGAATAGTATGATGGCTTCAGTCAATATTTAAAGGCAAATTTTCATCAATATCATAGTCTTGCAGGTTAGGTAAATTAGTAAGTTAAGACGAAATTTCAAATGAAGGTAAAAGATCGACAAATGAGGTTATATCTTGTTCAGGAAGGTTCAATAATGTTTCATTCTCAATACTTCCATAGGGGAATATGGATTCACTAGCTCATGCCCGTCTCTGACCATCGCCTCAAGGACCTCCGCCTCAAGGACCTCCGCCTCAAGGACCTCCGCCCCAAGGACCTCCGCCTCAAGGACCTCCGCCTCAAGGACCTCCGCCTCAAGGACCTCTGCCTCAAGGACCTCTGCCTCAACAACCTCTGCCTCGAGGACCTCTGCCTCAACAACCTCTGCCTCTCCACTTAGCTCCAAGTTGGTCCTAGTCGAGGGTCCCTTTTCCTAATGCAAGTCCCAGTCAGTTCTGTTCCTCTGTTTTAGTCCAAGGTCCTTAGTCCACAATGATGTTCCTAAGTTTCGGATTAGTCAGTGTACAGTAGTTGTCTTTGTCTATCGTCTGTTCCTTAAATAGTCCTGAAATTATTTATGGTTTTCCGTCCATTTCCTTGGTCCTGTTCGTAAGTTTTGTTATTGTTCAGATGTTCAGTGCTGTTCCTTGGTCCTGCACATCAGCCTTGTTATCCTTCATGCTCCTAAGTCCAAAAATTATTCATGGTATTCAGTCCTGCTCCTTCATCCTGTTCCTCAGTCTTGTTATTGTTCATGTTTCTTAGTCCTGAAATTACCCATGGTCTTCAGTCCTGTTCCTTAGTCCTGCTCCTCAGTCCTGAAATTACCCATGGTCTTCAGTGCCGTTCCTTAGTCCTGTTTCACGGTCCTGAATTTACTCATGGTTCTCAGTAATGCACTCTTCACAAATGTTTTCAAAAGGCTTTTGTTTTGCTTTGAACGAAACGCAATTCTGAATAAGCTTTTGAAATCAGGTAATGGCATTTTGTTTAAATTGAAAGGGGTAGAAGCATTAACACAATGCGATTCAAGCCGGTTGACTGAATTCTCCTGTAAACATTAACCTCAAATCGTTTTAAATCTACAGAGGTTGATATTTCCCAGTAAATAATAAAGGTATACACGAAATTTAGTAGATATATTCAGTCAGCTTCGTTACTTGTAGTCATCATCAAGAAGTAAGAAGAATTTAGCATACAGTAAGCAAGTAATCCACGTCTGGGGTGCAGACAAAAGATTCTAATTGGGCAAGACAATGCCTTGTGACAGAAGAGGGGGTGTTTTCCCCGTTTACGCCAGAAACGGTAGCAGTTAGTAAAGATTTGGCAAGCGATGGCTTAACTTCAGAACGGGTTGCAGAGAAGGGTGCAGGTTTCAGAAGCGTAACTTAAACAGCAAAAAAGTTGATACGCGGACAAAAATATCACCATGACTACTACGAAATTAGTATATAAGATGCTTTAGTGCAAATTGTACAAAACCATGGAACATTATCAGGTTCACTTTGAAAGAATCTTAAACTCTGGGGCAGATATATTACAGCATTCTGTATGATGCCAAAAATTGCAGTTGTTACAGAAAATTCCATTTTTAGCCCCATTCCTGTGACAGATACTGCAAGGATATCCCAACCATTTTTGCCTAATGAAGTAAATCAATTGGGATATGTAATGACTTAAACTGAGTAATAATGAAAATTTAAAATAAGATTGAACTGAAAATTTAACACAATACGTTTGATTGATATTTTTTTTGTCCTGAATTAAGTTTTGAAAAATACCTCAGATTTAGAAGAATTCTAACTTCCTTTGGTGACCTTAAAGCTGATATGGGCCTGCCATCTAACTAAACCAGATACAGTAATATGTAAAAAAATTTTTTAAAAGTTTTTTTTAAAGGTTTGCAATATAAAATATCCTACTAGTAATATATGTAGTCCTCCTTTTTTGTTTCTATTAAAGACTGTTCCCTCACTATATGATATACAATTTATTGTCCTTCCATTCTTTATCTTGTTCTTGAATATCCCCTTACTTGCTGAGATCTTAACATCAGGCAGTGCGTTCCATAACACTGGCCCTATAAATGCTAGAGTATCTCTTTTAATAGACTTATGATTTGAAAATTACTTGTTGATCGTCTACTCCTACTTGGTTTAAATAAATATAGCAACCTGGGATCTGTGTTGTTCTTGTGTATATCAAACATAAACGATGCTAGTCTTCGATTATACATGTATTTAAGGGGCTTCCAATTTGCTTTGTTCAATGACTCTTTTGTGCTTGTCCCTCCTGGAATGCGGTGAATATCTCTGGCTGACCTAGTATGAAGCTATTTGAGACAATTAATCCTGTTCTCAAGGCATGTTGTCCATATCAACATCCCATATGTTACAGCTCTTACAACGGTCTTGTAGTAGATTCCCTCCAAAACATCAGCAGGTATATCCTTCGTAAGCAATTTTGCCTTCTTGTGAGGAGGCTTTCGGCGTTTTTTGTTGAAAACTCAAGCGTTCGTCTTAATGAAAGGAAGGAGATATATCTGAGGGATCTGCCGCATCGATTATACCTGGCAGCCAAACGCTTAGACAGTCTTTTAGGTGGGCAATCTCACCACATTTTTGCAGTTGATGTCTTTTTCCACCAGTTTTGCTATGCAAAGTTTGCTCGGAGTGAAATTAAAGCCATCGAAATAGATATTAAAGCCAAAAGAAGAGAAGACGTTTTGAAAGCCTTTTTTATCAAGTAAAACCCTAGTCATCCATAACAAGTCTGCCTTCCTGTTGAATGAGCTTTTACAAGATCTAAAAAATTTCAGCAATGAACAGGAAGTGACCAATCCTGCAATCGAGCACACAACTACATTGAAGCTAAAATTCATAGAGGAGTTTCAGGAAAGTTTTGCTTTTTTCCCAGCTGACGAATACTTAATGGTACATTCAGAATCTGTACAATGCAATATATTACACCATGTATGACTTTGCCGAGAAAAACGAATTTGGCTATGCTGTAACAGATTTCCAAGTACAAGCTACAAAGATCAGGTCACTAGCAAGCGATTGGGAAAGCCTCATAACAAGAGAGCCAAGTCCAAAGCAATCATTTATTGGACTTGTCATTAACAGAATGACAGGCGTCATTAACAGAATGACAGGCAGCAAAGAAGTTGCCAATATGCTGCATAAATGCAATCACACCTCATAATAGCATAAGAACACAAAATAAGGCTTGGTCAAGAATTGTTCCCTCCAGACAGCACCTCCTATCAAACATGCGCAAAGGTATTACAACACACAGCACTCTTGACAACAATGATGGAAGGCAACAAACATTAACAGGCTTTGGCACCACTCATGTTGAAATTGTTTAAATTGGCTCACAGAGAGAACGCCAGCTTGATATATGTGATATCATTGAAAATGAGACAACAGAAGTAGCGCCGTTCCATATTGGGAGGCTTATTAGACCTTCTCCTTTGACAAGTTACTGCCGCGAAGAACTTTATATGTGTTTTTAAAGGGATTTAGCATGGTTCACAGTTGGATCTCTTTCGCTAGAGCTGGATGGTGAGAAGTTACCTTTCCTTGGTTCATGGACACCTTTCAATAAGATTGTATCAAACTTTAAAACAGATAAGTGTATTCAAGAGTATTTGCCTGTAACTGTAGCACCGCAAAATAGCTCGACTTCTTGATAGACATCATAGCAGATCTGGATATACCCCATATTTTTGCTCGTTCTGATGAGGAGGTTTATTCAAAACTATGTTATATTCTCTGGAAAATAAGGATCTTTACAAAGACATAATCTTGCTAATGGGTGGATTCCATCAAGTGGTTTGATAGATCTAGTGAACTCTAAGCTCTGTAGAGATGTTCTTGCAGGCAATACTATATCATTTTCAGTCTTGTTTTCTACTTGCAGTTTGAAAACAGATGAATTCCCTTTTTTTCAGCACCAGTACAGATCCTTCAACCTCGAGCCCTGGTGGCAACTGAGACATTGGTGATGGCTCAAACATCATTGGTGATTCACCCTCACGATGTTTAATAATCGAAATTGGAGTATACAACATTCTGAACTAGGATTTTTCTCTCCCTAAACCATTAAACGTTTTTGATCTTATTTTAATCTTATTCGTTTTTACTCATAAGTTTATAATCCATAGTGACTCCCAGAAGTTTCACGGTCTCCTCATATTTAATTACGTTACCGTTCATATTTATTTCATATCCACTAGTATTTGTTTCATCTTTTCTAAGCAATAAAGCATGGAATTCTTCAGGATTAGAAATCATTTCATTTTGTTCTAGCCAAAAAATAGCAATACTGGTTTCTTTTTCAAGGATATTGACAAGATAAAGGTAAGTTAATGTATTGTCTTACGCATAATTATAGAGAGCTGCCTGTTTAATGAAAAGAAACAAATCATTTACAAAGAAATTGAAACAGATTGGGCCTAGTACAGATCCTTGAGGTACACCAGATATCAACTCCTGGAAAGAACTGCAAGTGTTTTTATCTGTACGCTCTGCTTTCATCGTTTTTGCTAAGAATAGGTAAGGACAAGCGCATCTTTTTCGAAACCGTGTAATTTTGCAATTACCAAATCATGGGGAATACAATCAAAGTCTTTAGAAAGGTCCATAAAGATAGTACCTACAAGAGTTTCATTTTCGAGTTTAGACCTCCAATCTTCTATCAGGCGCATTAAGACATATTGGGTACCATATAACCGTCTGTATGCGACAATATAGTTGGAAAGTGTGGTATCTAAATGTTGCGTCAGTTTTTGTTTGAATACTTTTTCTTATATCTTGGAAAAGGTATTTAGAATACTATCTGGTCGGAAATTCCTTTCAACTGTGTTATTTGCCTGCCCTTTATCTAGATGAGAGACAGCTGCTTTTATTGCATCATCTGGGACATTAGAGTTGCGAATGCTACAGTTTATTGCAATGGTAAGTGATTCCATGAGTTCTTGAGAGGCTAAGGATATAAGTTTCACAGGTATAAGATAGTCGCCTGTAGATTTTCTTCATCTAAGGATCTTAAGACTTGCATTACCTCTTGACTGCCTACTTCATGGAATTTTAATGTATTTAATACTTGATCTGGATTGTGAATGATAGCTAGGATGCTGGGGTGGTTCTCATATTTGTCAAGAATTAATCGATCAATTTGGCGGAAATCCAAAAATCCCATGTTTTCTGCAAGACTACTAGGCTTTTTACCGCTAGATTTCTCTACAATGTTTACGTAATTATCATTGAAAATCTCTGTCAGTTCTTGATCATTTGTTATGATGGTGTCATTTTTCACCAGAGAAATATTGGTACTGAAAAGGGCCCCTTTATTTGAAAGAAAACGTTGAACAAGGTCCCAGAATTCTTTATTTGATAGTGTACCATTTCTTGTCGCCACTTTAAAGTGGCTTTTCATCACCTTCTTCCTTAGAGAGACACTTGTTACAGTGTTTCTTAAATGCATTATGATTTTGTACAGTGGGGCTTTTACTTCGTTTTTCTTTTAGCGCTGATCTAGTATATATATTGCATTTAGTAATTCTTTATTCATGAAGGGGGGTTTCCCGACACACCCCCCTCCTTGACCCATTAGGGGTCAAGCATAAGCTGACACTTTCAAAGCGTGTTGCGGGCTGCTGCTCTGCGTTGTCTACCACCCTGAGCATTACTCACATTCACTCTCTGACTCCATTCACTTCAACACTCTCACTCCTCTCAGTCTCAGTAAATTCTAAAGGATAAAGTTTCTCAAGTGGTCTACTTAAAATTTCAACCTTACCTTTTGTTACCTTTCTTACCTTGGCTCCACGAACTACTCCATCTTTACTCTTAATCAAATCATCCACTAGCCCAATTTGCCAAGTATTTCTTTTCACTCCATCTTCATGGATCAAAACAAGATGACCTTTCTCAAGAAGATTCAATTTATTCTTCTTCAGTTTGTGAATTTCTCTCAAACCTGAAATATACTCAAAGCGCCAATGTTTCCAAAAATGATTTAAAATTTTAGTTAAGTGTAAAAATCACTTCTGTACATTCTGCAAAGAAGAACTGTTAGCGTAATCATCGTCATAATCAGTGCTTAAATCTATGTTATTGTTAAGCAATGAAACCCTTCTGCCAACAAGTAAATGGGAAGGTGTCAAAACTTCCTCATCAGGTCTAGAATTGATGACATTTTCAACCTCTACTAACACTGTAGTCATTTCATCTGGTGTAACTCTTGCATTACGCAATACTTTTCTTAATGATCGTTTCACCTCCTTACCACTACCCACAGTCTCTTTGGCAAATGATCTTTCTTCACTCTTCTTGGAACCCTTTCCTACATTACACGATCTTTCGTCTTCAGCTATCTTATCTCAAAGCTCACTGCTATTAGTCTTCCACTTTTGTAACTCGAACCCTCCTTCTGACATTCTCTCGCGTGCTTTACAATACAGGCTATAAGCTTCAGAGCAACTACTTGATCCTGTAACAAGGTCATCTACATAGGTTAAGTGCAAGAAAACCACTGACACCTCAAACAGTCAGCTACAGACCGGTTTCGCCCAATTTCAGGGCTCATCAGTGCAGCTAGACTGAGTGAGGACCTTAGCCCAACGTTAGACGTCAGGCATCAGGCTGTCAGTGGTATTACACGTGGGAGGTGGAATTTCAAAGCCAAGAAGAACGCATGCGCCTTTGAGACGCGACAGTCTATTAACAACCCAAGAGCGGCACCGCCAAGCAAGTGCTATTAGACGCCCTCGGGGGACTGTTGCCATCCCACAGTGCAGTTGTAGTTCAAGGTTAAGTGTAAGAAAACCACTGACACCTCAAACAGTCAGCTACAGACCGGTTTCGCCCAATTTCAGGGCTCATCAGTGCAGCTAGACTGAGTGAGGACCTTAGCCCAACGTTAGACGTCAGGCATCAGGCTGTCAGTGGTATTACACGTGGGAGGTGGAATTTCAAAGCCAAGAAGAACGCATGCGCCTTTGAGACGCGACAGTCTATTAACAACCCAAGAGCGGCACCGCCAAGCAAGTGCTATTAGACGCCCTCGGGGGACTGTTGCCATCCCACAGTGCAGTTGTAGTTCAAGGTTAAGTGTAAGAAAACCACTGACACCTCAAACAGTCAGCTACAGACCGGTTTCGCCCAATTTCAGGGCTCATCAGTGCAGCTAGACTGAGTGAGGACCTTAGCCCAACGTTAGACGTCAGGCATCAGGCTGTCAGTGGTATTACACGTGGGAGGTGGAATTTCAAAGCCAAGCAGAACGCATGCGCCTTTGAGACGCGACAGTCTATTAACAACCCAAGAGCGGCACCGCCAAGCAAGTGCTATTAGACGCCCTCGGGGGACTGTTGCCATCCCACAGTGCAGTTGTAGTTCAAGGTTAAGTGTAAGAAAACCACTGACACCTCAAACAGTCAGCTACAGACCGGTTTCGCCCAATTTCAGGGCTCATCAGTGCAGCTAGACTGAGTGAGGACCTTAGCCCAACGTTAGACGTCAGGCATCAGGCATCAGGCATCTACATAGAATGACTGAGATAACCTTGTCACAAATTCTGGATCACTCTCTTCAAATGTGCGAAGATGGTGTCTCAGAACGCCATTCAACAAAAAAGGAGAACTATTTACACCAAACACTACACGATTAAATCTATAAGTAACAATTCTTGGATCTTTAGATTCAATATCATCGATCCAAAGAAACCTTAGACAATCCCGATCTGCCTCATCAACTTCTATATTTAAAAACGCTTTGGCAATATCCCCTACTAATGCCACTTTCTCTATTTGGAACCTCAACAAAATATGAAAGAAGAGTGGTGAAAGCGATGGTCTGACATGCAAGCAATCATTTAATGATTTCTTTGTTACCTTATCTTTACAGGAGGCATCATAGACTACACGAACCTTCGTAGTCTCAGATTCTTCACAAATCACTGCAGAATGCGGCAGATACGACACTTTGTTTGCTTGCTCTAGATTAGCAACTTTTGATATGATGCCTGCTTTCTCTTGCTCAGAAATAATGTTGTTATATTCCCTAAGAACCTTAGGATCCTGCCTCAATTTGTTGACTTGACTCTTTAACCTTGCAACACATGCATTATAATTTAAGGGCAAAGGACCATGGTCTGCCTTCCAAGGCAAGGATACAGAAAAAAGATTACCATTAAAAACAATGTTATCTATTAACTCTTCATGTACCTCATTTTCCTTCCTTATTCCTAATGAGTCTAAATCCCAAAGTTTATTTACTTGTACCTCTAACTCTTTCTTCTCACTCTTTTGGGAAGTTACGAAATGAACAACAGAATCAGAATTACTTGACCTCTTACCTGATAATGGTCCAGAAAGAGTACATCCAAGTGACGTCTTTATTGCAACTGGCTTGAAAGGCCCCCCTTGTCTTTGTTCGTCTTCTAAGAATTGCCACAGAAAGTCTGCTCCAATGAGAATCTGAACATCAAGCTTGTCATTTCTCGCAACATCTGAAAACGAAACTTGCTTCAAATGATTATAATGCTTCTTAACAATTTCAGGATGAACATTATCAATATAAGTGATTTCATCTACAACATAGAAAGATATAAAAACTTTCTTTCCACCTTGCAAAGAAGAAAGAGAAAACTCAACAACCTCTCTCACTCTCTCATCCACTTCCTTGCATCCAAATGCCTTCACACTCAAAGTCTCTCTTCTCACTGGCTGCAAACCTAATGCATTGACAGCTTTGGCTGAGATGAATGAATGGTGACTCCCAGAGTCAAACAACACTCGAACCTTGCTCTCCTCTCTTCCCTCTACCTTAGCCAAGGCTGTCTGCAAAGCCACCTCACTCCCAGCACTCATATTCCCAACCCAGGAAGGAGCTTGGGGGTTAAGCCGCTGCGCATCCTTATTCGCTTCTTGTTTATGCTCTATCTTATTGCTGTTGTTGCTATTATTAGTCTTATTCTTACTTCTACAAATTGAAGAATGGTGCTTACCCTTACAATATTTACATTTGAAATGAGACTTACACTCGAAAGACCTGTGTCCTTCTGACAAACAAGCATAGCATTTTGAATTTCTTTTTAACAAGTCCATTCTTTCTTCCATAGTCGAATATTTACAGCAGTTCTCTGAGCTATGATCTTCTCCACAATATCCACATTGCTTCTGACCGATACCAGTTGAAGTAAAAAAAGCACTTGTGCTTGTATGCTGAGGCCTTCTTGGTTGTTCTCCCACTGAACTGCGATTGACTGTCAGAATCGGCGGGTGTATTTGCCTCACTTCCAGCTCAAGGTCCAGCACCATTAACAAATCCCTGATGGAAATGTCCAGCATGCTCTTTCCCAGTGACCTCACTATGCTGGACCGTACCGCCTTCGGAATCTTTTCCATTAGAACAGGTACAACAATCGGTCAGCTCATTCACACTCATTGCCTCAAGGCCACGAAAGTGTGTCTCAATTTCATCTCTAAAATTACGCAGTCTCGTCACGCTCTCTTCGCTGAATGTTGATTAATTTGTTAATATGCGCATGCTGCATTTCAACAGGCTTTCCAAATCTTCTCTTTATTAACTCTTTTGCAGTTACGTAATTTGCCTCGGTAAGTTGCAATCCAGCCACAACTGCTCTTGCAGAATCTTCTAAGAAGCTTTTCAAGTATTTACAATTGTCGACTTCAGCTAAATCTTCATTTTCATCTATGGAACTTGAGAAACTGTCCCAGAACTCCTGGAATTCAAAGATCTTTCTAGAGAATTTCTTTATTTCCAACTTTGGAAGCTTAACTCGAATATTTCTTCTTACAGCAGAACTCGATGAAGCAGATTCAGATCGAACAGAAGAAATATTTGTAACCGCGCTGGCCGAAGCAACAATTGATTTGACTTCCTCTTGCTCGTCTACTACTTCCACTACTTTGTTATGAATATCTTTCTCAGCAAGGGTATTTTTATCATTTTCTTCAAGTTTTTCGTCAATATAATCTAACGCATCAAGAATTTTGTTCTTGTATTCTAGAGCGTAGTCTGTCTCTTTATCGCATTCACCCTCAGAATTACTGTTTATCATAAAATCTAAAATATTATCGTCCAGTTCTCTCAGTTTATCTTTGCTTTCTTTTAACTGAATTAGATGTCTCTTTAAAATCTTTACACTTAACTCATCCTTTTTTGAATCAAGAATCTTGTTTACTACTTTGGTTGAACTTCTTCGAAGGACTCCTCTCCGTTTTCTAAGCGAATCAATATCAATCTCCTCCATGTTCCACGTATTCGCACTTCTATCCGGTTCGGTGGACCAAGTTTGATAAATCTTCATTTATCACACTGATTTTTTTTCTTAATTAGAAGTGTGCAACACGAAGAATACACTAATTTTTCTGTAAATATTTTTCAATCTCAATTAACGCATCTCATTTCTAGAACGATCACCAAGAACTCACAAAAATCTAACGAATCTAAAAATTACAAACAGAAAATCCCTATGACAACATTACAGATTAGCCAATCATATTACAGTAAAATCGAAAAGGTGTAAAATAATTATATTCCTTGCTATAAATAAAAATAAACACACATGGTTAGATTCTGGTTACTACGGTGATTTCATGTGAATAATAAAAAGTTAAAAACAAAGCATAAACAATAAACATGCGATCGCGGGACAGCGCAAAGGAGCGCGGGTTTCCCGACAATTATGAAAAAATCTTGATTTGTTTGTAAGCAGAACATCAATGGATGAACTGTGATTCTTTTGGGAAACATGTTTTATCCTTTATTAAATTTGACAATGCAAAAAACATCACAGAAAGATGTTAACTTTGTGTATCCAGGATGCTGAACGTCATGAGTTTCAATGATGATATCGCCTATAATTATTACGTTGTCATATTTGTCCAAAGCAGAGTTTAAGGAAAAAGATAGTTCTGTAAAAAATAATTCTAGGTTAACAGTATCAGGAGGCCGAAAAAAGCTAAAGACAATCTACCTCATTTTGCTAACTGTTAGTTTGGAGCATATGATTTCTATAGAAGGGTTTTCAAAAGTAGGAGCTCTATTGCAAATTATCTCTTTCCTGATAAATTGCATAAGGGTGGATAAGCTATCTGGCTCTTCTGAGCGCATATTAATAGACTACACAGGAGATCATTGGTGTTTACAGCAATCCCCTCGCCTTGCTTTTTAGCATTAGTGGACTTCTGAACGTCTTCCTGGATAACACCAACAACCAGAGCTGAGAAGAATGCATCGATCTTTCTCTTTTGTTGAGCCGCGTTCATTGCATAGTACTCGTTCCTTGGTACAGCATACTTTAAGTATTTCTCATGTATTTTTTTCTCCCCTGTTCCGAACATTGCCATTGTCACTTGTATTTCTTGTTCTCGTATACAGGCATGAATGGCTTGTGCTACCTCTTTGAGATTTAATTTGCATCTTTGCTGTCACACTCCAGTATACTATTCAGGCACTGGTTCGCATTTTCAGTGTAAGCGTCTTGAGGGAAGCCAAGACCTGCTGAAGTATGATAACTTGTGGTCTTGGTATTTTTAATCAATGGAAGTTTAGGCATCTCAAAATATCTTGCAAGTGCTTCCCCTCATTGACTGAGTCTTACGTTTGTCCGAAAGATGGCTGAGTTGCTTATCGACTTTATTTGAGTTAAGACAATCAATGAGTCCTTTCTCTTTCAATTCTCCATGAACTACTCCAAACACGCCTTTCACAATCTCGCTTTTGGTATCACCCTTGATGCCTAGTGCTGTAAATTTGGATTCAATATTGTCTCTCATATGGAAAACGCACATTAAATGATGCCTCTCGGTGAAAACTGACTTAAGTGCATCAGAGACGTTGCCTTCCCCATCAGTTCCAAAACATTTTATGTTGCTCAGATCTCTTTCAAACCAAACAGCATTAGATGGCAATTGGAAATGCATTGGATGTCTGTATGTCGAGACAGCAACAAAGGAATTTCCCAAATTAAATGTCCGATCAGCCCCAAGGACAGAGAATATGTGCAGATTAGTACATAAAATCGATGTAGGTCATTCAGTTTTCTTTGATTAGCGAGGAACACAGTTTTCTAAGGTGCAATTGTGATGTCACGGACAAACCCTGTCTGCAGAATACGTTGCTGTACTTTGCAGAGGTCTAATATCTACCATTTCATCTCTCTGATCTCCATTTCGAGAATCCGATATTCTTTTTCGATTTTTGGATGGTCACCAAATGAACGTACTTCTGAAGCCCCCCTTGCATCAGCAAAGAGTTCATTAAAAACATGCTTCCGGGGTTTGTCTGTTGCAGAGGCCTTTAGAGCACTTTTTACCGATTCTTTCGTTCTTTGAAATGGCTGTGGGTTCTTTTCCTTGCAGTTGCCATGTGGCGAAGTGAGGAGGACTTCATGCTCTTCTCGGTCAAAATAGTACTGCAAATACACGTATTTTTGAACTTGGGAATTTCTGTTTTCAAGAACAATGAAAACTCGTTGAAATTCTTTTGACTGGGAATGATTATAGATGAATCTTCTGGCTGTCAAAGTGTTAACTCCAGCTCTATCAAAATCTTCTTTCTGTATGAATTTTACCTTGTTTCCTTCTAGCTTCATAAAAAATTGTTTTGTCCTTGAATGTTTCCAGTGCCCAAGCATATAAGCCAGAGGGTCAAGACAATGCCAATCGATAATAAAGGTAGAATTTTTCTGTACATTTAGTGGATTTGTTTTTGCCACCTGTCTTGCACTAAACTGTTTTTTTCAGAAGAAGTGCTGCCATCTCATTTGTGTTGCACGGGCAGCTTTCAGATCTGAACACAGCAATATTTGGGTCTTCATTGAAAAAACTGGGAGGATTGGTATTGCTTGAGTTGCTGTCTGGCGTACCCCTGTTACAAAAATTCAATAGTTGATATAAAACAGTTTATGATTTTGATTGGGAAATCGCAACAAAGAAAACTCTATGTTTTTAGCTCAGAAGATTTCAGAGGTACGCGATCACCATTCTGCAAGATATCATAGAGAAATTGCATTGTGCTAAGTGGTAGAGTATTATCCCCATGGGGCCCCAGCTCTTCTTTACCACTTTTAAAATTATGCCTTTACCCTGGTGGTTTAAGTAAAAAAGGGTTCCCATTTACTCTATAGTGAGAAAACTATTTTTCATCCAATCTTCCAACCAATCGTGGGCTCTATTGGTGTATCATTATTTTTTTTAAACCTTTGTTATTGATGGCTAATAAATTCACTTTAAATAATAAATACTTTCATTCTGCCAACAAGTTAACAACATGCAATCTAGAAACAATCATTAATTGCTGAATGGTGGATTTCCTGTAAAGTGCAAACAAGATTCGTAGTCTCAATTTGACAGACCATAATAGACAAAAAATGAGTACCGGAAAAGGTCTAACAAAGCCCCGGCGAGGATTTGTAACCTTATTTTTGGGGTGTCTTTTTAAAGAGGCGGCTTTGCTTTACAAACCGGGCATATTCTTCTTTTTTTCGGTCAAGAAAGATAACTACATAAGAAAGTTGAATTCTTAAATAGGGGCTGAACCTTAATTAATATACAATATTGCTAACAGTTTCTTTGTCATAAATTTGATCCTGTGACGTCAAGAAGACCATACCCTATTCATCTGGAGTCAGGTCAGCACAAAGTAACTTCTAATGTATATAATCTAGAGGATGAAAGTATGGTGTCACACATCATTTTGAAAAAGAAATTGTTAATCAAGAGACAGCATTCAAAGTTTGTCGTTATGGTAACAGGACCCTGAGAGGCCAGGTTTGGATAGAGTCATCAGGGAAGTGGTGCTTATTCCAAATTTCGGCTTGCACCAGGGCTTTTGATCAGGCCAGATAGATCTTTTACGGTGTAATGAAACAGAGTTCTACAAGTTCTGAGTAATGAAAGATTCTCAACAATATTCCTCCCATCAAGAGTTTGACTATCAAAGGAGTGCCTGGGACAAACCTGATTAGCAGCTCCTCGAAAAGGGGGAGCTTATTTGAGGGAGTGCGCTTTTCAAGGAAATATGGTATCTATAAGATGGTATCTCTGCAGCTAAAACTATTAATCATGTAATTAGTCTACCCTTATTACCCGAGTACAACGTATTGCTCATGGAACCAAGACTGCACATTTTTTCAATAAGCAACTGAACTTTGGTCCAGCCCTCAAGAGTTGCTTAACATATCTAGTATTTCAACCCTCGCAGAATGACTGGTACCCCCTAAAACCCCTTATTATGGCTCTTTTCCGGGTTTTCAATGAAATTGAAAAGTTGAAAGGGTGTGAACTATAAAGGAAGCTATTTCACCAAAAATTTTAACACAATTTCAGCCCTAGTTGCTTATTGACCAGTTATTAATTAAAAAAAGTGTAACACCAAAGTAAGGTGCCTTAACCTCTTGATTTGATAGTAGTTTGTTGTTGTTTGAACCTTTGTTTGATGGAGGTAAAATCGTACTTTCTGATCCCCTGGGGCCAGGGCACTTAATATACATATTTTGGTTACAGGGGACGTGCCGCCCAAAAGGGTATTGTTTTTCTTGGCATAAACATGGGTCTTAATATTCTGAAAATAAGTATCAATAAGGGTATTGGTTTCTGGATAATTGGCATCAACTTTATAAACCATGGTCTTTCTTTCTTTCATTTTTACTTTTGTTGTCTTTTCTTGTGGAGTTTGATTCGAACTGAATTATGCTGCATGTTAGCATATATTGTAGTGTACGAATTACTAATTTGGCATTATTTTGGGTATACAATTACAGGAAACTGGTATAGATATTAAGTATTTTGTTTTCGTTCGGCACCTCTCTAGCCGAAACTAAGTCAAGTACTCCCCCAAAGACTGTTCGATTGTTCAAAAGGTATGCTGTTAATTTTTTGTGACATTCTGTCTCTGTCGCCATGACAGTCTATTGAAATCACTATGAAGGGGCAGATTTTAGGTTAGGTTAGAGATGTTTTTTATAATTCGACGCCATATCCTAAGATACATGGTCTACAATACAATTAAAAAATAACAAAAAAAAAACAAGATTTTGAAGCTAAATTACAACTAGGTAACTTAACTACATCTAGATGCATTAATAAGGTAACATACTCTACAATTTTCTTGTGTACTCAAAGGATAATGACCCAGCTCGGCTTGCACTAATCAATCGTTGTTGATCTATTGAGACCAAGGAGACGTTTAAGGAATTGTGTATGAATCTTCTCGATTTCACATCTATCCCATTCTTTGTTGTCAAAATTAAGATAGGGTGCCCACACTTCTGATCCATAGAGTAAAATGGGAGATATTAATGAGTCGAACAATTTTAGGGTGATATTAATAGGGAGATATTTGATTTTATATCTATTGTTCAGGGCTAGGGGTGCACGGTTTGCTTTTGAACTTAACATATTCAATCTATCTTTAAAACTACAAGCTGCATTTAAGGTAATACCAAGATAAGTGAATTGAGTGACATTCTCAAGGGGTGTGTTGCTAATATGAAATGATTGCTTATATTTCGAGTTATTTTTATAGAATGTCATACATTTAGATTTTTTACTATTAACTTCAAGTTTCCATTTACAGCAATATTCATTTAGCTTATTTAGGCATTTTTGAAGTCATTCGTGCATTGAGGAGAGGATTATCAGATCATCAGCATAAAATAAACAGCTAATTTGTTCACCAGATAAATTTAGTGGGGTTGGATTATTAATGTATCTATTAAGTCATTGATATAAATGTTAAAGAGTGTGGGGCTTAAAGGACATCCTTGTCTGACCCCTTTTGAGCAACTAAAGAAATTGGTGCATTTGTTTCTTAGCTTCACTGCGCATTCAGTGTTTTGGTATGTTCTGCACCAAGCGAAAAAAGTTCTGTTCGATACCTTTGTTTTGTAATTTCTGAAATAGTCCTTCATGCCTATTATGTTTATATAAAACCAGAAAATTCGAAAAATTCAAATATGCAGGCGGATGCTTTTGAAATCTTGCAGGATGAAATAGTTTACTTTTCAAATTTAAGATATATTGTATTAGGTGGAGATTTTAATAGTAGAATTGGTAATATGTTGGATTATATCGAATCAGACACAAATATGTTCGGGGATGGGGATCCGGAACAAAGCTTAGATATAGTATGCAAAAAGAGATCATCAAAAGATCAAACAATCAATAGCGCAGGAAAATCCCTAATTGATCTGTGCCTGACTCAACGTTTGAAAATCGTAAATGGGAGAGCATTAGGTGATTTAACGGGTAAATATACATGTTTTAAATATAACGGCTCAAGCACTGTAGACTACGTAATTTGCAGTGAGAGCTTCTTTTATAATGTTAAGAGGCTTTCGATTAAACCACTAACAATACACTCAGATCATTGCCAATTAAATGTTGAGTTAAAATTAGAAATTAATAAACAGACGAAGAAACCAACTGACATAACTACGAAGACAAGAACGATCAAACCAAAATATAAATGGACCTCTGATTCAAAAATCAAGTTAAAAAACTACTTTTCAGAAAATAATTTATGGAATTTACATTTTAACTTAGAGGCAATTAAAGACGTAGCGGAAAAAATTGACATTCTAAACAAGTTTCTGGAATCAGCGTCAAATAACTGCCTAGAAAGACACAGAGACAATAAATCGAAACATAGAAAAGGAAAAATAAAGAAACAAAACGTTTTTGATAAAAATTGTTATGACAAAAGGCAAGAACTAAAAAGACTAGGTATAAAGCTAAGCAAATTTCCCGATAATGATCATCTAAGGAAAACATTTCATCACAATAAGAAAGAGTATAAATATTTATTAAAAATGAAAAAAAGGGAAGAAAAAGAGAAACAATTGAAAAAACTTGATGAACTTAAAAGTAGTGAGATTAAAGAACGGTGGAAGATTATCAAATCATTTTCGGACGAAAACAAAGATCAAAATGATCCATCTGAAGAAATAAGCAGCGAATCTTGGATAAACTGCTATAGGAAACTTGGATTCGATGAGAATCATTATGAGGATACAGTTAACGTCCAAGAACCCTTAGATGTAAAGTTAACAGTTCACCAAAAATTGAAATGAATAACTATATAAATAATGAAATATCAACCGAAGAAGTTCTTAAGTCAGCAAACAATCTGAAAAGCAATAAAGCCGTAGGCATAGATAATGTATCAAATGAAATGTTAAAAGTATTCACTAACTTAAAAATTGGCAGTAAGATAATTAAAAGTATGTTCAATGAAGTATTTGGAAGGTACCCAGAAATCTGGAAAGAAGGTATGTTAAGACCAATATTCAAAAAAGGTGACAAGTCACAACCAACGAACTATAGGGGAATAACTCTTACCTCCTGTCTAGGAAAAATGTTTAATCAAATACTTAACGAAAGATTAATACATGTTTTTGAATTTTACGATATTTTCCCCGACAATTTAATGGGCTTTTGTCAAAATATGAGAACGTCTAATAATGTTTTTATATGGAAAACTCTTATAGATAAACAATTTACTAAAAAAGACAAACTGTTCTGCTGCTTTGTCGATATATCTAAAGCGTTAGATAGAGTTTGGCGTAAAGGTTTATTATATAAATTAAAAAACTATGGAATTAATGGTAAAATGTTAGAAACTATAAAAGAACTTTATACTAATACTAGGAAAAGGATTCTCTTGAATAACTCAATGACCGAACAATTCGAAATAAACCTGGGGGTAAAACAAGGTGACCCTCTAAGTTCTCTTTTATTTAATATAGACATGATTGACTTATGTGATAGATTAAGAAAAAACAAAACAATTGATGCGCCTGATATAATGAATACAAAAGTACCATGCCTACTTTGGGCTGATGATATTGTACTTATGTCAAAATCAGAACAGGGTTTAAAGAATAGTTTAAGAGAACTAGAAGAATATTGCAAAAATTGGAGAAAGATTATTAACACAGACAAAACAAAAATTGTAATATTTAACAAAACAGGAAAAATGATAAAAAATAATGGGTTTGAAATAAATAAGAACAGTCTTAAAGTGACGAAATCTTATAAATATTTAGGTTTTCAATTGGATAATAACGGTAATTTTAATGGTACAGTAGAAGATCTTGCAAATAGAGCCAAAAGAGCATTGTACAGCATCTACAAATTATCAACCATAAACTATATTTCTGTTGAAACTATGATAAATGTATTCAATGCAACTATTAAACCAATATTACTGTATGGGTCTGAAATTTGGGGGTACCATTCAAAGCAAAACAGTCAAATTGAAAAAATACAATTGACATTCGGCAAAAACATCTTAGGAGTTAATCGAAAATCAATAAACCTTGCCATATTAGGTGAATTAGATCTCAAACCTCTAAAAATAGATATGAAAATTAACTCCCTAAAATATTTTGATTATGTAAAGCAAAATAAAAATAAACTCTTAACAGATACATTGCAAGAAAATATTTTAATAAACAGTCTATGGATTCAAGAAATAAACAAAACAATAGATGAAACTAACTTTGATTTAAATAAACTCTTAGACAAAACTTATAATCTTGATATAACGGTAATTAAGAAAATAACTTATAAAAATAATAAAATAATTAAAACCCATTGTAAAAGTGGATTGATCCAAAATTTTAATGAAACTTGGGATGAAAAAACAAATAACATGAATAGACTTGCATTTTATAAGGAGATTAAAACAAAGCCTGACATTGGGAAATACTTATTACATATAGAATCGAGAACGCACAGAGCTGCCGTGACAAAACTACTTATAAGTGCTCATAAATTGAAAATAGAAAGGTATTCGAAAAATAGAAAAGCACAAAATGAAAGATTTTGGGATTTTTGTAATGTCGATCCCAAACCGATTGATGATGAAATCCACTTCTTATATGATTGCACCTCAAATAAAAAGCTAAGAGAAGAATATTTCCCTAAGATTGGTTTGAAAATAGACCAAAACAGATCCTCAACTAATAGAGAAAAAATAGACTTATTTAAGAACATTCTTAATTCTGAAAATAAGAACATGTTGACAAATCTGGCACGATTTATATACCTATCCGAATTAGAGAGAAAAAAAGTGAAAGAAAATTAACTTGTCAAACCTAGACGTTGATCAATAGCTATCATTACATTTAGTATCTTTTATTGAAAAACTGTATCTAGTATCATTTCTTAAAAAACCGTGCTTACTATAGTAAATAGAGACAGACAGTTAATTGATATAGAGTAGTTATTTCGCTTTGTAGTTTTGTTATATTTAACTTGTAGTCTCAATTTTGTAATTCGTAATTTAATTAAATTTATTTTAATTAACTACGTTTAAATTGTAAACTACTAGACCCGAAATGGGTGATGAATTAATGAAATTGAAAAATTGAAATTGCCAGACAGTATCAAAAGCCTTTAAGAAATCTATAAATACTGCATGGACCCTCTTTTTTGAGTCATCTTTATCATGTTTATTGATCAAAGCTTTTAGTGTAAAGAGATGATCGGATGTTTGGGATATATGTTGAAATCCAATTTGATTTTTATGGATGAGCTTATTAATATCTACGAATGACTTAAGATGTATGTTTAGTAACAGACAAAGAAGCTTGAGTAAAGCATTACCAACACAGATTTCATGGTAGTTATCTGGGTTTGATTTGGGTCCTTTCTTGTGAACAGGGGTGATGAGCCCTTTGCACCAAGTTTTTGGAATATTGCCTGAACTAAGAATCGTATTAAGAGTGAGTTTAATAAGTTGGAATACGCTGGGTGAGCAATTTTTAATCATCTCATTGCTTATGCTTTTTTATTTTTAAGTTTTTTTTATAGTGTCAAGTAGTTCTTTATCGTCTATTTCTTTACTTAAAATTTAATAATTTTCATTTGTGGCAGAGAAAATCTCTCTATTTCTTATATCTGTTGAAAAAAGCTTTTTGTAATTTTCTTCCCAAATTAAATCATTTTGTTTTTTTGCGATATTCTCATCAAATTTTTTCCATATGTTCCAAAAACCGCTATCACTAGAGTTATTCTTAAGATTCAGAATTTTCATATTCCAAAAACTTTGGCGTTTGCCGTGAAATAATGATTTGTATTGTTTCAATTTTTCTTTGTACCTTGTTCTTGCAATTTTGCTGAAAGGGTTAGAGCGTTTTAACTTGAAGATTTGGTTGAGTTCTCTTTTACATGATTTGCAATCAGAGTAAAACCATTTCTTTTTGTTCAATGATTTTTTATCTATTTTATTAACTTTTATCAGTTTCTTCTTAAGTGAGTTTATTGCTGCAGTTTGTAGGATGTTTGTTAGCTCAGAGGCCAGCGCAATCAGATCAGCTGCATTTTTTGCATCCATTAAAATTTCATTTATTTTAAATTTTATTTCGTCACAATTTAATGCTTGTGAAAATTTTGAAGGAGATTCATCTTCATCCCAAATGTTGTTTCTTTTTGAGCTTAGTCCAATTATAGGTTTCATCAGATTCATTTGCAGGTTTTTTGTTAGGGATGTGAATTGTTATTTTACAGTGATCTGATAAATCAGTTTGTTCACTAACATAAGATATAGATATCCGTTCAAACAGAGATTGGGAAGCGATAGCATAATCTACACAACTTGCACCATTATGAGAGAAACATGTGAAATTTCCTTTATCATCACCAAACTTTCTACCATTAATTATCCTAAGGTCGGTAGATCTGCATAGGTCTATAAGGTATCTTCCATGGCTATTTGGGTCTCCTGGGTCACAGTTAGACCTCGGAAGAAAATACCCAAGGTTTGAAATGCTAAGGCCATCATTATCTATGTGTTTTGAGTCTGGTATATGATCCGGCAGACAGTTGGTTCTAGCATTTAAGTCACCTAAGATCATGAGGTCATTTGTTTAACTTGAGAACTCGATCACGTCATCTATTAGGCTTTCAAAGATATCTGTTGAGAAGAACTTTGAGTCGTAAGGTGGTATGTAAACTGCACATATTCTGAGATTATTTTCCGAATTGTAGAATATGTCCTTGTTGATTTCTAGTCATATATAATTACTATGAATTTTGATAACTTTAATTAGGTTTTCTAAATAGCACTTACAGTAAACCAGTATTCCTCCAGGACCTCTACCTGAAGACTTTTTATCTATCTTATTAGGTTGGACCTCAATTTAAAAGAAATTGGGGATGTCCTTGTCATGGGAGCAAGACCAAGTTTCAGTAAAAATACCCTAATACACTAATTAACAATTCGGCTTTAAGGTCAGGGATTTTACAACCAAAGTTGTTGTCAAGACCATGAATATTTAGATGACTTATTGAGATGTCCAAAGGCGATCTTGAAATCAAAGGTACGGAATCAAAAGGGTACGATGTTGGCAAATGGTGAAGTATTGCCGTACGGCTTACAGAACGAAGGCCTTAATATGCTCAATTAACCTAAATATTATTCTAAAATAGTAGAAATAATCAGAGTAGGCTAACATAGGTACAACAAAAATGAAAAACTTAAAAGTTTACCATACTGAGTATTTCTTTTTCTGTCTAGTTCCGAACAAGAGGCTCTTTTTCTCAGTTATGAATATTTTCATGCCGTTTCGGTCCAAGTGCTTAATTATCCACTAGCATTTCTCTTGTTATGAAAGGGTGGTACATGATGCGTACTGATTCGTTCCATGATTTATTGCTGAAACATGTGTCATTAAAAATTTTGTTTGCCAGGTGTACTTTTCGTTGTTGGTCATCAGTTCATGGCAATAAAGCTGACAATACAACCTCAGCATAAGGAGCTTTTAGCTTTATACAGTCTAGGGCGAGAGCTAAGTTATTTTTAAAATCCTCTTCAGATAGGATTGTTTCTATATTGTTTGTTCCTAAATGGATCAAAATTTTCCTTGCGTTGGGTATGTCAATATTCTTCATAATTTCTGGGACCTTTTCGAGTGTAGGGCAATGAATCTTAGTTATAGCAGTTGGAAATCTCGTAGGAAATGTATCAAATATTGGAGTCACCAATCAGTACAAATTCTTGGTCAAAACTTCTTTTTTCATTCTGTCTTGTGCTTTTCGCTAATATCGATCCTGGTTGAGGTTGATTTGGTCTTTGTTGTTGTTGACGATTTGGGTGCATTGGTGGAGGTGGACGATAAGGAGCAGAGGGGCTAGCTGTGTGGTAAGCAGTGTGGAGAAGATTCTGGTTATGATTATCTTTTGGATGTGTTTTGGTTAGTGGCCATTGCTCACTATCAAGGGCAGAGGGTTGAGGATGCTTGGATGTGTCTGAATATGGTGAGGTATGGTTTAAAGGGGGTTGTGCAACATTTGAATACAATAGAGGTTGTGGGTTTGGCTTGGGTGGAGGGTTTGAGAATGATATTGCCTTTACAACTTCATCGCATATGTTTTTAGTAATCTTAAGTTCCAACATTTCTATTGTTTCGTTAAACTCGTGCTTTAGAGATAACATATTTTCTTTCATTTTTGATTCTATTGTGTCATATTTTAAGTTGATTTCTGATGAATTAGATTCAATTAATTATAAAAACTATAAAAACTATAAAACTATAAAAATATAAACTATAAAAACTACGTACGCCCTAAGCGTGGTTTTAATGCAGAAGTAATCAATGAATTGAAACAGAAAGTAGCAGAGTTTTCAGAAGGTGAAAAGTATTGTGTGCTGCTTTTAGATGAGATGAAGATACAAGAAAATTTAGTATGGGACAAACATTCCGGCGAATTAATTGCGTATGTTGATCTTGGCGACATGGATCTTAATTATTCATCTCTTGCAAGAATTGATGATATTGCATCACATGTCCTGGTATTTCTTGTCCGAAGTATTGTGAACCCATTTAAATTCTCTTTGGCTAATTTTGCTACTACAAATGCAACATCAAGTCAACTGTTTTCTCTTTTCTGGAAAGCTGTAGGAATTTTAGAGTTGCAGTGTAAATTGAAGGTCAGTAAAATATTCTGTGCTATCTGTACTGTATATACAGTAACATTCCACATATAAAAACAACTTCCTTGATTCCAGGCCATTGTTTTTAGAAATCACCCTATTGTTTTATCAATTATTTTCTGCAAAATTCAGAGCCTGAGTTTTGTTAAAAAGATGTTTCTTATATGTTGGGCATTACTGTATACTGTAAATTCTGCTCAATTATATAATCAAACATACAGTATTTTATTGGTCAAGGTCATAAAGCAATGATATTTTGTTTTATTTGTATAAACATTAATAAAAATATTTATTACATTTTTAGGTGATAGGAGCAACATGTGATGGTGCCTCATCAAACAGAAAGTTTTTCATATATAAGATTAAGACAATCTCTACATGGAATTTTTTATACGACGTTTGATTTTTCAAGATCGTCAACTTTGTCCTTTGGCATTGAAAGCGACTTTTTAAGCGTGTTAAGGGAATTCAAAAGTACACCTTATATTTTCGACAGATTTTCTCACTTGTCCCTCTGATGTACGGCAGGTTCAAAGAACATTTAGGCTCCTCTTTGTCAGCATCAGTATTCTGTATGGGCGTTTAGATTTTTCTTGGCCTTTAGAATGCTTGAGATCCTTTTGTACTCATTATCTAGATCATCAAGATTGTGTGTGATAGATTTTGCTCTGTTGAAGAGAGAAAATATGACATTCTTTTTGACACTCTCTAAGTGATGTGTTAACTACCACTTGGTTCCAATTCAATGGGAAGTTTAACTCGCAAACAGATGGAGTAGCAATGGGAAAACCTGCCTCTTCTGTTGTTGCTGAGATTTTGTTGCAAGAAAAAGAATCTTTTGCCCTTGATTCGTACATTGAGAAACCAAAAGTATGGGAGATATATGTAAATGATATATGTCGGCTGAGAACTCTTTGCATTCAAACAATTCTTACAGAAAAGCAACAGACCAATCGCTGCTATTTCCCTAAAATTACGTCATAGATGACGTCATGTCAAATGTAAATAGTCTATTTTTCTTCGCAAAAGTAAAAGAGGCTTTATTAAAGACAAGCACAAGCAATAACAAGGGTAATAAGAAGACTTCAAGGTGACCTCGAATTAAATCTTGAAGCAGTGTATCTAAAATTTTTCCCTGACCACTGACAAGAAAACAGCAACCACCCACCAATAATTAATTATTTTCCAATGTTTCTCACAAATTTAACTATACCAAGCATAGAAACAAATATTCAATTAAAGCGCAGCGGTCTTTAAGACAGACAAATGAGGCAATAACACACAAAGGGTTGGCAGTATTTGGGATCGTATTTGGCAGAATTCACTATAATAACTTTTCATAATGATACATTTGTTTATGAATTATCATTTGCCACCAAATTCTTGATGGCCAACCCGACTAGTATGATCCGGATTACGCATATCGACACATGTTTGATTTTTTTGCTAATTATATACATTTTTCTAACTTTACAATGTAGAGAAACAGTTCTGAGAATTTTGTTCATTATGATGAGGCATTTTCTACTCGCACACCGTAGATCGTGTAGCCGTAGGATCTTCAAAGGCTGTGCTTGATTTTTCATTGGAGTTTTCCTCCTCCTTGAAAGGACTTGTTTTGATAACTGACTTTTGGCCGTGGCATTCCATCGACTGTTTTCCAACAGGGACTTCTTCGGAAATTTGCTGACTGTTGTACCTTCTTCCAATTTTTGAATGATTTGACTCTGGCAAGTAGTCAATCTTTTTATATAAACTCAAAGAAAGAATAACAGTGCTTCAGCATTTGCGTTTTCAAAATTACGAAAATTTATAACATTGACTAAATTCTTTCTTTGGTATGTTTCATGAAATTATAATGGTGTCTTGTAAGACTCGTATGCTTGCAAAAGGTATAGCATTAGAATTGACGTGGATTGTTGTCTGATTGTACCTGACAGACCTGAGATCGCGATTACATTTCATTGATAATATAAAGCATGTTGATATATCGACATAGAATTTATCCGTTTCACATTCAAGATTTCATTGACACGGACTCTGTGTCTTTTCCCTATATATACCGTGTGCTTTTGCTACTGATATTACCATTCTCATTGTCACGGACTCCGTGACTTCACCCTTTCACTCTCTACAGTGTCATTGACACGGACTTCGTGTCTTCATCCTTTCACTCTTTGCTTTTTATAATATACAGCATGTTGATATATAAACATGGAATTTTTCGTTTTCCATTCAAGATTTCATTGACGCAGACTCTGTGTTATTTCCCTATAAAAACCGTGTACTTTTGCCACTGATATTACCATTCTCATTGTCACTGACTCTGTGACTTCACCCTTTCACTCTCTACGGTGTCATAGCACCCCTATCTCTATTGATGTTAATCTTTTGTGTTCCTTATATCTATGTTACCATTCACATTGACACGGACTCTGTGTCTTCACCCTTTCACTCTTTATTTTTCCCTTTTTCACTTTTCCATTTTAAATATGCCAATTTTTGTAACGCCGGCTTGGTATCTACCCTTTATTGTGAGCAATTCAGTGTGTGGGCAAGGTGGGAGGGTAGGGGAAATCGCTATGTAACTGAGACAATCTAAATAACCACTTTCTGCTGACCTGGACAAACAAATATGGTAATTTCATCGCAGTACAACTTATATCACGTATACAGGGTGTTAACATTCAAAATGCGTCAAATGCCCAATTGACGCCTGGCGGTCACGATTACAGAAGGCAGAGATCATAATTTAAAATGGCAATTGCTCAGTTTGGAGCCGGATGCAGTGTGCTTACTCAATAACTTCAGTGGTCATTATGGCTCAGCTGTGTATTGCCTGGGAAATTTCATATTGCTATTGGAAGACAGCCATGTGGTAGATTGAGTTGCTAACCTGCAAAGGAAAATTGATTAACCTGTGGAAGAAAGGTGGGCATGTGCCTATGGAACACATGCCTATGGAACATTTCCATATTTGGGATGTGTAGTGGAGACAATGATTTAATTGTTCATTTGAGAGGGTATTTTTCAAGTAACCCTAACTAAATTTCATTTTGCAATTGGAAAGACAGCCATGTGGTAGATTGGGTTGCTAACCTGAAAAGGAAAATTGATTAACCTATGGAAGAATGGAAGTAACCCCCAAGTAACACTAACATGGACAAAAACAATTTTATCTAAATTTCACTAGGAGTATCATTGTAAGCCATTTAAGAGTTCTTAGGAGAGGGTGGGTGGGAAAAAAATCAAAGTCTTGGTATATAACATTTATAAACAAATTGATTATTTAGTAGAAAGATTGGAAGCTTCCATCGTCAGTGCTTCTTGTGGCTGAGTGGCAAGCACATGGCGGCAAGCAGGCGACTAGACCTGAGACCTTTGCATTAATCATCATTTACGCCTGGGGCGTAAATGGACCATTAATGCGCAGCGGTCTCTAAGACAGACAAATGAGGCAATAACACACATAGGGTTGGCAGTATTTGGGATCGTATTTGCCAAATTCACTTTAATAACTATTCATAATGATACATTTGTTTATGAATTATCATTTGCCACCAAATTCTTGGTTGCCAACCCGCCAAAATACCGCCCTAATAGCCAAACCCTGGGCACACACTACAAATGAGCATTTAATGGGCAAGAAGTTATTCAGCCTTAGTTTTAAGAGTGATTCCTAGCTGCTATTCAACATATTCAAGACAATAATGACCAAGCTGCTAGTTGAAAACCTATGCCCGCCCATCTCGGCATTTTCAGCTTGAGATGATAAGGACAACACAATTATAATGTTTGGGCAGGGCATGCTTCCAAGGCAGTCAGTTTTTGTCGCGATGGGCGTACCAGTGAACGCATTATAACGAAAATTGAAAAATACTTCCCTTCGATCTTAACTCATTGTATGACCTTGATTTAAAACATCTACTGTCGCTGTAGTTCCTGCATACTCCTCTGATAGTTCTGACTTTGAGGTCTTTTAAACTGCTTTCGTTCGTGCAACGTTATTCTGAGCCTTCTCTGGCGACTTTCCAGATACATCTCGAGGAAACGAATTTCCATTATATTTCAAACTTTAGCGAAGTTTACAGGATACTGTTCAAGTTGAATATATTACCCATCACAGTTGGGCTTGGAGACGTAACGCTTCCACATAGGTGCTGAATTGGTTCTAGAACAAATTGTCTTTAGACTGCTTGTTTGAGTCGGTTAGGCCCAGCCCCAGCAATGTCTCGTCTTCTCTCCTGTTGTGTTGTAGAAGCATTACAGTAAACTAACAATACCAATAACCACCAAACAATTCCCGTTTGAATGGAACAGTAGTCGATAATTCATACAAGAAATCAAAGTCTTGGTATATAACATTTATAAACAAATTGATTATTTGGTAGAAAGAGTGGAAGCTTCCATCGTCAGTGCTTCTTGTGGCTGAGTGCCAAGCACATGGCTGCAAGCAAGGGACTAGACCCGAGACCTTCGCATTAATCATCATTTACGCCTGGGGCGTAAATGGACCAAAAGCTACCGTAAAGTTGAATGTACCACTTTCTTGCAGTGTTCCATAAAGTAGGTGGTGGCTCAAAATAAGCCCTCCGGTCTGCATAGGGTTTACAAAGACCCTCTACAAAATACGCTATATAGCAAACAAACAGGGTCCATAGGGGCATAGGGCAATTGTGCCATAGGGCTGTAGAGCTGTATAGCCGCGAACTAGTAAAAGTATGTTTTTGAGGTTGACTGACAAAAAACTTCCTTGTTCATTGTATAGCAAATCCTATTTAATTACTTTGCAGACTAGTACACTAGTAAACCAAGATTTTCGAATACAGATTGAATAATTCTGAAAATCTACGAACACAGGTATGTATAGAAAGGCTCAAATTTTGTTATCGACAAGTTGTGCCTTCATCTTACATATGTTAAAGAAAATTATTGGTCGAAATTTTTTCATGTTTAAGCTTAACTTGAAATTTAATTTCATCATACACTACCAAAGGAGGAAATGTCAGTATCATTTTTAGTTATAGTGGCAATATTATTTTTAATTTGCTTAGAAATGCAGGAGCTACACAGCAATTTCAATTTCTTTTATTTCTTCTCAGAAATTTCACGAAAAAAGGTCTTTATTTTTGGATTCATAGATGAAGGGAATGAACTTATTTTTGCGGATCAAAACCTTTGTATGAAACGAAAAGAAAACCGGGAATAGTTCGATTATTCTTGTAATAATGCAGAGAGTGTCGATTGAATTGTGTTCAAATTATTGTCACAGCAATATCTTTGTTTCATCTAAGAGTTTTTGTGTCAGTCTACATCAAAACCAAAATGGCCAGTTTCGTATAGACTGAAGAGTGTGTTTTCTAATTTTCTTCTTTCTGGGTTCTTTAATTTAATTCTATTGGTGATCTCTGGTTTATTCTAAAGCTGATTGATGATTTCGATCAGCAACTTATGTCTCAAATGCCGGGTTTCGCTCTGTTGTTCACAGGTGCTCATTAAGTATCTCCAAAAATGTCCCCACTGTTTTTTGAAATTGTTTATATTCTCTGAATCTTCATCGCACGCGCATCTACTCTCTGAAGTACCGCTAAACGCAAGCTCCATGTATACGAATAAATTACCAACCAAAAATGTTATCACGGCCCCCGGGTATAAAATTGTAGGTATAGAAGTGGGTATAGAATCAAATGTCTTCAACATTCGGTACACAAATGCATACAAAGTCATTCAAATGGGTGGCTGAAAGTGTAAAACAATACTTTCCTTAAATATGGGCTGGTTTGTAAAAACTCGGAGACACATCCATGTACATTTCAGGCTCAAGTTTCCACCACCCGGTATAATAGCCTAGAAGAGCCATACCAAAACAATAAGAGAAACAAATTTATAAAAAAATTTTTATCCTAAAAAGAAGCCGTATTAGAGGCGACTTTTCTCATTTAAAAAAGACCTTGGTGGAAGGCCATAGCGAGTGTTCAAATATCTGATGAAAAGATGATAAAAAATTATCATCTTGTCATGTGATTTAGCTATAACGTCATATTTTGCTTTGCATGGGTATGACTTCATAGTTTCAAGAAGTGCCAGAAATGATATCATCACACTCTTGCATTATAAGACGTTATTCTAATGCTGCTGTAATTCGGTTTCCCAAAATTTGGCCCAAAACACATAACACATGTTGTTGCTGCTTCAAGGACACCAACCCCATCCTCACGACAGGCAAACTCCATTTTGGTCTTTCGCAAGCACCTAATTAGCGCCGCAGACAACACACAGTAAAACACTTGGATATAATTTTCACAAACTCGTATCCGTTGAACTCAACTGTTAAGTATAAGTTAAATAAACTGATGAAATGAGCGAACTTAAATACAAAAATGAAGCGTCTAGCCGAATTGGCAAAGAAATAAAACAAAGCATTGTTACAAATATAGAAAAGAATAAGCTAAACTTGATAATAACTAAAGGTGCCTAATCAACTGAATAACGAGAAGCAAGCGACACATCAGCCATGCTAATAAGGCGCGCAAGATGCCTTACCAACCGCGCAAGGAAACTAAAAGTACATTTATACATAAATTCAGCAAGGTTTTCAGGGTGTTCGATATCTTAAATCACATGGTGACTAGTTATCGTCGCCTTCCTGTTCAGAATCCATGCTCTCTTGCAAAAATGTAAATAAATAAGCAGCATATGAAGGGTGTTCGTTGTCTTAAAGCATCGCCAAGATATACGTCGCCTTCGCATTCATATCTAATCGAATTACAATGTCAGAGCAGTGGAAAATGTACATAACCATCTAACTTGCTTGAGTTATCCTCCTCTTTTATCTGTATCTTTATTTCATCAGTCGTGTTTGCTTCGAATCGTGACCGGTTTTGGGCTGCTCATCTTGTTTGATCACACAAGATTCTTCAAAATCATCTGCTCGAGACCGTGCAGCTCTCTTTTTATTCAATTTGTTGTTTTTCAAATACGAATGTTCAAAAAGATTCAACAAGTCTCATGTTGCAGCAACGTTTAAGCGATATATACAAATAGCAAAAAGCTGTAGCAGTTCATGAATCTATATACAGTGATCACTTACGACACAACCAATATCTATGTCTTTATCTCTATCTCTTGTTCGGGCTATAGGCTTGAAACTTTTCAGATTACTTGATCCCACACCTGACACAAATGTAATTCGGTTTCCCAAAATTTGGCCGAAAAGACACAACACACGTTGTTGCTGCTTCAAGGGGTACCAACCCCATCCTCACGACAGGCAAACTCCATTTAGGTCTTTCACAAGCACCTTATGAGCGCCGCAGACAACACACAGTAAAACACTTGGATATAATTTTCACAAACTCATATCCGATGAACTCAACTGTTAAGTATAAGTTAAATAAACTGATGAAATGAGCGAACTTAAATACACAAATGAAGCGTCTAGCCGAATTGGCAAAGAAATAAATCAAAGCATTGTTACAAATATAGAAAAGAATAAGCTAAACTTGATAATAACTAAAGGTGCCTAAGCGACACATCAGCCATGCTAGTAAGGCGCGCAAGATGCCTTATGACCCGCCCGAAGAAACTAAATGACGCAAAAAGGCAAAGAAAACCATGGGAAAAACAGAAATTAAAGGGCGCGAACGTGAACGCTGCCAACTAACAAGCACTTAAAACTAACAGTATGACATACCTATAGTCCTAAAAAGTAGCTGTATTAGACTGCAAATAGGTTGCAGAAATGCATATAATGACCAACAAAAAATAAATTTTCAAAGATATGAAGAGTTTAGATTTTTAAGGTTTGTTTCGATTTTGTAGGTGCGTCTGACAAAAATTCAACTGTAACCATACAAATAGTCACAGAGCAATAAAAGTTGGCAAAAATGCTCATTATAAAGGTAAACTAAAAGCCGGAAAACTTGAGACCTATGGAGCAAATTTTCCGATAAAGTTTGAGATATTACAAAAAATTTTATTGAGGAGGTAATTCCCCCTTTACCCTTGGTAAGAATAAGGCTTGTGTATCCTCAAGCAAAGTTTTGTCATCTCAATTTGGGTTGCGTTGTTTGAGTCTGACCTGAATTCTTCATAGAAAACAATAACACAAATGTATTTAAAATGACCTTTAGCCGCATATTGTGAAGTCGTCCAAAAGAAAATTGAAAACCTAAATCCGTCTACCATCTTCCAATACAATCCCTTTCCTGAAAAAATGCGAAACTGAATTTTAAAATTTCTTCTAATTCATATAAATGCTGAACTAATAGCAACGTTAACCTTCTATTATTTCATCTCGATGATAGCAACATTTTAATAAATATTCCTTTTATCATGCAGCTTCAGAAAATGAGGCAAAACATTTGCTGCACGCTTTCATTCTTTCCGTCTTCTACATCCGTCAATTTTCTTTGAGTGAGGGCACAGACAATATTCTGTTATATAATGTCTCTGTCAGATTATTGAAATGTGGATCTCAACAACTTTTGACAATGGCGTCAAGATGTGTAAGTTTCATTAATCACTTCTTAATGGTTGGTTGTCTTGCGCTTACTTATTTAAAATTGATGTGTGATGCGGCCCTCCTCACACTAGTGACACATCTATGGAGCGTGGATTAAGCAAGGCGATTTGAAACAATAGATGTAAGGCGGTATAAAACAATTGGTGCTATGTGGACACACTATCAGGTCGGAGGGCCTCCTTCCTCAATTTTGCATAATTTTTTCGTCGTGTTAGTTTATATCGTACCACTTCTAGGAGATGCCGGTTCTAGGAGATAAAACAGGGTGGTTTGTTGGCCTGTTGCAACCGAGAGCTATTCGGAAAGAATTCACCTTCAATTTAGGTGATTATTGCAATGAAATTACAAGCCGAATTTTGTGCCAGTAAGCAGTAGAAAGCTCGAATTAAACTGCGCTGTTAATCAGCGATTTACAGCGATTTTAACAGCAATTCTAGTTGGATTTTAAATCACCTTTTGCAGCGGTTTCAAAGCCATTCAAGCAGCTATTTACAACGATTTAAACATCGATTTTGAACAGCGATTTACCGTGATTTAATAGCGATTCTATAGCGATTTTAAACCACGATTCACCACGATTTTAAACAGCGAGTTATGAAAGCGTTCCATAGCGATTTTATACAGCGAGTTAATGTAAGTTTAGTAAAGCGATTTAAACAGTGATTCACAACCATTTAAACAGCGGTTTTAAACAAAGATTTACCGGGATTTTCAAGCGATTCTATACGGAGTTTATGCGGCGATTTTAGTATCAGGTCAGGCCCCTTTCCTCACTGTGGAAGGTCGGGAAAGTCTATTGTTGCTTTAAGTTGTCGTGGGTGCCCTATCAGTATAAACTCGCTTTTTTCTGCGTTCACGCTAAGTTTATTTTGTCTCATCCAGGATGACATAAGATCAAGCTCGTCTTTGATGTCGTTAAAGAATTCATCAATCTCTCATGAGGCAAAGGAAATGCTTGTATCATCAGCGTATAGATTGGGGATTGATTTTTTCAGGCATTTCTCAAAATCATTCATGTAGATGATGAATAGTAAGGGACCCAGACACGACCCTTGTGGGATTCCACACTGAAGCAGCTTTTTTCTAGATACGTGGCTTTCAATGTGGCAATACTGCTCTCGTTCAGTCAAGTATGAGCGGAACCAGTTGTGTTCAAGATTGGAGACCCCATAGATGGATAACTTAGATAGTAGGATACCATGATCGACAGTGTCGAAAGCTTTTTTTAAATCAAGGAACACACATATAATTGTTTTATGATCATTTATGTTCCTGAACCAAGCTTCGCTGATATTAAGTATTGATGTTAACGTGCTATGTGCCTTACGAAGTGCGAACTGGTTATCTGAGAAAGGCCATTATTCTTCATATGAGTAAAAAGTTTGTCATGGGCAACTTTTTCCAGCAATTTAGATAATATCGAGACAACAGAGATTGGTCTGTAATTTGATAACTCTGATTTCTGGCCTGCTTTAAAGATTGGTGTTACACTAGCAAGTTTCCAAGGAGCTAGAAAGACACCCGTTTCTAGAGATGTGTTAAATATTGTCGTTAGAGGTCCACTTGCTATTTCTATCGTGTCCTTAAGAATTTTGATAGGGATTTTATCAGGCCCTGGTGATTTCGAGCTCTTTAATCTATTTATTTCATGTTTGACATAACATACGTCAACTTTCTTAAACTTGAACATGGGAAAGGATTTGTGTCTCATCAAATCTTTGACGAAAGTTATTGGGTCATCTTGTGCCTTGGCCTTGATTTTGCTTGCTAGTTTAGGGCCAATGGTCACAAAATGATTATTAAATGCCTCGGCTATTTCATTGGGGCGATCCAACTTGTGACCATTTGATGTGACAGAATTAACAGGTGCAGTATTTTTAGTTTTGTTTAATACCCTGTTTATCGTCTTCCACATGGTCTTTGGACTACCAGAGTTTTCTTCAATTAATTTGTGGTAGTAATCTTGGACACAATTTCGCAGTTCACTCGTTACCTTTTTCTTGACTTTTTTATACCTTGACCATAGACTGTGATCTTTTTCGGCTCTTTTCTTGACTCTATCACCCTCTCTCGTTAGATTTTTAATCGTGATCGTAATGCAGGGTGCATTTCTACTAGAAACTTTCCTACGTTTAAGTGGAGCAGGAGCATCAAGAATAGAGCCGAAAAGATTGTGGAATATTTGAACCATGATGTCAGGGTTACTGGCGGCGGCTTCAAAAGCAAGGTCCCAACCTATAGATGAAAGATCGTTCAAGAAAAGGTCCTTGTTGTAATTTGCAAGGCTTCAAGACTCTACTATTTTGGTTCGTCTATTTAAGAGCCTTTTTGCATTGATTTTTCTTTGCATTAGTGCAAGGTAGTGATCTGGCATGCCTATTTTCAGCACCTCAGATCTAAGGATATAGTCTGGGTGGTTTGTGGCAATATGATCGATCAATGTTTTAGTCACTCTGGACAATCCATCCCTGTTAACAACGGCAGCAACTCTGGTATACTCGTTGATTTGCTGTTCAAATTGAAACTCGGTGTAGATAGATTTTAGTTCTTTCGCTGGGCCTTCGATTGCCTTTTTAAAATCACAATTTGTGTCCCCAAAAATTATAATCTCCTTTCCTTCTGCATAAAGTTTGGAATGTAAGTTGGTGAGAGCTTCAAACTTTCTTTATCATTATCAGAAGTTGGGGGTCTATACCAACATAGCGTGATGAAGTTTTTCCTTGCAGTGGGTTATCTCTATCCCCACTATTTCTAATTTTGGGTCCTTGATATCGGCCCTATAAATATGTGGGATGTTATGATTAACATAGATAGCCACTCCTCCGCCGCTATAGTATTCCTGTCATCACGGTAAACATCGTAACCATCAATTCTAATATCCAAGTCCTTCGTATTGCTATCAATTCTTGCTTCATTAGGTCCAAGGATATCGAAGTGATGGTCACGACCTAGAATCTGTAACTCTAGTAAATACTTCTTTAGAGATACGGTATTTAAAGTTGCTAATTTCAATCCTCATTTTCTACCATTTTTACTCATTGGAGCGCATGCATGATCGCTTGTTTTGTGGAGTTTTGATCCCAAGAATCCCTATTGGCAAAACTTAATATAATTGCTTATATTACCAGCGAATTTTCTTAAGCCCCCTTGGTTGATGTGCAGCCCGTCTAATGCTAAATTATTAAATAAGATGTTTACAGCGATTTAAACAGCGATTTTAAAGTGATTTTACTGCAATTTTTTGCAATTTTGAACAGCGATTTAAAAGCAATTTTGAAGAGCAATTTACCGGAATTTTAAAGCCATTCTACACGGATACGGAAATAGAGATTCACCACGATTTCAAAGCGATTTAAACAGGGATTTAAAACGATTTAAAATGCGATTTCGAACAGCAATGTACCGCGATTTAAAAGCGATTCTACAGGGATTTTAAACCACGATTTACCGCGATATTAACAGCAATTTAAGCAGCGATTTACAACGATTTAACAGCGATTTTAAAGAGCGACTTACCGCTATTTCAAAGCGATTCTTTAGGGATTTTAAAGCAAGATTTACCACGATTCTAAAGCAATTCTATAGGGATTTTAGACCAAGATTTACCACGATTTTAAAGGTATTTAAATAATGAATTACAACGATTTCAACAGCGACTTTAAACAGCAATCTACCAGGGAATTTAAAACGATTCAAGCAGCGATTTGTAATGCCGATCTATAAGGATTTAAACAGCGACTTACCGCAATTTTACTGTGATTTTAAACCGCGATTTTACTCCGACTTTTTTACTATCAGGTCGGGGGCTGAGGTCCCCTATTCACTATTGCCAGATGTTTTCGGCAAGATAGTTTAACACCCCCTCCCCTCGATTTTTAAAGTAAGCTTTTAAGTAAGATTTCTAACATTTTCTTCTTAAGATTGACTGATGTAAACTTGCCAGGCATTATCTTATATAAAGCAGTAGACACATCTCTTCAACATGAATTACGCATGGCGTGAGTGAAGTATGGCAAATCATTTTAATAATGGTGATTAAGCAGCTCAATTTTAGCTCTTTTACTTATATTTGCCTTTACTTTTGTGATGTGATATCTGTAACACCCAGAGTACTCTGTAAAAACCGGAATCCCGGACTCTGTAAAAACCGGAATCTGAAAAGTAGGTTTATCCAAAAAACGGCTTGTTTTATCAAAAATAGTTTTGTATCTTCATGAAGGTCCTCTTTCAGGAATCTCTTCTGACACGTTGTGCTAATGCGCATCTATGTAAATGCGTGCGTGAAGAAATGGGTTCACGTAGTTGGAAGATACATAGTTAGCTGTTTTCGCTGAATATGTCCACAAACTTCAATTTATGGGTTAGTAAAGAAAAAATCTGAAAGGCAAGAACTCAGGCAACTCAGCAGCCTTCGTCCCATGATTGATATTAGCCATTGTTTGGCACTAGAAATTCCTTGCGATTAATAATCAAATACTATTGTGTCAATTCCAAATTTTATGTAAAAAGGATTAAAAAGCAGTTGCGTAGGCATATTTTTTATTAATTCTAAGAGTCAAAATTTTTATAAAATCTTATAGAGAAACCACTATTTTGCTATTTATTGGCTGGTTAGGTTTTCACCCTTGGTAATTTATGTGCAGTACAGTGGAGGGTGTGCAGTACGGCGGAGGATGTTAGGTACAGTGGAGGGATATCATAAGTACAGTGGAGGGATACCATCAGTACGGTGGAGGGATATCATCAGTATGGTGGAGGATGTTCAGTACGGTGGAGGGATATCAGCAGTGCAGTGGAGGGATACCGTCAGTACAGTGGAAGGATACCAGAAGTACGGTAGAGGGTGTTCAGTACGGTGGAGGAATATCATCAGTACAGTGGAGGGCTTTCCAACTTTCTCCACAACTATGTATATAGAGAACTTTCTCTGTCAGATTTGTATCCCTCAATACGATCTATATCGAAGGGCCATTCAATCTTCAAAATGTTGTACGAGAATTTTAGGAAAACAAAGGATTTCTAAGGGATTTAAATGAGAACAAAAGGTTTCCAGCTAGATTGCACAAGGTTTTAATAAAGAAATGAATTGCCACTCGAAGTGGTAAACACAACTTGTATCAAATAAAATGAAACAACTTGTATCAATCGAATTTTCTTTGTTAAACTGTAGGTTAGCTATTAAACAATTTGGATTTGTCGTTTTAAATGCTCGAAATACAAAACTTCAAACCACAATTACAGTAGTATAGTTAGAGATTCTGAGTTTCTTGACTTCCAAAATTTCGAAATTTCGAAAACTTCATAAAATTCGTTCTCCAAAGCTGTTTAAGTGCAGGATCATGTTCTCAGCAGTTAAAACATGTACATAATTCAAGTGTAATAGTTTCTGGGCATTATTTCTACACAAAAATTACACAAACCACATCAATTAAATCAGGTGCGTCACCAAAGAGGGGGGGGGGTACAGGGGGCGCCGTACCCCCCCCCCAATGTTGCAAACGTCAGCACAAAGAAGGTTTTTTCAGCAAATGATGATATCGGTCTGGAGACTTGGGATTTCTCTTGTTTGGCAATTTTTCAATAAAATCGTAGAAGCTCGGTTACAGTTAACTCGGCAATAATAGATATTCCATGGTTAGAGTAGCTACTAAAACGAGAAAGAATATCATTGAAAACCTGCATGGGTTTCAGTCTCTATGAAGCTTATACAGTACATACAGTATAAGGATCGATGAAATGAATAAAGCAGCCACAAAACGCAAACAAAAAGGAAAAGAGTTAGATTCTTGAAAAAAAGTTACGGGATCTTGTTTTTTAAATTGGATTTCATTTTGTTTATTGGACAAACCAAAATGAAAAAATGGGTGTGGCTACAAAGCAACGCCCTTCTGTCGGCAAATTTTAATTTTTTGTTGCTCCGCCCCTGAGTTAAATAGAGTGCTGAGTTTCGGGCTGAATTTATAAACGGAAATAGTGTTTTAGCTGGTAGTGTGCACGCTACTAGTCTTGTCACCTGAATGCACGAGGAATAGTTCGATGCGTCTAATACAGAATCACATGCGAACAGTACTGAAAAATGACCACTTCGAGAGTTTGAAGGCATTGGAGATCCACAGTGAAAGGCAGGGGCAGATTTAGAGGGGGTCGAGGTATTTTTTACAACCAACCAAAAGATATGCAATTATCAACCGATCGAAACATCAAAGTGTGTAGGATGATGTGAAATGATGTATCGAAAAAATTCTCAACTTTCGCTAGAGTCCGGGGAGGTTAGTCCTCCATTCCACATCCTACACACTGGAGGTCATGTGACTGCAGTGCTAGAGACGAAATGTTGGAAGAAAAAATCTTGTCTTTCCAAGGCTAATCCGGTACTTATATGTGCTGGAAATGCGGGTGTCAAGGTAAAAAATCACACCCGCATCGCGGGTGTCAAGGTAAAAAGCTATTTAATGGGAAAACATTTTAGAACCAAAATGGTAGCTGTACACCCATGTCTTAAAACCAATGAGCAAATGTAAGTCAATTGATGAAAATTTTGTTATATGCAAATGTCTGTTTTCATTCGGAAAATGAAAATATCTGCTGAAAGTGTTGTGTGTAATGCCGGGTGCATTAGTTAATAAGCTCAAAAAACACGTCAAGGAAGTAGATGGGGTGTTAGGTATCATTTTTAGTTACTTTTCGTGATCCATTGTACCGATTTACAGCTCAAAAATGGCCATAGAATAAAGAAGCAGAAAGTGTGTTATTTATAATTTTTATGGCTTATTCATGACCCATTGTCCCACTTTACAGCTAAACAACAGTCATAGAGTTAAGAAGCAGAAGGGGCGTTGTCATCATTTTTAGGGGTTATTCAAGACCCATTGTCCCACTTTATAGTTAAACAACGGTCATAGAGAAAAGAAGCAGAAAGGGTGTTATATCTAATTTTATGGGGTTATTCATTACCAATTGTCCCGCGTTACAGCTTAACAACAGACATAGAGTAAAGATGTAGAAAGGGTGTTATTTATCATTTTTAGGGGTTATTCACGACCGATTGTCCCGCTTTACAGCCAAACAGCAGTCATAGAGTAAAGAAGCACTAGGGATGTTTTTTATCACTTTTAAGTGTTATTCATGACCGATTGTCCCGCTTTACAGCCAAACAACAGTCATAGAGTAAAGAAGCACTAGAGGTGTCATATATTATTATAAGGGGTTATTCCTTACCAATTGTCCCGTGTTACAGCTTAACAACAGTCATAGAGTAAAGATGTAGAAGGGGTGTTATTTATCATTTTTAGGGGTTTTTCAAGACCCATTGTCCCGCTTTACAGCTAAACAACAGTCATAGAGAAAAGAAGCAGAAGGGGTGCTATTTATCATTTTTAAGGGTTTTTCATGACCCATTGTCCCGCTTTACAGCTAAACAACAGTCATAGAGAAAAGAAACAGAAGGGGTGCTATTAATCATTTTTAGGAGTTATTCATGACCCATTGTCCCACTTTACAGCTAAACAACAGTCATAGAAAAAAGAAGCAGAAGGGGTGCTATTAATCATTTTTAGGGGTTATTCATGACCCATTGTCCCGCTTTACAGCTAAACAACAGTCATAGAGAAATGAAGCAGGGTATTCATGACCAATTATCCCACTTCATAGCCAAACAGCAGTTGTGCGGTCAAGAAGCAGAAGGGATTGAGGTAATGTAAAAGTATATCATTTCATAACATAAAATATTCTAAACATTTGTGTATTCAAAATATTCAACACAGATCTAATTTCAGCAGTATTTAAATGAAGCAGCAAAATATCAACAAGTATTGTAAGGGAGCATTGGTGAATAAAATATTTACATATGAAGGCTGGTTATGAGGTGCAAAATTGAAATATCCTTCTTTAAAATGTGGCAAGAACTGAAAAAGTATTATAAATTTAAAACATCTCTTAGGGATATCTTAAAAAATCTCTTAGGGACAACATTATTTTGGCTTATATTAACCGTGATTTGTTTTTAACGACTAATATTCTCAACAAAATAAATGTTGTTAATTTAACCTTCTGCCAGAACCCGTCTTAGCAGCACCATGCCATCTTGAAATACTTCTAAATTATCCAAAAGGAGGTATGAAGCCTTTTGATTTTTTGGTGAGCATTAGTAATTCTAAATCTAATCTTATCATTTCAAAATCAAGTCAAAAAACAGTAGGCTAACTCTATATATAATTTAAAAAAACATGTCATTGTAACTTTTCCAATACATCCCCAAAACTGTGAATTTTCATTATTTCATCCTCAGAGGACTCGGAATTGCAAAGGGGCACTTGTTTGTCTCTCTGTCTGGACTTTCTGAGCATTGTACAACACATTGATAACATCCAATTGGCTGCTTGCAGCAAGGAAGAACGACAAAATGGCCTTCTGGAATGCTTGTACAGATCTTACACTTCACAAGCTGTGTGACCTCGCTAACGATCAGCTTATTTTTTGAGCAATTATGATGCTGCTCTATATCATCTACAGCTTTTATTATTTTTTCTGAAATGGCGCTTTCCATCTCTTCCATTCATGTCGATAAGGCATCCTGCATTTCTTCAATACTGCCTGTAACAGTGCTGTTGCCACTATACCTGAAAGATAACAATATTAAACAAAATATCTAATAGACATATTTATAAACAAACTGTTGATGTGAAAGGGTCATTCAGGACTGCGATAACGTATGAAGAACTCTTAAATGCGTTAGATCTCAAAATCTTTGTGCTTCATCTCTCATTTCATCAAAAGTCATCAATTGCTTATGAATCAAAACTGGCTGGATATTGTCTCCAACGGAATTTAAAAAATTTGAATAACTAAAGCAAAACAAAGTTACACCCGTGGCCAACTGATGCCGTGTGATAAACCTCTGAACCTAGGGCTCTTAGGGCAGTTTACAATCTCCTCTGGCATCGCCTAAGCAATTAAAGAAAACAGAAAGTCATAAGTCTACATAGTTCTAATTCACTTGCATTCCTTTTTCATTTACAACTACGGCCCCAAGCAAATCAACTGAACGTTTCACTAAACATGCCACTGAACATTCTTCATGTTCAGTGCCGAGTCGACAAACGAACTGAAAATTTCACTGAAAATTTCTTGAACATATATTTTGATGCAAAATTCGAGATTTGTTATTAAAAATTAGAGAAAGTTTCCCCCAATAATGAGCATGCGCATGTTTATATCCGATATAAAACACTGAACAAATTTTGTTTACCAAACATATTTGACTCCGATCAAACATGCACTGAACAATGTTCAGTGACTGAACAAAGAGGCCAAATGAACTGGATTTTTCAACCTTAATTTTTGACGATGTTCAGTGAGATGTTCAGTTCAGTTGCCCAGGGCCTAATAAACCAGAGCCGGCTTAGTAATAGGGCATTAATTCTATAGTAATAGCAAAAATGAAAAATGTAACAAGTTTGATTTCAAGATTTCTTATCAAAATATAAGAACAAACCTCTTGCGCTTCTTGCATTTAGATCTCTCCTCCCTCTCTCTTTCTGCTCTCAAATACTCGTTCGAATCAACGGCAAAAACCTTTCTTGACCCAGTTTGCCAGAATCTAACACCTAGGTTGATAATGAAATAACTATGCTTACTCTGTTGATTCATATTCATAGAAGATTCAAAGAATTTGAGTTTAAACTATTTTTGAGGTTGTATTATTTTATTTCACTCTAAGAAACTGTTGTAGTCAAATGTGATATCCATTTATTTTCAAAACTTTTGTCATAGTAAATCAACATGCAAAAGGCTAAATGCATAAAATCTGCTTTCAACGTAATTCAATCGAGGTACTGAAATTGACTCTTAATAAGTAGCTATGTTTTTTCTAACAAATTTTTTCTAAATTATGAAAATGAGGCTCTAGGTTAAAAAGGTGTTAGTGCCTTGTTTTCAAATTTCATCAGCACCTTGTCATGTCACTTATCTTTGTCATAAATAAGACGTAAAAAGCAAGAATGGGATACTTTTTTACAGAACTTGTAAGCAATCGCACTGAACAATTTTGCTTCTCCGAGACTGAAAAATTGAATTGTTGTGAAATGCTGAAAAACCCTCTATTATACTTAGAAATCAGAAAATATACAATTAATGGAACCTGGATCTTATAATTACCTGAAGTCTCATCACATTCCTGGATCTCAAATCCTTTCCCATCCACCAAAGTCATATTACTAAAACTGCATTGCCGACTGCAACATATTGCTTCACAAATGTTTGAAACAGAGCATTGGCTCTCTTTCAGCTTCAGATAGATGCTCCCAGTGATATTTGGAACAAAGTTGGTATCAAACTCTCCAATAAATATGCAGCGGGAAATTTCTTTTTCGTCAATGGGACTAGCAGCACTGTGTGATGCAGAGGGACTGGCATAGAATCGTGATCGTGAAGGCAAGGCTGTATTTGTCGCACTTCTGTTTGAAATTCTTGGGCCCAGGACTGTCCTCTGTCTTGCACCTTGTCGATTTGTTAGCCTGCGTGCAAACTTCACAAAGAGGGAATTGTAAAGTCTGCGAATTAGAGTCCGTTTTCGAGTTCTGTGACCTCGATTTCCTCCTTCACAGAGGAGGTCGATCTTGCGCAAGAAATTGCCACCGCTTTACTCGTCCGAATGTCCCGCAGAGCAGACACGCACTGATCAAATTGAAAATGTTGGATGATGGAAGATGCTGTCTTTGCTTTTGAAGAGACTGTTTTGAAGCATGATCGAAATATTGTGGAGGGATCTGGCGCTTTTAATCCGAAAGCAGATTAGTCTCGATTTATTCACTTGCTTCCATTTTCGAAATATATTTGCAAAAATTGTCTTGATTTGTTGAAGAAGGGGAGGTTATAAACGACGAACTGGCCAAAGTCAACAAAAAGCAGCAGCCACTGACACAGTTATTGGGATTCGCGAGGACGAAGCTCTGCCCAGATCGGAGCGCCCATCGAAGATTAGAAGGGTTTTGTTAGAGGGAAATGACAGCAGGGACAGGCCTATTACTAGGCCTACTGCATCATTAATTTTGATCATTAATCTTGATCCACGTATAATGTTTCGATCTTAACAGTTAAAGATTTGCTTCACCATGTCAAATCCCCTTTGAAACGCAGTTTCGTCCCAAATTTTCACTGAAGACATTCAAACTTGATCCTCGAAAAAGTCACTGAACGTTCCTCCATCTTGAATACAGGTTATTTTGTTGTGTTCACTCCTTCACTTGTCTCGAAGAGACTGAAAACACGTGACGATGTTCTTGTTTTTGATTGGGTCACTAAAATCTGAAACCACTCACTGATTGGATGAGAAACAATGCCCAGACAAAGAGCAGATTTATTGCGCAAGATCACAGAACTCGAAAACGGACGCTAATTCGCAGACTTTACAATTCTCTCTTTGTGAAGTTTGCACGCAGGCTACCTATTCCAGAAGAGATGAGACTGTTGGTATTCGTAAAGCTTCAACACAAAATTGATGATCTTAATAAAGAAATTTTGCAGTTAAACGAAGAATTGGTGATAGCAAAGAAAGCTCTCTTCTAAGTGGAAAAATTGCAGGATGATGACTCAGCTGTCAAGTTCTACACTGGTTTTCCAAGTTATTCTTCTCTTGCTGCTGTATTCGAATATCTGAAACCAAAGTTAGATAATCTCTCTTACTGGCGTGGATCTAAGTCTCAGGACTCTAAAAGGAAAAAGAAGAAACACAGGTTTCCTCATTGAAGCCTGGCCGAAAAAGAAGAAAGTTATCACAATTCGAAGAATTAATTTTTGTTTTAATGCAACTAAAAGTTGGCTTGTTTCTCAATGACCTGGCTGATAGGTTTGGTATATCTATTGGCCATGCCTCCAAGATTTTCACCACATGGATTAACTTTTTGTATCATGAATTACCCCTTCTTTTCCCCTTTCCATCCAAAGAGCTTGTCAAAAGTATGATGCCAAAAGAATTCGAAAGGTATCCATCAACAAGAGTGATTATTGACTGCACTGAAGTATTCACAGAAGTTCCCTCATCTATGAGGGCCCAGTCACAGACCTGGTCTGAATATAAACATCATATTACGTGGAAAGCGCTTGTTGGTATTTCTCCCACTGGTGTAATCACATTTGTGTCAAAGCTTTGGTCTGGTCGTGTATCTGATAAGGAGATAACATCAAAATCAGGCCTTCTTCCTCTCCTTGAAGCTGGTGATAATGTCATGGCAGATCGAGGCTTTGATATTGCTGAGATATTTCCTACTGGTGTTACACTCAACATTCCACCCTTTAAAGGATCACGTGCTCAGCTGACACCACATGAAACTGAAGAAACTGCATGCATTGCAGCAGTAAGGATTCATGTAGAGAGAGCCATTGGAAGGGTGAAAAATTACCACATTCTGGATGGTGTTTTGCCCTTGAGCTTATGTCCAGTTGCTGACCAAATCTTCACTGTTTGCTGCTTATTAACCAATTTTTTGCCTTTTCTTGTAATGCCTGCAGAAGATAATAAGTAGGTTTTAACCAGATTATTGTTTTATATTTTATTTGTAGAAAGCATTTATATTTCTCATCTAATCATATTCAATGTAAATTGTCAGTTAGCTTTATAGAATTAACAATTGTATACTAATTATTACATAGTAGAAAAACTACTTATTTTCATTAATCATAATACTTATTAATCAATTCTTATTCAAAAAATCGTTATCATACATATTCTAATATAAAAACAAACAACATAAACTATCACATATCAATATTTCTATTTACAAGGAGAAAATTTTTCCAACAACTGTGTAAATACAACTTAAGACCTCGTTTTACTCTCTTAGTAAAATATTCAGGCAAAACAGCCCTACAATAAAAATAATGCAGCTGTGGTAGCATAGAATTTTGTAAAAAGTTTCGTCGTAATTGATTGACTCAATAAACAATGGCTCATTGTCTCCAAACCAAACAACAAGATCGACCCTCCTTAAACCTGAGCAAAACATCTGGCCTTGAATCTGATAGAAATAGCTGTGTCTTCTTTTCAGCTCAACTTTATCTTCTTTCGTCAGAAAAAACTTTTTATCAGCCAGAGCCTCAGAAAGAGAGGAGGTGTACTTGGAAAAAGGGCACTTGATCTCCAATCCCCAAGTATTCCCATTATGCTTGACAATACCATCCAAAGATGCACCAAGATATGAATGGGTATTTGACATGATAAGGCCTGGTTCTTCAACAGATATATCTTTAAAACCATTTCTTACCATATGATCTACATACAAGGAATGGACATGTGGCTCATAAACCTCCCCATATTTGGTACTTGCTGAGGAGAATGATGAATAGAACAAAGACTTTAACTTTGATGACGGTTCGACTCTATTGACAACTGCAGAATAAAAATTTGATGCTGTGATTCGATAAATTCTGTATCTCTTCAAATTTTCATTTGTTGGCTGACCACAAGTTGCTTTTTCAATTTCAAAAATTTTAGGTTTGCTTAATACCATGTTTTCTTTGGCATGAAAATCCATCATTTATTTGAAGTGATTACAAGAGATGTCATAATCGTCACTAAATGCTAAGGAATCTAATGAGTCTTCACTGAGAGACAACTGAACAAATGAATTGCCCAATGGAGAATCTAAAGAAGGAACCATTTCTGTTGTGAGGGATGTTGAGCTTGCAGATGGTACTTTGTTGATGGCATGAAATGAAAAAAATAGCTGTTGGGTTGTCACGAAGCAAGGGTTGATTTCAATTTTTCAAGACTTGATTGATTTAATTCCTGATGTTTAGGTGGACGAGGATCAACATAGATAATTTTTTGTTTTGTAAACTTTTGATTATCTTTCCCAAATTTAATTTTTTGAATTACTATTTCATCAATCTCAGCAGGAGACATTGATGCAAATGATGTGCATGAGACGGCTTCAGTGCATTGTTGGTACCCCTTCTTGTTGAAATAAAACACCACCAACATGGTTACAGTTGCCAAAGCCACCCAAACCAGCACCAGCAGGACATGTACAGGCTGCACAACAGACATCACCAGTAGAATTTGTAAGGATAATTAAAACTTTGTACAAGATGTTCTTCATTGACGCCTTCATACGTACATCAAGAAAAGTAAACTTATCATCTTTTGCCACTGAAAATTTCTTTATGTAACCTTCATAAAAGAACTGGAACGCTTTCAGCTTCTTATAAGATGTGCTCTTCAACTTTATATTCTTGAATTTTGATGTTCTTACAACAAGGTAATCATACAACTGAATGAAAGTAAACTCTGGGGTTCCTCGGAGATCAGATGTCCATGGTAAATGGATGCACTTAGACTTGAAAATATCATCGTATTTACAAAGTTCCTCGTTTTCCAATGAAGGGAGCTGTTGAGATGAATCTTTGAAATCTTCTGCTTGCTGTTTTATCCGACAAAATACTGCGTAAACACGTAAGACCAGATCGGCCTTGACACCAGAAACCTTCTCCTTATAACCCGATAGAATTCTCTTTAATTGCTGTACATTTAAGTCTTCAAGACAATTAATAGACTTACCTTAAGGAAGAAACGAGTGGAACTGATCAATTTTTTTTATGAAAAGCTTGTACTATCTGTTGAAATCTTTCCACCACCAACTCAAGCCAAGGTTTCTTCGACTGTGGTGATCACGAAACAATGTTAGCCTCGTTTCTCAAAAGGCGCCTCACCCTCATATTGAATTGTGAAAGGGGTCTATTGCCATTGCAGTAAACAACTTGAAGAAAAGGAAGTGCAACATAGGCCTCTGCCAATAGGAGCATCTCCATCAACTGTTGCAGGAAATGATAAAGAAGAGAGAGCAGCAACAAACTTCAGGTAGGACAGGTGGTTAGGACAGTGAATGTCATTAACATGTTTTACAGCTTCTATTCAACAAAAAAGTTGTCATTTTGCCGTTAAATTTCCAAATCAGTAAAACTTGACATTAATTGGAACCTTGATTTGGTATGGGGGTATTTCATTCAGATTGTATAGTTTAAGAAAATTTTCGCAGTTGGGAAAGTTTGGAGAATTTGGAGGGCTTAACAACGGCCAACATTCCTAGAGATGTGCAGCTGGAGAATAGCTATGTAGAAGCTGGTTCTTCTTATGTTGTTGAGACAATGGACCCAGTGCAAATAGAATGTCCATAAATATCTGTCTATATATACCCTATCATTACTACAAAAATTTCTCATTTCTCAGCTCTCTTATGATTCATTAGATAGTATTTTTTCTCGTGGCAGCATTTAGTTATTAACTTGGATCTTTTGTTTAGTAATTCAGATAAATGTAAAGGTATGTAGTATATGGTATGAAATATATGGTATGCAATATAAGGTATGAAATATATGGTATTAAATATAAGGTATGAAAGATAAGGTATGAAATGAAATATAAGGTATGAAATATATGGTATGAAATATAAGGTATGAAATATTAGGTATGAAATATAAGGTATGAAATGAAATATAAGGTATGAAATATATGGTATGAAATATAAGGTATGAAATATTAGGTATGAAATATAAGGTATGAAATGAAATATATGGTATGAAATATAAGGTATGAAATATTAGGTATGAAATATAAGGTATGAAATATATGGTATGAAATATATGGTATGAAATATAAGGTATGAAATATTTGGTATGAAATATGAGGTATGAAATATTAGGTATGAAATATAAGGTATGAAATGATATATAAGGTATGAAATATATGGTATGAAATATAAGGTATGAAATATATTGGTCCCCATCGAGCACCCTTGAAATGGAAAATATTTCTGAGCTATAATTGTTTCAGACTATCAGCAAACCTTATCTTTGGCTGTTAATTAGTTTAAATACAAATTAGTTTAAATTTTAGTCATCGAAATCTTCATTACCTTGCGCGGTAGGAATATCTTGTTCCTCTTGTATTTGATAAAAAAAGTCTTTGCATTTGTTCTTGTTTCTCACCTCTTTCCGTAACTGGGCTCTGTACTGTTCTCTTTTCACAGATGGAAAGGTTGCAATTGCCTCTGATATTTTCTTCCCCCTTTCTTTCTTCATCCAATTTTCAATCTTTTCTTGAAACTCCTGTTCTTCGCTAGTGACGTATATGGGTTGATGTATATAGGTGTTATCCCTGGCTTAAGCCTTCACATACTCCTTGTAATTACTCTTCGACCGCTTGAAAAATGATAACAAGCCGTCCGATAAGACTGTTGCCCCAAGCCCAGCTAGCTCTTCTTCATTTTCAGGAGTAAGCAAGTACTGCTTCTGGCTAAATAACACACGGACAGCTACAATATCTTTTTCCTTGGCCCTTTTCGATTTTACCGTTAATGGATTTGGCTCCTTAACATCTTCGTCTTGGAGGGATCTGCTTCGAATCTAAAAAACAAAGAAGTACATTTACATGTAATTCCATTTCATTTTGCGGAGAATTATGGGCTAACCATAGGATAAAAGTGTGAATTCGAAAATGTAAAGGCCTTACCCTGTTCAGCTTGTCTAAGTTTCGAAAGCTTCGCAACAATTGATGTGCAGTGGGAACGCCAATCATCCATTTCTTTGCTTCTTTATTGATCTCTTTCAGTAGCGCATCACCACCTTGATAATGGCCTTGGCTTGATGTTCTGCTAGCAGTAATTGATACGTTTAGAATCTCTTTTACATCTGGCGGTGCAGGGCAGTGCATTTTAAAATCATTCAAACATATTTCCAGTATGCTGGATGATTTCTTCCAAAAAAAGAAGGGTTAGCTTTGATTTGGCTGCCGCAATCGCAGTTGAATCTGCAGCTCTTTTGCCTGATCGCAGTAACATTAATGCATTGAGATAAGTCAACACCATCTCCATGCAGTATTGATATTTATTATTCTTCACCGAATTCACAAAAGACCAAAAACCCCGTAAATTTGGTTGTGAGCCAACTAGTATGGCGAACATATGGCAACAAAAGTTCATCAGTCATTGCAATATATATTATTTCCAGAATATCCCATAATTTGTGGTGATCACTTCCTTTCTGTATAAAATGCAGTGCATTTTCACTGACGAAACCAAGGCTTTTAGTGACTTCTTTCATAAAAACATGCCAATTTAACTGCATGAAAGACTTTGCTGCATTCATTTCGAAGTGCAGTAGGCCTGGCATTGGGACAATCCAATCAAATTCCCGCAGAGGCTTCTCATGAGCTTTTTGGCAGTCATGGTCTTCAAAGTTTCTGTCACCATATACCATCGAACTGCAGTGTTTAAATTTCAAAACATTTTTCATCAGTTTGACTATGATGTTATAAATTGTGCCTTCATTCTCCAGGAACAGTCATTCCCTCTTCACATCGGCAACATAGCTTGCTATTCCGGCTCTTCCACCAAGTGTTAGCAAAATATCTGAAATGTTTTTGAATCCAGCTGGATTTTTTAAATCTGGCTCCCCCACCTTAAAGCTGACAGAATTTGGTTTCACTTTCAAATTGAAATGTTTGTACGGATTTGCTTTATAAGTACTGACTTGGCTTGCAAATTCATCAAACACATCCAGTTTGCGCTTTTGCAATCGTCCCTTACAGTTTGTGCAGACTCTGTAAGTGAGATCGTTAGAGGCTCCACAATCCAAGCACACCTTTTCATTTTCTTGCTCACTTTTCCTTCTTACTAAAGCATCTATGAAGTCTTTGATTGTACCGTCGCTGCACTGTTGATGTTTCCTTACAAATTCTAATCGCTCAGTCAACAAACAATTTCTTGAGGCTCGGAAATATTCTTCTGTACTGGAGGTGATGTCCATCAATGTGGACACTAAATAGCCTCGTCTAAATAGCCAATGTGCGGGTTTCAAATCTTCCCTCATTTGCAGGTCGCTTTCGGGATCAATCACCATATAGCCATGGCTGGCTATCACACTTACTAACTTTTGCTTTATTTATGCGTCCAAATACATTTGAAATTTTTCAGCTTCTCTCTTATTCAGCTTCTCTCTTATTCTCAGATCCAACTCTCTTATTCTCAGAAGTTACAGTGCGAGCCTTCCTTTAGCATAATGAATACAGAGAGCCATCCAGAAGAAAGGGTGAGTCAGTCAGCAATTTATTTGGCAATATACTAATCCTTATCATTAGCAATTTTATGATAAAAATTTAACATGTACAGATCAAAAGAATATGTAGTCATCGTATTAAGAACCTACACCTTATATAGAAGTAGGATGGCAACTTTATAAAATCTTTCCTATTAAAGCCATTCCTATTAAACGGTAAACAGAGATGAATACAGAGGAAACCCTCACCATCGGAAGAGCTGTCCTTATTTGTGAAATTCCTAGATACTTGCAGTGTCCAGTGTGATATGTACTTTCAACCGTTACATATTTTAAAGCACAGGAAACATAATCGTTCTCTACGTTTCTAAATCTTACTTTTGGTATTTGAGTACTTTAAGGGAAGAAACATTCTTCGCGAATGTTAATTCCAGCAAACATTTCTCAACATGAGATTTGCGAATTTCAACCAACATAAAAATAATTTTCACAAACTTTGCTCATTCGATATAGATTTAAAAGGCTTTTGTGTCTAATAATCATAAAATTTTATAATAGGTAGATCAATAAGATGCGAAAATCACTGAATTTTAAAGGAGTTGATTCCTGTAAAACACATTGATGGTGCTGTGAAGTGTGAAAGTTTCTCAGTCAAACGTCTTGTATTTTGTCCTTCACAAAGGACAACATTCCAAGTTTTTTGGCAAGTCACGAAAGGTTCTTCCCTGAAAGTCTAATAATAGGTGTATACATTAAAAAGGAAAACATATTTATGAAACATGGAACACTACAGCACATATATCTTGTTGAGCAAAGTTTCGTTTATAGCTAATAACCTTTTAGCAGCGTATCTTGAGCTTGAACTTTATAATGATAACAGCTATTTTGCAATTATAGTTATTCTGTGATTGTTGATCCAGTTGTTATGAAATGTGGCCACACCATTTGCAGCACTTGTTATGAGAGGGAAAGAAAGGCATGCCCAATTTGCAAGGAAGAGCTGGACACTGAAGGAAAAACAAAAAATTTTAATCTTGAGGCAGCTTTGGTAAGCCTAAAAGCAAAATGCCAATCATGTGACAAAGAAGGGTCATTGGAGCTCATCAACATACATGAGTGCCCAAATGATCTCATTAGGTGCCCAAATGTGTCTTGCCCAGTAAGAACAGAGAGGCAAATCTGCAGGCCCACACATCTACATGTGAGCACAGAAAGATTACTTGTAATTCTTGTGGAATAACACTTGAGGCAAGGCATGGTCAACAGCACCTATCATCATGCATGGCTGCCTCTGCATCATGTCCTTTTGGCTGCACAGAAGAGCTATCAAGGTAATCTTTATGACTGATTAAACCACTGCCATTAAATTAGTTGGTATTATGCCCTATAAAGGCTGGAGGTCAAATGGGGTTGGTATTGATTTAGAGTCATAAATGCTGAGCCACTTCAAAGGATTCAATACTAAGATTCTGTGAAAAATTGATCTTGTATGCCTTGCAACTGTATCCCTTATTGGTAGATTGTCTTTATACATTGCTGCATGCAAAGTATAAACTTAAGAAGAACATGGTCATGTGACAGCACCATTGTAATTTCAATAGTCGCAGATCACATTGTTGTATAATCCTGTCAATATTCATGGCCATTAAGCATAAAACAGAGATTTTATAATCAGAGATCCAAATGGGCCCCAACCAGCTATTTTGGTTTCATAAAACCCAGCCTTTGTGAGGTTGATAAATTTTGCAAATATGTTAAACTGCATGTGCTGAAATGTTTTCCAAGTTTTTCAAGTCTCCATTATATCAAACAATCTTTTTCCACAGATCAAATTCTATTCTGCATACAAATTTTGCCAACTGCTCTCGTGCCATTCAGCCATGTCCAATCAAAGGATGTTCTTTTAAAGGAAAGGAATAGGAGTTTCAACAGCATTTGGATGAGTCAAAAGATGCTCATTTGGAGATGCTAAGGCATGAATTGCTTAAACAAAGGATTGGACAGCGAGAGGTATCCATTCTTCTGCTGTAAATAAATTATTAACCAATAAGTTCCTCAGTAGCAAACCTACAATTGCTTTGTTGATAAAAAAAACTGTATTGCTGTGTCACCCACCTGTATAAAATGTCCCTTTGAAGAGAAAAGCAATGGACTTTTGCAGCCATAAGAACATTACAATGCAGATAACTGTTTTGAGAACTGATACCTACAATAGAATGTTTTTATACTGCAAACCTAAATTAAGCCCTAAACACCTGGGAAAAAAAACGGGAAATACCGAAGAGTCTTATGAACTTGTTTTACCTATGATGCATATCAAGGTATAAAACATGGCATCTTATATATTTACTCTTTTCTCTGTTAATGTGTCAAAAAGTTGCAGCAGACCAATCCTTAAATAAACCTCCTCCCTTGAATAAGTCTTCTCCCCGGTGACCTGGATACTTCCACTGATGTCTAACAGGGGTGTTTCAATTAGGACCAAAGAGGGCCAAATCCTAAATTTCCTAAATAATCCTCAAATAGTAGTAAATAATGGTACTGTAAGAAGTTAAAAATAATGCCATTTTGATAGCATCAAAGGCAGCAATATATTGTTCTGTTTAAAAATTTCCAGCATTCAAGTACACAAAAGGTTGCAAAATAAGATAAAATATCAGCAAATTAGATGTAAAGGCTAGTAACTATAAAGGATACCCCAAAACAGGGTATTTTGGCCAAGCTGCATTACAAAAAAATGCATATGTCCATACCCGAGTAACAAAGATCTTAGAAATAGAACGAATTGCCATCATAAGCTGGAATCTTAATGAAATCAGTCTTCATTATGACATTCTCTCATCTCCTGTGATAAAAAAGGTGGAAAAGTCAGTGGAGAGTCATTCTAAGGAAGGCTGGAGAGGAGCACAACTTGTTTCTATTGGCAGATGAAAAACTATCCATACTTTTCTCATCCAGTTATTGTCAGCAAACTTTTTATCATTGATTTTTAGATTATCAACAAATAAGCACCATCTCGTTTCTGTTCAATATCCAATTAGAAGAGGATTCATAAAAGGACAAGAAACTATAAGAACAGGATATTACAGGATGTAATTCCCAAGCATTTCACAAGCTGTAGCTCAAATGAAGTATATTTTGAAAAAATACAATTTCTAAATGTCAATGCAGTCTGGTCAGGAAACAGAGTTATTTAAAGCAGAGTTTTTTTTCAAGTGAGTTACAGGGACAGGGACTTTTAAGATTTGGCCAACTTCCTTTTCGCCCAACTTGCTAAGACGTTTCACTCAATCCATCTGCTTGACATGCCCTTTCTGCCTGAAATGAGGCAGATAACTGCTTTCATGTAGTTTCTTGATTCTTTTTTGTAGCATTGGCAGCTTTGTCCCCTAAACCCCCCATCATCAAATTCCCAATTGTTTAACGCAAATTAATAGTTGGTTAAAACTGAGGTTGGGTGAATAAACCTGATATGGAGGGTAGCAAATAGAATGCATTGTGCATTCTGTGTTGCCACCCCACCAGAGAATACCACAATCAAAACTGTCTTAATGCCAAAACAAGCAATCACCTAATCCATTGTTCTTTTATGAAAAAACATTTTTGGCTGTTGTTTTTCTGGGAAATCTACGCCAGTACGCCAACATAGTTCTAATGTTGTGGTGAATATCTCTAGGTGTAACGAAGTGTTACGAAATATACGACACATTTATAAAGTCATTTTCAGCATTTCAAAGATCAAACAACATGTTTGATGCTGATCAATATTTGCTGAAAAATGGCTATGCATTATATCCATTTCAATTAACAACTAGATATCGTAAAGTTTATAGTCATACTAGACAAGTTCAGTTTAAATTAACTTTAAATAAAGAATTTGATGAAAAATATATAATATCAGTCACTGGCATATTCAGTAATCATATGGAGATTGTTGCTGGAGGTGGCACTGTTTTAGATTATAGTCCATAATGTTAGGATATGAAGTAGAAGAAATTTGTAAAGAAAGAGACAGAGATATAACAAGAAATTTTAAAGGGTATAATATCTAAGGATGATATAAGATTACAAGTTCATTTAGACGAAAATTTGTTAATAAAGCTGTACTAAGAAGAAGGACCATTTATGTTTCCTGCATCATTTATTTTGAATACTGGGACTTACAAAGAAAAAGGGAAACACAACAATTAATAGACCAAAACATAACAATTCATGTGAAGTATATAGATGTGGCTTATATATACCCGTTAGTAATATAGTTCTTAGAATATGTAGTAAGAGGAGGTATGGCAATGTAATTACCTCGTGCACTTGATCAATTGATCCACCACAACCACTTCTGTGGTCTTACAGCTATCCCTTTAGAAATAAAAAATGCTGCAATAAGCACTGTGATATTTGTTCCTTATTCCACAAATTGCGTCGAGAAGAGAAGAAGACCAACAAGTCCTACTTTATGCGTATAATTTAACGAAAATAATAGAATAACGTCATACATCTTAAAATGTTAATGCTGACTGGCGTGAATGGACAACCTCCAATTTTAATCAATTGATCTTTAGGGGTTTTTCGGGGCCTAGATTCTAAAAATGGCACTTAAAATACTAGTCGAGTTGAAATAAATTAAAAAATAGGCCAACCTGGAATAAATTTGTACCAAGCTGGGGTTAGCATGTCTGGGTGTAGAATTTTATAATGATTAACATATAAAAATCCACCAAAATTGATTCATGGGAAAAATGTAAGAGAAGATTTTCCAAAGGCAGGTTTTGGTAATAAATCGGATGCGAAGTCAAAAAATTTGCAGAAAAGGATGCAGTAATTATATCTGCATGTGTGGTTTTAAACTGATGGGTATGGCATAGCACTTCATCTCTATAAATATTGGATTGATCTGTTATTTATAATCCATTTTTCTCAAAAATATTGTTTTTTTATTGCGCATGTGCACTGAAAACCAACTCCCACGAGCAATTGCTGTTGAAATTCTATTGTGTTTTCTAACTTATTTGACATATTCCTCTGTCAAAATGGATACCAGGTAAGATTGGTGAGCAACACTTTAGGGAGGAATGCTCAAAGGTCACAAGCTCCAGAATTTGATTGGAAAACAAAATGTTGATGACTGTCGCCCGGAAATTTCTACTTGGACTGCAAGTGTTCTTCGACTTAAGAGTGTTGTACTCAAACAATGTAGAAAACGTACGGACGAATGGGCAGCGTAAGTAGAAACCAGGTTGAATGGTTGTTTGGATCTACCAGCAGCAGATGCTCTTTATCATAAGTTATGTCATACCCATTTTATGTTGAATAGGAATAGGAACGGCCCATCATCTAGTTGTTTATCTGACAGGAAGAGAGGAAGAAAACCAGATGTGGCTATGCTTGAGTACTTTGAGATATTGTGTCTCTGGCTGGAAAATGAGGCAGAACAAGAGCTTTATACTTTACAAGAACTTGCACTTAAAATGACCAAATTTGCAGATGGAGACGATACTTATAGTACTAAATGACTGAAGCAGAAACTTCTTGATCAATACAAAGAGTCATTGTACTTTGCAGAAATTGATGCAAGACCAAATATAGTTTGCTTTAGAACAACGACAAGTTCAATTATCAATGATAGTGGGGGAGCTTAGAGTCATTTATCATGACAATCGTGCATTTTATGATACCAACATGAAACTTGGCACACATGTAGAGTTGAACATGCTGAAAAAAATAGGGTCGGAACCCCAATCGAAATTTGCCCCTAAAGCTATTTTTAGACCTAAATACTCGGACCCAGTCTTCAATGAGAAAACTATTGATATACACATTATTAAGCATGCCAGCTTCCTAAAAACAACAGATTCGGATCAGCATCACCAATTTAGTTTATATCAACAAAAATATTTTTATTATAGGCTAGCTATGACGTTTTTCAAAAAATCGCAAAAAATAAAGATTCATGGCACATTTTCAGAAGCCAATTCTGGTGCAACCACAATCTGTTAAGACAGAACATCAAATAAGATATAAAAAATGGATCTGGGGAGGGGATCGAGCCCCAATAATTAATTTCTTTGTTCCAAAGCGCAGTACCTCTTTTTCCTATTCTGAAATAACTTCAAAAAAATTTCCTGCAATATGGCTATGGAATGTCTATTTCTTTCAAATACTTTTTGTTCGTCTTTGCTTTTTAGAAAACAGTAGTTACATTGTTTAAATATTTTATTGCTTCCGGTTCTTTATAAAAAATTCGCCACCAGAAACAAAATAACAGTGAAGAATGTGGGGAAAGTGAAAAAAATGTTAATTTTTTGTGATTTCTAAAATGTGAAAGATGTATGTAGCTACAATCCTCGTCAAAAATGTTGGGACACTTAGCTTTTTTTTCAAAATTTTCTCTTTCACCAATCTTACCCCCTCCCCCCCGTATCAATGTTGGGGAAATAGCTGCTCACCAGTTACTCCAACATTTAGTTGGGGGGGAGGGGGGTCAATTACTCTATTAGAACGGGATTTTGAAGGGAAAAATGGCTAATTTAGAGGTTTACTCGGTGAGATCAAGATTTTCACGTTGCGGATGACGAAGTGTCCCCAATGTTTTTGGCGAGGATTGTAGATATGTCGAAAAAACGCTTCGCATTATTAGATATCGAAAGTCAATTTGAAACGAAACAGACTAAAAGCACCAGTTGGGAGCTTTGTTTCATTTGCCAAGAAAAAAAGTCAGAATCGCTAATTTGCCCTGATAACAGCACGCGAAATGAAGGTCCTAAAAGTTATAAAAACATCGCCGAGAATTTACTCAAATTTCAAGAATTTCAACAGCTTCCAAAATCCTTGTTTACAAGAATAAAAGAAGATACTTTAGCTGAAGACTTCATTGAGAATAAAGCAAAATTTCACAAAACATGTAAATATAAATACAATAATTATCATTACGAAAGGGCATGTAAACGGCGAAAGACTTTGGAAACATCGGAATCTCGTGATGACTCGTCAGACCCCACATCAGACGGCAAAAGACTTTCTCGTTCTCATTACAGCGCTAAGAATTTTTCTGCTTCCTGCTTTATTTGCGATAAAGTAGAAGAAAATAGCAATCTTTGCAATGTTCGAACTCTTGGATTAGACGGAAGAGTAAGAGCTGCAGCCACTCTCTTATGTGACAACAAACTTTTAGCCAAGCTTAGCGAGGGAGATCTTGTGGCAACTGAGGCTCGATATCACAAATCATGTCTAGCAAGCCTCTACAATAAAGTATGTGATGAGACATCGAAAAGATCACCCTTAGATCGTGAAGACGATGTTATCTATGGAATTGCACTGGATGAGATAATAAACTTTATTCAAGACTGCTCCACAAAAGAGGATTCTCTACCAGTGTTTAAATTAAGTGATCTGAAGCATCTTTTTCGCAACAGATTGAAATAATACGGAGCATCCAATCAAAGTATTGATAGGGTACATAGCGCTCGTCTAAAAGCCAAAATTTTAGAACAACTTCCTGAGCTCAATGAAGACAGAAAGGGTAAAGAAGTTCTTCTCACATATAAAGATGAGACAGGGCGTGCAATTTTCGAGGCATGCAATACAAATGATGAAGATGATGGCAAATGCCTGGCAAGGGCTGCAAAAATTTTACGGAGGCAAATGTTCGCTGCACAACTTACACATGAAAACGAAAATATTCTATCATTCAAAGAAGATAAGTTAATTCCTGCATCTCTCCACAGCTTTATATCGATACTCCTAGGTAACGCTTTTATTAAAGAAGATGACAATCATGTTGGCAATAAAGCTTCAATGGCAATCGCTCAGCTGATTCGCTTCAACACGGTTAAAAAAGAGAGAAAACCTGGCGGAAAAGGTGTTCGGCATACAAGATCTAATGAGACGTCACTTCCGTTATATGTTGGTTTAAAGTTGCACTCTGTATCTCGGAAAAAGGATCTTATCGTCAATCTTGCACAGTATGGCCTCAGTGTATCATATGAACGTGTGCAAAATATCGACTCTGGTGTAACACAGCAACTTTGCAGGATTTATAACGAAACTGGTATAGTTTGCCTGCCTGTGCTGCAAAATGACATCTTCACCTCTGCTGCTATTGACAACCTTGACCATAACCCCACTTCAGCAACCGCAACGATTCCTTTCATGGTACAAGCGTATCCATCTTTCAACATCCTAATGAAGAGATCCAGTTTGCAAAATTGCAGCTTGAGAAAGCAAACAAAAGCACTAAAGCAACGTATGTGCTGCCAGAGTATTATACCGAGGTTTTTCCTGCTAAAACAGGGGTAGCAGATTACCCTTTGCAATCTGTTAATGCAGAATGTCCATCACTCCCCCTACAAGACATATCAGGAGCTACAGATTGGCTTGAAAAAGTAAATGCAAACTATGCCAAGGAAGAATCAAATTCATTCAGCGAAAACGAAATGGTATCTTGGTCAGCCTTTTACAGCAGCAGAGTGAGTAAGAGCAATACTCCAGCAAAGTCTTTAACAGCCCTTCTACCTCTCTTAAAAGAATCGATAACGTCTACTGCTACTGTTGCCCATACGTTCAAGATCATTCAGTCAATACTTCTGAAAGTAAACCCATCACAAATTCCAGTTATTACAGCGGATCAACCCGTCTATGCAATTGCTAAGCAGGTGCAATGGCTATATCCAAATTCATATGGTGAGGATAAAGTGTTCATTATGATGGGAGCTCTCCATATAGAGATGTGTTTTCTTTCTGCGATTGGTGACTGGCTTGAAGGCAGCGGATGGGTGGAAATCTTGGTGAGAGCAGATATCAAAAGCCCAGGTAGAGCTGAAAGCATGCTGCAAGGTCATCAAGTTAAAAGATGTTGATATGTACATCAGATTACATGTTCAGGACTCTACATTCTACTTCTTGAGGCGTATGAATTGTCAAATTCTCAGTTGAGCTTGCAACAATGGATCAACACGATGAAATCGAAATCACAGCAGTTTAGTTATTGGTTTTCTGCAATTGAAATGATATCAATCTTGCTGCAGCTTGTACGAAGTCTTCGTGAGGCCAATTTTGCGATGTTTCTTCAAGCACTTGAGGAGATAGCTCCATGGATGTTCGCTTTAGACCATACCAACTACGCACGATGGCTGCCAATTTTTATACAAGATCTAAAAATGCTTCCAACTAAACATCCAGACATCTACCAAAAGTTCCTCGAAGGCCATTTTACTATAAGGAAAAGCGACAGAGTATTTTCCTGTATGGGAGAGGACCAAGCACATGAACAGAACAACAAGTTAGTAAAAATAGATGGCGGTGCCGTCGGTATTTTGGAAAGCGATGAATCTCTTCTCAAGTGGATGGTCGGTGGACTTGAGATAGCCAGGATAGTAAACGAATTCGAAGATAGTGCCGAAAGTGCAAACAACTTTGTCTTGCCGCATCACGAAAACTCGACATCTTACGAAAAGCGTTTTCGGAATCACATGCAATCTTTCAAGAAAACGTTTGAAGGGATTGGAAATCCTTTCGTAGAGAGTGGCGACTTAATGCAGGTGATGACAAGAACTTTCATGAATGAGTCTGCTGTGAAGTCCGTTACAAATGCAAAGCTGATAGGCAATCAGCAATACCAGAGATACATCCAAGACAGAATCATTTCTTGCAGCAAGTCAATTTATGATCCAATCAAAAGAAACCCTCTAGGCCTATTTCGTGTAAAAATGCTGTCTCCACATCAAAAGGGAAATTAAAAATGGTTTCCATCAAACAGGATTGCAAGCTTTACGCTTCCCTCTATGTCGCATGCCAGTCAAGAAGCGGAGACATAGCAGACTTTTTTGCCAATGAAAATCATGCATACCCACCTTGCCTCTCAGAATACAGCAGGCTGCGCAAAGGAAACAGGTCCGATTTTCTCAAGTGTCTTGAACTACGGTTCGGCCAAAGAAATTGAGCCAACGGGAGTAACCGTTAAGATCATCGATGGAGCAGCTGCAGTACAAATGCTCAAGCCAAGTCAGACGATTAAAACATATGGTGACTACAGTCGAGAACTGTTTTGTAAGACTGTGAAGAAGGATCTGGGGAACGATGATTACAGCATTACACAAATTGATGTGGTATTCGATAGATATTTCATATCCAGCTTGAAGACCGACACAAGAGAGAACAGGGGCTCCGGGATCCGAATATCTGTGAAGGAAGATACTCCTATCTGGAAAAACTGGCAGCAATTCCTAAGGGAAAATGAAAAAAAAGAGAGCTTTTCCGGATGTTAGCAGAAGATCTTGTACGCACGGCACCAGCTGGTAGCCTTATTGTAGCTTCAAGTGAAACAGAATTCCGTGTATCTAATGATATAAACACAAACGAATTGGCACCTTGTAATCATGAGGAAGCTGATACACGAATGTAGCTTTGGATCGAGTTTGGCGTTGGAAAATTACAGAGGTGGTTGCCGATACATGAATATGTTACAAAGTTAGGAGCTGATATCTGCAGAGGATTGCCATTTTGGTATTTATTTACTGGCTGTGATAATGTTTCAGCATTCAGTGGAAAAGGCAAAAAGATTGCTTGGTCAACATGGAAAATCTTTCCAGTGATAATGGAGACCTTCATCAAGTAAGCGTTTAATGTCCCATTCTGCCTTATATTGTTCTGCAAATGTACGCAAATGTACTACTCATTTGATATTTGCAATGTATTACATGAATCTAAGGCATTTATTATCCATTTTCCTTCATAGGCTTTCCAATTGCGAGACGGCCAAACCAAATGAGCACGAGAACAATCAGCTTGAGCAGTTCGTTATTCTCATGTATAACAGATCAAGCCCGATTAAAGAGATCAACAAGTACCGAAGATATCACTTCACCAAAAAGGGTTGTCCTAGCGAGAGTTTACCGCCTACAAGAAATTCACTGGAGCAACATATAAAGAGAGCTGCTTTCCAGGCAGGGTGAGTGTTCTTACTTTTCACTTTAGTTCTATCACGTTAACTGGAAACCAACAAGAATCACCTAACTTCGTTATTCTAAAAACTTTTATCTCCTTGTAGAAAAGTCTGGGGTCAGTCATTGTTGCCCATGCAGAATCTACCAGATGTTGATGATTGGGGTTGGGTTCGCCATGAAGATCAAATATTACCTCTCTGGATGACGATACCTGAGGCATCGAAAGCTTGCCAAGAATTGATAAAATGCGGCTGTAAGACACAGTGCTCCAATAGATGCAAATGTAGACAATTTGATTTAGAATGTACAGAGCTCTGTCTTTGTAATGGACTATGCGGATAAGTTCTGTTATATATACTGGGCCGTGGGCCCGCCAGGAAAAGTAGACACGTTTGCAGAGTTATCTCTTAAAATCTATACAACAAAAAACCGTAATTAACCAGGTCCAGAGGGAAACGTAGATTTTGAGCCACCTTCGATACAAAACATACAAAAGCATAAATCAGAATCGCTATGATTTTCATGATTTTGGCTCAGCTCGAGGAGAAAATTGGCTATATGTTGTCTGTGTTTGACATTGCAGTTTAGAGATTTGACCAAAGAGTCATCCCTTTCAGTCTACCAGCTCCACAGGAGTGTGACTGCAGGACCGAATTAAGGAAATCGTGAAAATCATTGTATTGCTAATTTTGGTTTTGGGACACCTAAACTGTATCTAAGAAATGTGAAAGGGGTACCTTTATCTTTTCAACGTGTTTTTTGAGAAATTAGTAAGATTATCTGTGGTTTAGATTTTGATAAATATCTCTGCAAACGTGTCTACTTTTTTGGTGCACCCGGTATGTTAATTATTCTTCTTCATCTGTTTATGTTAAGCGTAATTTGGAGCTCGGATCTCGTCATATCGTAACCAATTGTGATTTCGTTGAAATCACCTTGCATTTAATATGCATTTAATTATCAGTTTGTGCAATTTTTGAAAAATTCTTTTAGAAGGCCTATAATGAAAATATTTTTGTTGATATAAACTAAATTGAAGAACGCTGATCACGAATCTGTCGTTTTTAGGAAGCTAGTGTGCTTAATAATGTGTATATCGATAGTTTTCCCATTGAGGACTGGGTCCGAGTATTTAGGTCTAAAAATAGCATTTAGGGGCAAATTTCGGTTGGGGTTCCGACCCTATTGTTTTCAGCATGTTCAACTCTATATGTGTGCCAAGTTTCATGTTGGTATCATAAAATGCACGATTGTAACGCTAAGCTCCCTCACTATGAGAAGTTGTACAATGATAGAGAATCGAAGCTTGAAGATGAGGCTGATCGTATTGTAGATACTGGAGCTAAAATGATTTTGTCTAAAATTGGGGCCATAGAATGTAGCATGGAGAAGTATCCATCAATAGAGGAAATTTCAAACCAAGATGAAAATAACTCAATCATTGCTCATTGCTTACAGAAGTTTTTAAAAGTAATTGTGAAATCATCTAACAGGCAAAACAGCATTGGTCAATGTTTGTTGTATGCTGCACGACCAAGGTCAATTATTCCTCCAATACCATTTGGTTTAGGTGTAGAAATGGACCATGCCATTGGTTCAAAGTGGACAATCACTGAACTGAATAGACTTGGATTCAGTGTTTCCTATGATGAAGTGACACGATTTAAACAAAATACTACATTTAAATAAAATTGTACAAAGTACAAATGTTGAAGATTTCATTTTGGGCTAACATGCAGATAGCAGTTTCACTCAGTGGATAGCTGACAACGTTGGTCACAATATTGCAACAATAGATGGAAAACAAACGTTTCATGGTATGGGAATTGTTAGTGCCTCAACAGGGCAGTTTGGAGTTGAAAGGGTAGGAAAAAGACATCTCATACAATGGCAGAAACTTATAAAAGCAGAGCATATTATCAGAATCAAAGGGGTACCAATATATCAGCTCTTATCACCCTGAAATATCTGGAATTATCTTAAGGCCACTCGAGAGACTCGACGTTTTCTATGCACCTCCTTTAAATCTCAAGTGCGAGCTTGTCTGGACTGCCAGATATTATTGCAGAAATAAGACTTCGCTGAGACCAAGTTGGTCAGGGTTCATGCAAGATGCAAACAGTGGAGATTATCCTTCAAAATCAGAAGTGCATCTTCTCCCAATAATTGACTTAATCCTTCTGATCCAACATGTATTTACTCAGTGATGATGTATGTTGAATCACAAGCTAAAAAATTAAACATTGTGACACCGTGTATCACATTTGATCAACCTCTATGGTTTAAGGCTACAGACATTATAAAGAACAAGTCGATGAACATTGTGTGTCGGTTAGGAGGATTTCATACATATGAGTTTTATGGGCAGTATTGGAGCAATGGTGAAAGGATCTGGTCTTGAAGAATCATTAGAGAGTGTCTATGGAGAGAATGCTGTTGAGCATAAGATGTCAGGTAAAGCAGTATCAAGAGCACTTTGAGGACACTTTCTTGTTCAAGCTGCCCTTACGAATAAGCTGCTGTCAAATTTTGTACCTCAAGAACATAGAAAACATGAGCTTACCGAGAATGAGGAAAAGGATACAAGTTTTGAAGACGAAAATGGAGACGAAGAAGAACAAACGCAGGATGAAGAGGAAAATTATGGAGAAGACGATTTAAATGGCAAAGACGATAGTCAGGACAACCTCCATAATAATGAATCAGACATCAGCAGAGAGAAGGTTCTAGATGAACAAGAACTAAAAAGTCTAACTCAGCTTTACGAACTTGTCAGGAGTAGAAAGGCAAAAGATGCAGATATATTAGAATCCACAGAATTGAAGAAATTAGAGAAAAATATGAAAGATTTTAAGACTGAATCAATGATTAAGTCAAGGATGGCAAAACTCTGGCTCCAGTAAATTGACTATGTTGACCTGTTAAAGCTATTCATTCAAGCTGAGAGGACTGGAAACTGGGAGCTCCACTTGGCGGCAGTCAGAAGAATGATAAACCTTTTTGCTGCTACAGGGCATATGAACTATGCAAGAAGTGCTCACTTCTACTTACAGTTTATGCTAGATCTTCCAAAGAAACACCCCTGGTTATACTCCTGTTTCATGGAAAAAGGTTATCACGCAGTACGACGAAGCGACCAGTTTTTTGGGCAGGATTGTCATAGAGCAAGTTATGATGAGATCTATCAAAAGCAGAGGTGGTTTGACTCGCGGCAGAGGATTCACTGACACTGTACGATTGGTGTGGGTCCATAGTGCTCATGTGTGCGGCAAAGTTCACAATGAAATGACTTCTGTAACTGGCCTCCAACATCAAACCAGTGAGCAGCACATTGAGCTTGGCCTTTCAAGAATAAAGAGAGATAACAGTGATTTAATCAAGGTGCAGAGTTGGTTTGACAGGCACGATCCATTTTATCAAACTGAGCCTAATCTGAAAAGCCTATCTTCTGGAGTTATAGCTTCTAGTGAAAGTGAAATTAACTGTGATAAAGTTGAAGAAGTTGGAGAAAAAATCCAAAAAACTTTGGATGGGAAGGCTCTGCAAGATGCAAGTGTAAAGAGAAAGGACACGGTCAGAACTTTGGAAAACATACGTATGCCCGAAAATGATTCTGCTATTCATCGCAATTTTGAAGTTTTGTACAACTCTACAAGACTATTTACTTACTTGCGGACACGGTGTAATAATGGAGAAGGAAACCATTCACATCAATCCCATGGTACTGTTTGCTAGACTGATGCTCATTCTTCAAAGAGAATCGGATCCTGCTCCTTACTTTTCCTATGAGTTAACTCCCATCCCCACAGCTCTTTTCAAAGAAGGGATGATGAGGAAAGCCAACAAATCACTCCTTACAATAGCTTTGATAAGCAAAATCCCATCTTATCACACAAATTTGTCATCTACAGATTATGTCCTTGATGGAGGAGCGCTTCTGCACAGGGTTTGTTGGCTACCAGGATCAACTTACGATGATATAATTAGCCAATATCAAGAGTACATCATCATGAAGTTCGGTCGTTGTCATATTGTTTTTGATGGATATGCAAGTTGAGCAAACATTAAACATTATGAGCACCAGCGCAGAATGGTTAAGACCTCTTCTGATATCCAAGTAAGTGGTGATCTTCCAGCTTTCTGTAACCAAACCACATTTCTGTCCAGCAATAACAACAAGGTGCAGTTTATTGAACTACTTAGCAAAGCTCTTGAAAGAGTAGGTCATCATGTTGTATACAGCAATGATGATGCTGATACCTTGATTGCATCTACAGAATTAGAAATTGGTGCTTGTGGCAGCACAGTATCTGTGGTTGCAGAAGATACTGATGTTTTAATATTACTGCCGTATCATTGGAATGATGAAATGGCTGATATCTTTTTCTACTCAGAAGCAAAAGGAGATAAAAACAACCTTGATCCACTTTACTCCATCAAAGACATCTCACTTTCGCTTGGTAATAGCTTAAAGGTTCTCATTTCCTTCATCCACGCCTGGTCTGGATGTGACACAACATCTGCCATATATGGTTGCAGCCTGTGAAGGATGCAGAGGAGATGATTGCAACAATGCGCAAGAGCCATTTGTTAGCAGTGACATTCCTGAAAGAGAACATCATTGTGGATTTTTAACCTTGTTTAATTTTCAAGTGATATTTTGGCAACCATTGATGGATGCCATTATCAAACTGTGATACGATTCGAAATTCAGGAAAAGTTAATACAAATTTATGTTCTATTGAGTATTCGGATCTTTAAATACATCTACATCTTTGAATTCTTCATTAATTTTCCAGAAATTATTCCATCGGCAGTTCTTTTTATCGATCTCTCTCCATTTCATGAGAAAAGGTCTCCATGAGTTATGATGCATGTAGCCTCCATCATCTCTATTAGCACCTGTTTTTTCCGTTTGACCTGTCTTAACAAATTGAATTTCTAGAGACTCTCTAACTTTGCGTTTATACCAATTATTAATGTACTTTTAGATTACAGCAATTTTGAGTACAGCAATTTCGAGTGTGGAAATGGAAATTTAGTTAAAGAAAATGTATGTGGCTATAAGGCAGAATTGCAGTTTCAAGAAAGACATTAGCAGATATCACATAATTGTTGGTTTCTGAAGGATTTCATTTATTACTGACTTTCTTTCATTGTGGCAAGGTGAAATAGAAATTTACGATAGGATAGGGATAAAAGATGTTCTAGAAGTTCTACCTGCTGTATGAACTGCAGACAATTTTGGCTGCCATCTCAATTTATTAATTATATATGCGAAAGGTGTTTTGTCCATAGTTCCTTCCTTTTCTCTTGGGCAACTTAACCGAGTGCCTCAAGAGTGCATTCATCAGTTTGGGTACACTTTAGGAGAATTTCGGAGAATTTTATGATCAATTGTGTCAAATGCCTTTCTTAGGTCAAGGAAAAGACTGGTATTGACATTTTTCGGTTGATGTTGTTATACAAAGAAACTATTATATTCAACAGTTTTCATTCAACAGTTCTCATTCTCCTTCATTTTTATGTTTGAAGAATTCAAACATTATGCAGGGGTTTTCGGCAAACCGGAAGAAATAGACCTAGATACATAGGAATCAGGAATGTGTAACAAAAGATGGGAATTTCTATTCTCTGTGCACACAATCTAAACAATCATTGAGTTAATTAATTATTTTAATTGCAATTCAAATGCATACAATAAAACCAATCGAAGAGGTTGTTCCAAGTCTTCAAAATTTAGCATGAGTTTGAACAAGAAACTCATTAGGAAACCATTAGCCAGCATGCGCTATAATCTTGAACAAACAGAAAAGCTGGGAACTCGTGGAATGAGTGGGAAAAGACGGAACGGAATGGAACCATTGTAAGATGCTGAAACAAAGTGGGAATAACTTGGAATTGAGGGGGGGGGGAACAAATGGGACGAAGTAGAAATCGGTGGGAATAAATGAAAAGGAGAGGTGACAAGATGGAACAAACAGGGAATCACTGAAGAAGATGAAGGAACAACTCAGAAAAAGGAATTACCGCAAACAAGCAAGAGCAAATTGAAACTAAATGGGGATCAATGAAGATTGCGGGGGAAAGCAGGAACAAAGCCTGAAACAGCTAGAATCACAGGGAACAATTGTGGAGATTAATCCACTCTGAAAGCTGCAAGCCAATAGGCTTATCTCCGGCTGATCTGCGCTGATCTCATTCTTCAAACATAGCTAATGGGTACCTTTAATTTGGGATAAAATGGGTTGGGTCATCATTGATTTTACCCTTAATTTTATTAGCTAGTAAAGGGCTTACATTAAAGAAATGTTTGTTAAAAGCAGATACGGTTTCTTTTTTATCTGTAATCTGCTCATTTTTGAATTCAACCATGGCAAGCGAAGTGGTTTTATTGGTTTTCCACATTTTTGATGGTTTGCCTTGGTTCCGAGATTTTCTGAGAATTGTAATTTTTCACAGCTTTGCATATATGAGATGTTGTAGGATTGCGGAGCTTTTTGTATTTTGGCCACAGCACTGAATTTTCGTAGCTAGTTTTTTGTTAGATCTCGCTTTCGCATAAGTTCTTTTATTGAAGGGTTTATCCAAGGGGCATAGTCGTTCGAACCTTGCGCTTTCTTAAAGGTGTGTGAAATTTAACAATGATTCAAACATTTCATGGAATGTTGCTGTCATCTTATTTGGATCATTTGATAACTCAGAAAATTGGGTGGCAAAATTTACAGAACACAATGCAGACAAAAATTCTTCCTTATTATAGTTCTTAACTCCTTATGTTTCTACTGTTTTAGGTATTTCTTCAGAATTCGCCATGCATTTATTTTCCTTGTACCAATAATAGAGAATAATTTCACTCTTTAGGATATATTTCTGCGCTTTTAGTCACAATAGTTCTACTCTCATTGCTTTTCTTACTGACTAAACAATTATACTTTTTTATATGCTGTTGAAATTGAAAGTAGGAATATAAGGATTTCAGCTTTTTTGTATTTCAGTCACCGTGAGTTTTGAGGTTGCAGTTCGTGTCCCCTATCAGAATGACTTCCTTACTCTCAGAATCTAACTTGTGCAGGATCAACTCAAAAATATGAAATGATTAACTATCTTGGTTATCTTTGGGGGTCCTGTACCAGGAAAGGATCACAAAACTTTAAGCATTTCCCTGGGTTACCTCAATACCTATAATTTCAAGATCATGGTCTGCAATGTCATGTCCTTGAAAGTGGGGCAAGGTTTCCTTGATATATACGACCACCCTACCCCCAGCAGTATTCCTATCCTTTCGATAGATCTGATAATTATCTATTTTTAATACCAAATTAGGAAAATTGTTATCTAGTTTGGTTTCCTTCAGACCAATTACATCTATGTTCCCCTCATTTCATACAGTTTCCAATTCATTCTTATATTTTCTTAAGGAAACAATATTATTTGATGCGATTCTTAGGCCTTTACAATCTCTTTTAATTTTAGTTTTTAAATTTTCTACTCTTGGGCCTTTAAGTCCCTAACAATACCACAGATAACTTGCAAGATTTCCTGCAAATTTTCTTGTACCTCCAGGATTAATGTGTAAACCGCCCGTGCCAATGTTACTGAATAATACATTGTCATTTTCGATAACATCGAATCCAAGTAATTCCAGATTTTCTTTTAAAAGCTCATTTACCTCTCTTACTTTTCCATTCAATAATTCACTATCCTTTCATCTTAGTATGCTTGAAAATGCAATCTGGGAGTGTATGTTCTTTGTTTTGATGGCTTCCAACGGGGTTATAATTTTATCCCTTAGATCCTCTGATGTTTTCAATTTTATATCACACGTTACCGCATGTACTATGATAACATCACTTTCACAATCTCCAACTTTATTATTGGCGTCTTTCATCTTCATGCTACCTCTAGCTTTCTTTTCGACTATACGCTTTTCATTTGTCTCATCAAGTTGATTTACTTGAGAATCTCCTACAATGGTTACTTTAAGTTGCTTTTTATCCCTTTCATTTGCTTTATTTGATTCATCTTTTCCAATTTTGTGGTTGAATTATTTGCTTGATTCTTGTGCATCGGTGACTCTGTTCTTGTATTTGTTGTTAGAGCTTTGCATTCTTTTGTTTTTGTTAAGGTTGCTTGTTCTCCACCTGGGCTATGATTTGCATTTGCTCTGAAATTGGCGTCATTGTTGGTCCATTGGGGATCCTAATTATTTCTGGATATCACCATTTCTTGTCTAACTAAACTCATTTTGAGATCCGATATCTCTTTTCCAATTTTTGGGAATAGTCCCTTTCCTTTTGCAACAGCTCGTTTGTTCTTGTCCAAGAGTCTGTAAGACTTTTGATTGAGCTCCACATCAAATCTTGATTTGACTCTTTTTGTTTTATATGATTCATTTCATTGCTTGATGTTTCCATTTTCTTTTGTTTTTCTTGAGATTGCTTTGATCTTGGATCTTGAGTTTTCTTCTCCGGCCTTTCTCTCATTTCCCCTTGGTATGCTTCTAAAGATATTTGTCCTCCAACGTTTGTTAATTCTTTATTTTTAGCAATTTTCAAAGATTTTGCTCCACGACTCCACCATTTTTATCCATATTAAATGCAACCGCCATCATTCCCCGCCAGCCTGCCAGCTCCAACAATCTTTACCACGAATCCGTTCACAAAATTTACTCATAAATACGTCAACTATGAAGAGCGATTCTAGACACTGGCAGTGCGCCCACCGTGCTCTTCAGGGTCTATAATTTGGACGAACCGAGTACCCTATGCTAAAAATAGCATTTTGGGGTATTTTCTAGTTGGGGTCCCGACCCTATTTTTTTCAGCGCATCAAACTGTGTAGGTTCACCAAGTTTCATGCTGGTATCATAAAATGCACGATTGTTCCTCTAACAGCACTGACTACTAATCTTTCCAAACCGAGAGACTAGAGAGAGAAAATTCCTTAAACACACTTACGATACACTTAAATACAGTAGTGGTTGACAAACAAACGCAGCAAATCTCTTTTGGTGGACCACTCAAAGTGTCGGGAATCTAACAGGGTTTGACACTTTGTCTGATAGCCTAATAAAGGGGACTGTACTAAACAAATGATAATGAATATCTAATCTAAGCATGAGGTCCCAAACTTCCTTTGCAAACCCTATCCTTGCAAGAGAAAAGACAAGAAAGATCGATAACCAAACAATAACAAAATACTATATACACGTAACTAAAGAAAGTTAAAATACTCTAAGAATACTTTAAGATACTTCCGATCTCGAATACTCTGACTACCTAACGGGCCCAACGACCAAAAGGGTATTTGCCTTGACTACGGAGGGTTCTACAAGTTACAAGCAAACTTATGCAACTTGAGGCACCACTTAAGAACTCTAAAGTAACCAATTGCGGATGTAAACGACCTTGCTTACTTGCTTACTTACTTACTTACTCACTTAACTCAACTTCAGTAAGAATACAAATATTGCTTCAATACAATATTCACTAATCAATATTAGTCAAATACCAATATTTTATAATACTCAATGATAATATTAAATGTAGTATCTCTTAACTACAAATACTGAATGAATAACACACTGTAGATCTAAAGTCGCTGATCCTACAGGAATAAACTCCTCAGATACCAAATGTATCCATCTAAATATCCTATCCACCCTTAATACGAATACAATCAAAGGCACTCACGACCTATAAACGTTGAGTAGAGATCTCTATCTTTACTTTATCTTTGCCTTGACTTTGCGGGTCTTTTAGCCTCGTGATAACTAGAACTGACTAACAATGAGCGAAATTCTACTTATATACATCTCTACAAAGGGAATCAACGATTGTTATGTTGACTAATTAAGATTACTGCGTAATTAAAACAATACTACTGACAATAGCTAATCACACATATTGCTCAGCAGTGTCCCGATTTCAACTTCAAGTAAACACATTTGTACAGAACGTTCTGTAAAGTTCAGTCTTTGAAACTTCATGACAGGATATTCCGCATGTCCTTCTGTCCAATTTCCCAATTTCCGACCGTCCATTAAGTTATTGGCCATGGTCATTCCCATCAAAGATGTGCCATCAAGCATCTCTGATTTCTTCTTGAAACGAGTCTAAGTGTAGCAATGTAGGCCCTCAGCTCAGCATGTTGCTGCTCAAACTTTGATTAAAAGGTGATGACTTCTTGCTGTGCCTAAATTGCCTCTAGGATGCTTTTACACACAAAAAATGGTTTAGAGTATCTCATGATTTCAGCCTGAATAATAATTTTTTCATACTGATAATAAGATGATAAGATGCTACTACGAAGCAAAGCTTGATGAGTTAATTGGACTCTTTTGCCGAAATAAGTACTAAAACAGACATTTGTACAACACATGTTATCTAAATTCTTTAAATTTGGAAATTCTGAAACTCCAAATCATTTGCTAATCAAAAATGTACTAGAAGCGAAAAATGTACTAGAACTAGCATCTGTTTAATGAATCTGCAAAAGAAATTGGTCTTTTCAATAAAGTTTGCAAAGAATGCCTTAGAGCTGCAACTGCTATAGCGACTCTTTTGCCATCTATCACGGGACAGATCAGGACTGGTTGGTTTGTGCGCTTATTCACTGTCACTTTATCAAGAGTTAGATAGTAATGGAGTGGCAATCCAGTGCTTGGAAGAGTGGTTGGTTATTGGTTTTGGATTTTCTCATTTATCACTTGCAGCATACATTTTACCAGGTCATGGAACAGCTTTCTTGAGTGCCATGTTGCGACAACTTGAGCACCAACAGAAAATTCAAACGCCACTTGACTTTCATAATGCATCGCAGCAGCTGTCAACTTAACTGCTGTCAGTGCACATTTGAAAAGCGTTTCTGCTGCATCGGAGTGAATTCAGTGAATCTTTCTTTCTTTGTCAGCATTCTGAGCAATTTGAAACACATTTGTCTGTCTGTAGAGCAGGCCATATGCTGAATGATACAACTCTTCAACTTTCGCCATTCCTCACCTTGACCAGCCATACATTCAGCTATAAGGTTGGGATCTAAGTATCATCCTATGCTTATACAGCTTTGATCGGCAGCAAGTGTAGCAGCAGTTCGAGCTGGTTATAGTCTTAATGCTTTATTTCGATAGAGCGAAAAGCAAGTTTCACATCAAAGAATTGCACCTCCTTTGTTGAACAAAGTAAGGTCTTTGGTCTCCATCCGATATAACAACAGATATGCAATGGCTGCAACGAGGTCGGCAATATTTTTTACGTCTCTCCATTCTTTTATTTTTCTGTAGCAGCTGCTCAGCTTATTTTTGATAACTGACGATGCATTGGTATGCTCGAGCGTCCAGAGTTGAGGTTTTGTTAGCAAGTCTGTCAACTTTCCGTGAAAGCTTTTCTATCATTTGTACAATTTTTGTTTCAAATGCTGGCTTGTTTGTTTGCACAAAGCCTTAAAGAGCAGTCTGTACCAGTTATCCTTTTTGCATTCCTGCTGGAGTAGAGCTATAGCTAGTTATTGCAGAGTCGTCAGTATCAATGGCAGAAAAACATGAATCCGTATTTCTTGGCAATTTGGATTATTGACTTCCTGTTGGGTATACCAAGGTGCTTACTTATTTTGTGTTTTCCGGCATATCAATCTCTGGGTTATCTTTCCTGTCCAAGCTTTTTATTTCCTTCATAATCAAGACATGGTTGGATGGGAGTATGACATTGAAATCTGTCTTTGATGAAAATTCAAAATTCTCCCCTTTCTTTAAATGGTGTCAAGCATAATGGGGTTTTATCTGACTGACGTTCCCATGCGATAGTATTGCCACAGTTTTGTCTTTCACTTCACATCCGATAGGCATTTCATACACGCATGGGTGTCATGAACTGTCTTCCGGTTTCTAACTGGAGCCTTTCAGAAATGACAGAATGGATCCGTCACCAAGCTTCACACTTCCTTTTATGGATTTTTTTAATTGTTTAGATGGAGGATGTTCTTCCACAGGTTCATCTTCTGAAGATGGCGAAGGATTCTCTTTCTGGCTACGTTTGTAATTTAAACTCTTCTTTACTCACAAAACCTTTTTTACAACTTGACTATCCACAGAACTATCAGAAAGGTCTGAAATTTCTTGCTCTGACTAAAAAAAATAATATTTCATTTTGACAAACTCTATAAATAGCTATGGAAGAGGTCCTAATGTAGCCGTTTGTTTATTTTCACATTAAAATTGAAGCATCCAGTTATATGTACCTAAGAATGGTTGATTTTTGATTTGTTTCATGTTGACTTTTTTCTTCACTGAATCTAATTGCATCTCCGTCCTCAGGCTTTATACCTATTTGCAATAATTCTTTTTGAAAGTCAGCCAATAAACGATATGGAGCCATTCTTGCCCTCACCATAATATCCCAAATATTTGGCTGCAATGTTGGGCATTTATACATTTCCTCATTGATATTGTTCATTACTGGGATTGGTTGTGAGTTCGTATAAATAACCATCTAACATTTCGTAGTGCTTGCATGCTCCCTTCAGACTGGTTTGTGGGGCATGCAAAACACTCCTGTTTCTGTTGTTTCATGTGAAATGAATGACAATAAAATGAATGAATGACAATAGAATGAATGAATGACAATATAAATGAATGACAATAAAACGAGAATGCAAAAGAAAATGAACAAAGACATGTGGATCTGAGAGCAAAGTAGATGAAGAGGCTATTAAATGTTTAGATACTAGTAACTGTGATCATGCCAGAGAAGCACATGGCATGGAAACATGCACAAATGTAACAAGTTTAGTCAGCTCTTTTGTAAATGAACTTCATTAGAACTTGCTCAGTAAACAATACTGTAGTCGACTATCTGAAATGTTGCTAAATGTCGCTACGACAACTACTAATTACCTTATGATCAATAAGCACTCACTTTAACAGGGATAAACACAATTCAAATTATCAATAACGTTTCAAAAATGTGGTTTCGATGCTTCAAATGGCGATTCTTTATCTCCAGCAGAAGCAATGAAGCATCAATTCAATGCATAACTATTTTCTGGTGAAGAAAATTTATCCCTGAAAGTGAACATTTCTAACAAGCTAAATGAAATTGAGTAAAAAAAGGTAAAAAAAAGTATATACAAATATTTACAGTTCAAGACTTCTACTATCCTTTCTCCAGGCGTTTTGCAGCACTGGCAGCTTTCCTTAATTTCTCTTCCTCTCGCCTGCCAATGATAGCTTGGTAGGCCTCTTAGAAGTGCTCCGTCTGCATGAACTCCTGTGATGACATGGTTCTTGGAGTCCCATATTTATCAGCCATCATGGCAGGGCAGTAGTAAAAGCACGGTTGTCCTTTCCGTATGATGGTGACGTGAAGATTACCAACTTCAGAGCCTTTTGCTTTTGGCTGACAGCAATAGGAGCAGAGACGACCAACAGCAGGTTGAGGGGCACCGGCTTCTACTTTTGCCTTTGTCTTTCTGGCTGATGCAGTTGAAGCAGCTTCTTGAGGCTTTGGAGCTATCGGGCGAGGTTGTGGGGCTGCAAGCCTGCCAAGATGCAGGACAGGTATGTCGGATGCTTGTGTGATGACAGGTGGACGCTGAGAGGTCGGGCTGACAACTTGAGCTGGGATGGATGCAGGAGCATTCAGCTCCTCAATCAGATGTTTCATCTGCTGAACATGGGCATCGTCCACATTGGTAGCAGCCAGTCCTTCCAGTCTACGACTCACCTGAAAGATAACCAAAAATAAATAAACAAGAAATGACTTAAAACTTAACAAGATTATCCTGTTTTTAATAGCAAGGCGTCTGTTTTTACCTGCTCCTTTAAGGCAAAGAATAGAGTTGCTTGCCTGCAACATAGAGCATCAGTTTAAAGCATGACAAATGAAGAACTGCAAGGTACATTAAGGCAAAAACGCTGGGGGTAGAAATGTGTCTCAACATCACAAATTGCGGTGAAAATCACAGACATCATACACAAAATATCAAGGCATAGAAAAATAGCTCACCTGTCTATCGTACATTTGAATGAAGTGAGTTGAAGTAAATTTCAGAGGTGAAACAGGATCATAAGAACGAGAATAGGCCATAGTGTTGTATTCGTCAGCAACCTCATATTTATTTGGCGGCTTGGTTGACACCAGAAGCCTGTTGTTGATGTCTTTCATCTCCGAGGTCCAGCGGTTCAGGGGCCCATGGCGTGGCGATGCCAGCAAATGTCATCTGACGTGTAGCTGCAGGCTTTTGCTTCGACTTGCCATGCTAAACCGTGTCCTGATCACCTTTCCGCTTTTCCCCCACTGACGTTGCTCTTTTACGTCTGCTGACTTGGACTTCAGAAGGCCCACCATCATCTGACTCCTGTCCAGAAAGTTCTTCCATCTCTTCAACTTCAAAACCAGGGTCCCCAAGTACATCCAACGATGCGCTGTCTGCTTCAACATGGGTGTCACGTCTAGCACATGCAACAGATCACATCTCCATCAGATGGAATACCTCCTCTTGAAGACCAGAAGCAAGGAACTCAGAGAGATTTGCTGTATCTTCACCTTCTAGGAGTACATCCAATTCTTCTGGTAGATTTGACAAGTATTCCGTGCCAAACTTCTCCCCAGTTTCAGCATCATTCAGTACAAAGTCGGGGTACTTGGGTGAGCCATACTCAAGTTGTGATAATAAATTCACCTTGGCAATTAGAAAGGGGTTGAAAATCAGAGGCATCTTCAGCTTTTGATGTTGTGCAGAGCGCTTCATATTCCACCTGGCTGCACCAAACATGGACTGAGCTTGAAAGAGGCTTGAGCTGACTTGAGAGCCGGTGACCCAGTCTGCTTGATGTGGATGCAGACCCTCCAGCTGAGACAAACCACGCAAACTCTGCCAACAGGGAAGCTTAGTTTCATCAGTCTTGCCATGGCCAAGATGGGAATAACCAGCGAAGCGATACACAATACCACCAGCCTCCGATGGATCCGATAAACAGCCCCTTCGAATGTGGACGCGTTGTAATGTCCACTCAGGCAGCATTTGATTGGAGAAAAGAGGTAAATCACGGTTGTCCTTAACATCGCGAGATGTCAACAAAACCGCTGTGACACTTTTCTCCAGTAAGTATGGCGAAGGAATCTGCATCCTGCAATGACATCGCATCTCTTCCTTTGCTGGTTCTGCATTCCAACCCAAACTGCATCGAGCTGAGCGAAGTGCTTGCAGATCACTTTCATGAACTAAAAAGAATGCATTTGATAGCAGCACCATAAATCGTAAGTTTGCTGAATGAGCTTCAGATGAACAACAGCGGCCAAGTCGACGAATGCAATGAAAGGCATTCAGAAGTTCCGTAATCTCATGGCTCAAATGCTGCCGACATGCACTCTGACGAGCAAACTGATGTCGATCCGGAATTCTGTCTTCTGCTCTGTCCAGATCATCCCAAAGTAGATCTCCTGTAGTCGGCGATGGTCAAGAAGGCAAAACTCAGCACCATTTGTCGACCCATCTGAATTTCGGCTTCTCCACTTGAGCGAGCGTATATTTCCTCCCATGGCCAGTGTAGCAAGACTCCAATGCTTTTTCAGATTCTGCATCAACCATAACCCAACTGACAACTTCCCAGAACTCATTCATGACAGTGTAGCTCCACATTGCACCACTGTGAAATTCGACTTTCTTAGCCAAGGATCTTGTGTGGTCAGAGCGAATGTAAGAACCAAAGGGACCCTTCAACAGGCTGTACAGGGTGGGTTTCTGCTCTTCATTATCACTCACAAGGCAGTTTGTGATGAACTCTGGTGAAACTGTGACCCCACAATACCCATTGGTGTCAGAAAAATCTCCAAATTCCATGCTGGGAGCATCCACGTCTAAGCCCAGGAAAGTGTCAAGATTGCCACGGCGAGCTTGCTCTCTAACACTCTGGAGGAGTAGCATGTTCTGCAAGTGGCGACATTCAAATTTCTGTCTGGCCAACTCATTCACATCTGCAGGACTTCTTCCACTGCGACGAATTCTGTCCACAAGACCAATATCAATTGCCTTCCTGTATGTCATGGAGGCAGGAAACATGTTTCGAACGCAGTCCCGCAGGAGAGGCATATATCTGGGTGAATCAGCTGACCATGGTCGATTCTTACATGTGTCACACATCAGCTCCGTTGAAAAATGTAGTACTGCCCGGCTTCTGCAACAAAAACACGAGGCTTACCAAGACCTCTTCGTTTAGCATGACCATGGTAGTGCTTATTGATACAAGGGAGTGAGGGACACAGCAGCTTACAGACAGATTCAGGCGCCCAAACAAACATAGGGTGCAGGTAGAATGGGTCACGCTGCGGTAAAGCAGACGGATGGCGTTTCTTCAATTCAGGTGTTGGAGGTATCCTCAGCAAAGACTTTCCTTCCCAGCAGCTTGGCTGGTTGTAGTTGATGGTGCCAGGAAAGAGCCCCAATTCCTTCATTTCAGATTCCATCCAATCTGCTTGAGCAGTGCTGCAATTCCACTTCTTCCTCCTCGTGTCTATGGGTGCAAGAAATTCGGCAGCTCCAGAAACAGGTGCAACAGGTGTAGCAGATGTCAAAGGTGTTGATGCAAGAGGCGTTCTTTCTGTAGATGACGTTACAGATGATGATACCAGTGGTAGAGAAACCAGTTGTACAAACGGCTTTCGTTCTGGGGTTTGCTCCATCGAATCAGCACTCACAGGCTTTGCTCTCCCGGTTTGACCTTTCGCATGGTACCCAATGATATACTCCCGAAGGCAATCCATTGACGATCCTTTCTGAATGTTCTTCTTCGGAAGCAAAAATTCGTCGATGTACCGAATGTGCTTAGGCTCACTAGAAGAGGCAAGCTGAAAATGCATCATGTCATGGAATTTCCCAAAACCAACCTTTGCTTCGCCAGGATCCCCACTTGACACTGTCTTGACTTCAGCAGCTTTCTGTTCTACCAGCTCATTGTGCATTTTAACAAATGGTGGAAACATCTTCACATACTTAGAGAGATACTGCACGTTCTTCCTCCAATGGGCTTCTTCGCTGTCGTCTGATAACGGCTCAGCAGCACCATGTATCAGGTACGAAGCATATGCAGCATCATTCTCCAGCAACCCTTTGAATGTCTGCCCACGATACTGGTAGCTTTGCAACTCGAATCTGCCAAGAACAGCTTTCATGTCACTGGTATCAGCGTCAAGAAATTCAAAAAGTAACTTTTTCTTTGCCATTTCAACAACCTTTACCAGAGACAGAACACGAAGACTCTCTTTTCTGCCAACCTTCTGATATGCCTTCTTGCAGGTGATGGCTTCTGGTGAGGCTTTTCTTACCAAGTCTCCGTCCTTGGTGGTACAGAATGTGACTTGCCTTGGTGATGCCATTTAATATCTGTGAAAAGGGAGTACATCTTGAGAAATGGGGTGGAATACCGGAAAACAATAGTTTAAACATATCCAATATCTCCTTGCACAAAGTAATATTCTGCCCCCCCCCCACCCACCATTATATGTTGTTTATATGTTGAAGGCCGGACTCATACCACTCCTAAATAATAAAAAACTTTGACTAAAGGTTTTCCTAGCATTGAACAAGAATGCCACACGTAAACAATCTAAATTACATTGTAAATGTGATGACCATGCTTTTGAAAACTGCATTCATTCTTAAGACATGCATGCAAACATTATTGACCCGTATTATATGATGCTAAATTTATTTAACTCTTAATCTCAAAAAAGGAAGGGTAAAAAATCTAAAATGGAGGCTGACAAACCAAACAACAATTCAATGCAAGAGCAACATTCCAAACTAAACGCAGCAGAGTGTTATGAGAAAACAAGAGTGCATTAATGGAAGAACAACTGTTAAATGTTCAGAAAATATAATTACCTTTCAACTGTTCGAAACAAAGAAGCCAATGAATACGGCGAATACGATGAATAATACGATAAACACGAGTTGAAATAAGAAAAAGGTATTATTAACGATAGTAAGTTAAGATAACCATTTGAGTGCTGGAAAATATTTAAAAGAATACCGTGAATATTGAGAAGTAATACATAAGAGAGATTAAGGTGGACATCTATTATAAAACACATACCTTATAAGACACGTGAAACTCTAACAAAATCAACGAGGAATACAACTATGTACAAACCGGAAATGTGAACCTAAAAACAAGAAAAACAGTATTAAGGATATTTTTGCAAAATCGCACTTTTGGAAAGAAACCTCCTTTCACAAAGAAGAAATAATGGAGGCAATAAGTGGAATCTTTACTGTGCTATACATCCCTTCCGGTGATAAGGAAACTTATTGAAACGAACAACGATTAACTGCTATGTACAACCCAGAAATGCAAACCTAAAAAATAATAAAGACACTCTTAAGGCTTTTTAGGCAAGCATTTTTACAAAAGAAAACTCCTTTCAAACAGCAGGAATAATGGAGAGAGTAAGAGGAATACCTTACCATACATGCCTTCCGGTGTTAATGGAAACTTGAGTTAAACGACGATTAACAACACAGAAATGCGAACCCTCATAAAAGAACAGAAAATTTCAGGCTTCAGCTTGCTAACTAAAGCTGTGGAATAGAAAACTATTATCTGATAGTACGAACATCGGGAAGCAAAACAAAGATAAACAATACTTTCCACCTACCTTCCCGCTATAATGAACCAAAAACGTGACTACAGACTAATAGTTCTGTGAATAACACGGAATTCGAACCTAAAAATCCAAAAGACACTTGTAAGGCTAAAGCTCTATGGACTCGCATTTTTATGGAAGATTTTAGAAACCGAACCAAGAAATCCTTCTTTCACACAGCAAAAACAAATGGAGAGAATAAGATGTACCTGCACTATGCCATACATATCGTGCGGTGATAATGAACCAAGAAATCCAATTGAACAAAGAAAAACTATTTACAACCGGGAAATGCGAACCTAAATAGTAAAAAAGAAACTTATTAGTTTAAACCCTTAAAAAATCAAATAGTCTAGTCAGGGAAAAATACATTTTCACCCCCAAAAAATTGCTACAAAAGGTTTTTCAATCGATTCTGTTAGGAAATGAGGTACTTTTTAACATACTAAAAGTTTACTATAATTTGACCACTAGAAAAGTGTTTTTTTCAAGATGGCGCTGATGACGTCTTTTTACATTAGGAATTTGGGCCTAATTGTTTATAACTTTTCACTTAGTTAGGGTATTTCAATTTAGATTTCCGTTATGGAATCTACACCAGAAGAGCTTTCGAATGATATATAATTTTATTTATTTTGATGATATTCAAATTTTGTCACGTGACCTTGGTCCGCTGAAATCTGGAAATGGCCATAAGTGTGAAACTATCAGCTTAATAATGTTGCTCTTGGTGTCTATACCTAGGTTTTAGGGGGCAAGGAACAAATTAAGGCCATCAGATGTAACACTGGACCAATAAATAGCATGAAAATCCAGCATGGCGTCAAACAGTGGTGGTGCCGCATCAATCGAATGACAGGGAAGGCTAAATACCATGTATGCTGTACGTCTATATCAATCAGCGCAATTTTGGCTTTTTCCATAGGTTTTAGGAGGCAAGGAACACATTAAGGTCACCAGAAGTAACACTGGACAATTAAATAATCACCTATAACATAACTTTTGTCCATAAAATCAAAACGCTGTTAAACTTAAAGAGTCATCTTCATCCTCAATATCAATCTCTTGAGTGTTGCTTGGATTATCACAGTTGTCAGTTTGGCATGGTCCACATGCCGCAGTACAAGGAAGACCGTATCGCCTACAGCTGCATCGGGAGGTTTGGCATCCTTTTGAACAGTTACAGTGAATTACTTTGAGAAGTTTGTCAGGAGCAGCTTTCCACTCTGTCATTCTTGGAATCAGCTGATGGGTTTCTTCTCTCCATCCCCGATCTGTAGGGTTCATGCCATTTGCCATGCCCATCCATACCATTACTTGATAGTACACACGTAGACTGTGGAATTGTGTAGCAGAGGAAGTTGGGGAAAGCCTTTCAGGGGTGACGAATGATTTAGCAGTTGCCACTTTTTTGGTGAAAATGAAATGACGCAGTGATGACAGTGTATCGTTTGACTTGCCACCAAAGAGATCAACCATCAGGTGCTTTCCCAGATCTGATATCTGTTCCTGAGATCTTTCTTGGACGGTGAATGCATTAGCACAGGCCGTCATGACAGGGTCCAATTTAATTAATTTCTGAAAAGCTAACTTTTCTCCGATACCAAAGATCCTTGATGTTGAATCGCATCCGGTATAAGCGAACGTACAAAAGCCTCCCTTCGGTAAAGATTACCAAAGGGAGGCTTTTGCAATTTTCAAGCAAGCGAACGTACAAAGCTCCTAACTGTCAAAACAACGGATGAGAAAACCCTACCAAAACCAAACCAAAATCAATAATAGATACGAAAATCAAAATTTGGCTGATTGATTTAGACTTACAGCATACATGGTATATGGCCGTTCCCGGTTATTTGAATGCTGCGGCACCACTGTTTGATGCCATATTGGATTTGCGTGCAATTTATTGGTCCAACGTTACTTCTGATGGCCTTAATGTCTTCCTTGCCCCCTAAAACCTAGGTATAGACACCAAGAGCAACATTATTAAGCTGATAGTTTCAGACTTATGGCCATTTCAGATTTCGGACCAAGGTCACGTGACAAAATTTGATTATCATCAAAATAAATAAAATTATATATCATTCGAAAGCTCTTTTGGTGTAGATTCCATAACTGAAATCTAAATTGAAATACCCTAACTAAGTGAAAAGTTATAAACAATTAGGCCCAAATTCCTAATGTAAAATGACGTCATCAGCGCCATCTTGTAAAAAACACTTTTCTAGTGGTCAAATTTCGAAGTAAACTTTCAGTATGTTGAAAAGTACTTCATTTCCTAACAGAATCGATTGAGTAAAACCTAGAATGTTTGTAGCAATTTTTTAAACGGGGTTTGGGGTATATTTTCCATAGTTTGACTAGCCTACTAAGGGAACCAAAGAAGTGCTACGATGCAGTATAATGACAATCCAAGATAAAAATCTATGGAGTATCAAACTGAGAAATAAAGAAAACACTATTTTTGAGAAAACTCCATAGTTTCCAGAGGGAGTTTTGGGTATGGGGATTATTTAGTACATAACCAGACACTGGGGGGCACTGCAAACGTAAGATTGAAGTGAATCAATTCAGTGCTATTACATGAAGTAGCTATAAGATTTGTACAAAGCAAAGGAAATGATGGAGGAGCTAAGCAAAGTCAGTTGTAAATATTGTTCAGTATCTTACAAACTTAACCAGAAGTTAAGAGAAAGATAAAATATACAATGGTAAACATATGAGGCAGCTTTGGCTACATTGATACTATTTAGAAACTGTTATTGGTTGATTTAGGCCAACAAACATACATGGCCTAAATGGATATTTCGCATGGCCTAAATTTACAGCTTACTTCTGTTTTCCTGTAATTTGTATCAGACAGAGAACAGATATAAAACTATTCATCACAAAATTATAATTCAAAAGTGTTGGTTAATCATGCTGGAAAGATGTTGCTGACAAAGTTTATTGATTAAAACTACATACATTCATGAAATCATAATAAGGCAGAACAGTTGATATACAGTACTACTGAACTACTGAATGTGATTAGTGTCCCCTGGCATGCTTCCCCTTACTAGGTTACCACCAGAAAATTATTATTAATTGAAGACTTTACATTTCTATTCTAGATTTGGTTAATTAGGACATGGTTTCCTTAAAAAATTAAGAACCCACATGCATCATTGCTTGCCAGGAACATAAATAACCCTCTGACTTTTTGTATAAATAGCTTTTTTAACCATAACCTCTGACAAAGTTTATCAATCTTTTTGAAATTTAAAGTAGTTGAAAATTTGATGAAATACATTTTATCTCTGTTTTTCCCTACCTTGCTCTTTATTAATATTTCATTATTACAATGCAGAATTTCACATCATTTTATTGACACATAACTATATATATACTATTTCTAATGTACTAAATATAAGCTAAAAGGTGTGGGGGCAGGGGACGTGTAAAAAACAGAAAAACCAAGAAAATAAAAACCCATGCTGATGAGAACAATAGGGGGGAAATATCAACGAGGGGCAAAACGATGGACAGGGGGTAAAAACAAAAACAGCAAAAATAAAAACCCATGCAGAAAAGAATAGGGGGGAAATATAAATGAGGGGCAAAACAATGGGCAGGGGGTAAAAACAAAACAGAGAAATATAAACCATGCAGAAAAGAACAAAAAAGGGGGAATATATATTGGGTGTAAAAAGGTGTGCAAGGGGTAAAAACAAAAACTAAGTAACTGAGAACCAATGCTGAAGATAAAAACAGGAGGGGAAATGTAAATAAAAGGGAGTATTAACAGATGGAGTTTTCTTAGTTTGAATTCAAAATACTGGGAGAAATTTCACAACAAAATAAAATGTAATAAAACTCTACGCTAATTAGGATTCATTACAGGAAATACACAAGTGCTGTACTTTATTAAATAATCCATATTCTGTGATCTCTGTAATTTCACAATTTCCTAAACCCAATAACTAAATATTGCTGATCGCCCACCTCCTCAAAGAAATCTACATTAGGCCATTGCCCTTCTTTCAGAAAGCCTTCAATATCTGAAAGTTTATTTAACATATTTCTTGCCCAGATCTGTTATGGCCTTAGGTGTTATTTACATACATATATTTCGGTCATTTACATGCCTAAATGTCTGATATTTCCCCGAGAAAGATGTCTTACTAAAAGCCAAAGTTCTACCTAAGAATGTAGTTAGCGTTAGGCCCTATCCAACAACAAATTTTTTCTGCTCCTATGGCTAAAATATATAAATAAAACTTACCTCAGATGAAGAACAAGACTTCCTTGATTATCCAACAATAAAAACCTTGAGATCTTCGACACACAAGACACAGAAAAATACTTTGACTTCGCCAAGATAGCTGTGAGCGAATTGCCGCCATTCACTCACGAACATGCAAATGTAACGAATGACCCTTTGGCTAGAAGACGGACTACTTTATGCCACCAGCGTACCATTCGCCTCAGCCAATCAAATCACTCAATCCATATCGTATCGTTCGTTTTTAACCAATCAGAGACCGACAATAGGGAATGATATGTGGGCATAGCAAACGATACGTTCAGCTTAACCTGGCACCTGGCGCAAGTTAATCTGGCTGAAGGCAGATACTCAGTCATTGATTCGCTTGGGTTTGACCATCACAAAGAAAAAGATTTGCAGATTTTGATCGTCTTGTTGCTGATTCTTCTACATACTCGTCTCATTGCTGATCTTGAACATTTGATGATTTTTGGCTGAATATTTATTGAAAATTTTACATTTATGATATCAATACAATGCAAATTTATGCTTAATTAAGGAATCCTGCAACAGGGAGCGGGTGGCACCCCATTATACCCCTGCCATGGGCAGCTAATACAAATGATTTCCTTGTAATCAAAGGTTGTTTAGTTCTGTTAACAAAAGAAATCATCTGGGGGACAGGAAGCCTGTTGTTTGTCAGTTAGTTGATCAAGGATATACTAATGATCCTTGGTACTATCAGGGCTCAGAGTCTCTGATGGTGTTCTATGCTATTGAAATCCTTTAAATACTCTCTCTCTCTTTAAGGTAAAGGACAGCATAACAAGACAGTCCTTGAAGTAGATGTTACAAATCTCCTGAAATCATGATTACAATTGACCCCAGCAACAGAACTAAAGCAACATGATTCATAATTAACTATATAGAATGAGGTACATAATATGTTGATTAATATTGGTCTATTTTAAACCTATTTCATTTTCTAAATATTATATATATATATATAGATGGCAGTATTACTTTATTTACTAAGTGCTTCAAAAGTTGGCAAGATCTATTCGACTTTTTTCTTCCAATTCGATTGTAAATAGTCCGTCAAGCCTTTTAAAAGCATTTTCAGGAAATTCTTCAATGTTAAAAAAAAAAACTAAAAGGCCCCATTGCCATCTGCCATCACTGTGGTTTTCTATGTGTCATCCAAAATCTGCCACTCAAAATCAGTGGCATTATTAGAAATTCGATTTCAAATTATTTGCGGCTAGATTATGTTGAGCAAGAAGCCGCCATGGAAGCCGGGCCTTCATGCTCCTGGCGGTGCCTTCAAACTCGTGTGTACTTTTCAATAACATTTTTCATGTTTATAATTTATTTTGATTTTCTAATAGATATATAGAGAGTGGAAGTACAGAGTGAATTTTTTACATTATTGGGATGCAGCTTACGTTTGTTGTAAAGAGAAATGTACATTTTCTTATAGATGAAGAAAGTATCTTTGTGAGTGAAACTGGGTACAGTTCTTCTGGATCAAATTTATGGCTGATTGCAGACAGACATGGAGCATCAAAATGCATCTGGGTAATTACACAGCATACATCCTTCTCGGAAACGTCGATGTTGCAGCAGCTCTTGACGAGGCAAAACGAAGGGAGATCACGCAGCACAACCACAATGTGTCAAAATATTGCTGCATCCTCCATCATCATATTGAGGTTGCTGTCTTCTTGGCGGCACAAGGCTTGGCTTTTCGTGGGCATGATGAATCTCAGTCATCTTTAAACATAGAAAATTTCATTGAATTGCTTGATCTTCTAGAGATCTATAGCAGTGAATTAAAAGCATTTTTGGATAACAACAAAGTAACTTACACCACTCACGAGCCCCAGAACGATCTCATCAAATGTATTTTTGAGGAGGTGAAGAACGAAATTCAAAAACCATTGATAATGCCGCATATATATCCATAATGATGGATGACACAAGTGACTTTAGTAACATTGAGCAGTCTGTAGTATTGGTTAGATTATTAAACAATTTTGAAATAGAAGAACATATGCTGGCACTGATTGATTCATCAGGTGACCAGTCTGCTAATGGTCTCACCAAGATTCTTTTGAACACTCTGGAAAAATTCAAAGTTACACCTGAAAAAATGGGCATCAAAACTGGTTGGGCAATCATAGGATGGAGCAGCATCAATGAGTGGTGAACTTAACGGAGTTCAAGCGCAAATTATGGAGAAATTTCCATTTGCCTATTATAACCATTGTGTGGCACACAGTATGGCGTTGTCTGCTTCCCAAACATCAAAAAATGTCAATGAAGTTTCTGCTTTATTTGAAACTGTAGATCGGGTCATCACCTTTTTTAGAAGCAGCCTGAAACGTACTCATCTGCTCAGTTGCAGTCTCCCTAAGCCTGGAGATACGCGCTGGTTATCTCACGATACCGCCATGTCAGCTATAGATTCTTCAAATGAAGAAATAAGCACAGTATTGTTTGAGATGGCAAGGGATTCAAAAGAGAAGACGGAGACATGGGCAACTGCGAGAGGGATCTAATATTTGAATACTGCGGCCCGATTACTAAAATGATGCAAAAGCCTATGTTGGACCCTTTGCAGCTGTCGTCAATGTTAAGCAACTTTCAGAGGGTACTTGAAGATATTAACTTTGATCAGATTTGGGAGAAAACCTTGATCCCAAAATACCATCAGTTCGACGAAGGCAAGATGTAGAATGCTTCAAAACGAAAGGAAATGTTGTTGGTGCTTCAGGTTGAGCATAAAACCTTAAGAAAGCTAGCAGAGCAACCTGACAAAAAGAGGAATATTGTCGCAAGATTCAAGTCATATAATCAAAAACAAATGGACAGATTTTCTCGTAAATAGCTAAAAAGGAGAGAAATGAAATTAACCCTTGTTTGTTAAACAAAAATTGATGAATAATATTCTTCTTAAAACTTCATTGTTCAGTTAGCTGAACAATCCATTTATTCAAGTAGAAATCATCTGAACTGGATCTGAAAATGGCCACCAGAGCGATTTCAGAGGCATTAAATCTCAAAAATTTCCGGGAAGTATGCCCTCAGACCCCCCTAGATTAGTGTGACTTCGGCACACTTTCTGTTACAAAACTTAGAATACCAAATTTATGTCCCAGCCGCCACTGCTCAGCTGCCTATTAACTGAGATACATTTCATGCAATGCACCACCATTACTGACGTTTTGCCTTTTTCTTATTTATCTTAACAATTTTATACACATACATTTCCTTGCTTAACCTATTTTTATAAAAATACATATATATATGTATATATATAATTATATACACTTCTCGCTGGCCTGTATGGTGCAACTTGTTGTTTTTGTGTCCTTTGGACACATACAGTGCCACTACTGGTATTGTTCTTATTTATACATTATTTTTATTTCAAATATGTAATTGATTCCCAGGAAAGCAAGGTGTGTCATGCACCCAGTGAGCTTGGTCTTGTGGTACTCAGCCAAAATTGTACCTTTTTTCTTATTTCTGAAAAAAAAAACACTTAAAACCTGAAAACATCTCTCCGTATGGACTCAACCTTTTATTGGACACAATAATAATGCAACCTCGTTTTGAAATTAACAATTTCATCATTTTTAACTTTGTCTTGGCAAAGTTTCAAAAATTGCTATCAAAGATCAAACTTTTTGAACCAGAAGTAACACCAAATACCCTAACTGATTCAGCAGAGCGAGTGTACTTTACATTGACAAGACTGTCAGTATATTTTTAATACAATGATTGTCTTCACAAACTACTTTTTGTGGACAATTACAGAACCCCCATAGAGCATAAAACCCTGAACTCTTGCTCTCTCTTTGCTCACTCACTGAATCTGTTGTAAAATCCAACTGAATCTCAATTCTCTAACAATGGCTTCAATATCTGAAGAGCGTAAGTTTTTCATTTTATATGTTTCTTTTCTACGTAACATACAACCCTTGACATTTCTTTTTTCCAAAACAAATATAAATTTACATAGCTCTTCAACAGTTTAAAATATCTCTGACCCTGAACCTGAAGAATGAAATTCAGGTTTATTCGCTACCCAGAATTCGCTTCATACCTGCACAAATGACTTCTGACTATGATGACCATGATCTTAACTCTAATGAATCTGCTGACGAAGATAAAGTAGAACAACCAAGACCACTAACGCCAGCTCAACAGAACTTACTGGATGATATTACAAAACACAAGATCAATAAACTGAAAAACCAAAGCCTTGCTTCACACTTCAGAAATCTAGCAGACTCAGGCAAAATATATCCTGCATTTACAAAACCCAACACCAAATTTGGAGATGAGAGGTTTTTTCAGGAAAAACTAAAAGCCCTGTACAAAGAGGTATCCGCTGAATTTCAGTGAGGCTTAGCAGAGTACCTGGTGCCTATCACGACCAAATGGCAATTCAATCTGAATCTGGTAAAAACACGCTAAGAAACCCTAATTTATTCAAAAGCAATTCTGTAGCTAATCATTTAGATACTATATCAGATGAGAAATCTATAGAACTATACTCAGCAAATCTTGTGAGACACAAACCAGGGAAAAGGGCAGCAGATAAATGGCCAAGACAACACCATCATTCAGTAGAGTGGGGGTTGACTTTGCTGGTCTTTTATATGTGAAGGATGTTGATATGTCCAAGGTCTATATTGCATTGTTTTCCTGTTGCAATACCAGAGCAATACACCTGGAATTGATAGAAGATCATAAACACAGACATTTCTAAGGTGTCTGCGTCATTTTACAGCCAGAAGGGGAATGCCAGCATTAATGGTCTAAGATAATGCTAAGACGTTTATGGCTGTGGTAAAATTTCTTGGTGTTTTTTGTAGAGATAAGACAGTGAAGGAATTTCTAGAATCAAGATGAAAAGAGTGGCGGTATAATTTGGAACAAAGCCCCTGGTGGGGTGGATTTTTAGAAAGAATGGTTGGTACTGTTAAGAGATGTGTCAGAAAGGTATTGGGGTATGCAAAACTTTCTTTTGATGAATTAAATACAACTTTGATAAAGATAGAGAATACATTGAATGCAAGACCACTTGCATATATTTACGAAGAATCTGATTACACTGTTTTAAGTACTTACCATTTGATATTCGGGAGGAGGTTGTCTTCACTTGCAGATCATAATGTGAATGTTAATGATGAAACGATTCATCAAAATGTTTCGGGTATGAACAAGAGATTTATGTATCTAATAAAAAAACTAGATCATTTTTGGAACAGGTGGCGCAGGGAGTATGTCACGGATATAAGAGAAACCCATAAATCTAAAGCAAAAGGACAGTCGATTATAAAGGAAGGGGATATGGTTATGGTAGAAGAAGACAAGGTAAAGAGGAGCATGTGGAAATTGGGTATAGTGGAAAAGCTGATAAAAGGAAAAGATGGAGAGGTAAGAGTATTAGCTTCATCTTTTTTGTTAGTAAAGATCACGATTTTAGTGGTTTTATCAAATCATTATCAAACTAAAGCTTTGATTGGTTTAGAAGCAAAACGTTAAATTTTCATATAAAAATGGAAGTTATATGCTTTAGTTTACTGTTCATTGCTTCTTACGAAATGTAAATTCTGTCTATTTTAGACAATCACTTTGGGAAATCTGGATGAATATCCACAACCTTTACAATCTCTCCAACTATGTGGAAAATCTGGGATCCCTCTTGGGTATTTGTGCAATGGAATTCTGATGAAATAACTTCACAGAGAGAAGGATACTAGTAACAGGTATTACCTGCTTTTCTTATACAATCCTGATTTCCAACCCTATATTCCTGTTTAGAGCATTCCTTATCTGTATTCTTCCATCTATTGAAACTCATCTGGAGAATGTCTCTTCCAGAGACTTTGGCATCTAAGCTGTCCCTCAATTTCTGAAAAGTTATGCTGTGTAGCAATTTTGACAAATGGACCAAAGTTTTGTTGAGTTTCATTATGAAACATTAACTTTCACTGGCAAAACAGGGGTTGAACTTCAAAATAATCTTGTGCACACAATTTTCTGTAGAGAAAGGTTTTTTTCGAAGTTACATAGACAATTTTATAAACACAGAGATTATAATAAACCCAAAGACTACAAAGATATTGATATTTGCAGCAACAAGAATAAATCTACCTCTCTCATTGATCTTAGTATCGAACGCAATCTGTTGGTTCTGAGGTCCATTCATTTTATTGGGCTTTTGAAGAAAACCTGAAAGAAAAGTTGGCAGGTAAAGAAGTTTAACCAACCGGAGCCTGAGAAGAGAAATCAAACTGCTGTAAGGATGGAATGGTAGCTGATAAGAACCATCTCTCCTACTAGGTTCAGGCATTTGAAATCAGATATTATAACCACCTTGCAACATCTGTTGATCGCAAGAAAATATAGTAGTATTTTGGGATAATGAAAAAGGAGGAACAGCATTTTAACTAGATAATAAAAAAAAGGTTTTGAAAAACCTCACAACTGGTTGATTTTCCACAAGGTTGGGAAAGAATCACTTAAAAAAACCCTAACTATGACCTTCTACCTAATTAATCAGAAAAATCAATGATATTTTGGGCTATAGGAGCCAACACTTGGAAAGAAAATGAACTTCCAGTAATAATAAATAAATCTAAACATGTTTCTCTAAGTGGCCTGTTAGGAGATCCAGGAAGCAAAGCTAAAAAGATGAAGGTATACATCGCAGATGCAGAAAAAATGAAGCAGATGTTTCTCAAGGACATGTACCTGTATTTCAAAAAATCCATGCATCTGGATATGATGATAAAGGCCCTATGTACATGAGTGCTCAACTTGGCAATTAGCATCTTGCATAAGAGTCAAGTTCCAAGCTTCCAATCCACATTTCTTGAATTACAAGAACACATTTAAGTCATTTGAAACAGTTCTCAGTTTTCACAAACTGTGGTAAACTTTTGATGACTGGTTAATGAACGCAGGTTTCAGTAATTAAATGAAGGGACTGAACATGATGCACATAAATTTGCTGGACTTTCAGCAAAACCCAACAAGAATCTCAAAGCATGTTTGGTAGAGGTAGAGTTCGTGGAGAGAGCAACTAATCAAATTGGAGAGCCAAAAAAGTCGAGAAGTGTGGCAAAGAATGCAGTCTGACATAAACAAAAAGGGTTGTTCAAGACAATTGATCAGGCGTAGAAAAAACTAAGAACCTCAAAGACCAATATAAAGATGCAAAATGCAAAAATACTAAAAGTGGTGGTGCAAGAAGCAACTCCAAGTACTACGATAATTTTGAGGATTTGAAGGCTTGTAGAAGTCAGGGAAACACAGCCAGAAAGTGCAGCAAGAATATCAAACATACCTACAGCAGATGAGATTAGAGCATGTGGCTATGGTAAATCCCAGCCAAACAGATCACAGAAAGAAAAAAGCAACTGCCTCTAACCGATGAATAAAATTCTTGGAAGAGACAGAAAAGAAGCATGAGGAGTCATTGAAAGACCTCTTAGATGGGATTTAAAGGATCGAGGAGGAGAGTAAAAAACAAACAGAGAACACCCTGATCAAAATCAAAAAGATTTTTGCAAAGGGTAACATGAGTAAGAAAAAAAGAGAGAAATGTCCGATGAATCAACAAACAATGATACTGACTGATACTGATATTTATATATCTAAACATCATAACTAAACACTTTCTATACATTATAGTTTACAACATACTTTATGATCCATATTGATCTACTTGGTCTATATTCTCATTTTCAAGGTATGGAAAAGTATTTGTTTTATTCATATGAACGGCATACATTTCCTGTAGCATCACAGTTTTCTTAACTTTAATCACAGTTTTGTTGATCAATAGCAAACTTTAAGAGTTCATTTCTCTGTCTGTCTCACTCTATCAAGCGTTAACTAACAAAATAGGTATCCTTGTGAGATTTATGTATGTAAGGATCCAATACACTGTCTTCTTGTTCCTTTCTGTGCTGGCAGATGTTGTGGAGTTCTGTGCAAGCTATAGTCATCATAATATACATCAGCGACATATTAAGGCTCCAAGCCTACCTTACCTACTCAAATTTTGTTGTCTTTTCTATATTCATTTTGCAGATATAGTGACAAAACATTGATCAATGCCAGTTAAAGACCAAAATATGGTCTTTTCTCACTAAAAAAAAACTATAAAATTTTCTAGATACTACTGGAATTCTTTAAATTATGGTTGAATCTGCATGCTGCTTGGCACAATTTTACCATTTTCAAGGTTTTTAAGTTAAGAATTCTAAAATTGTCTACCAAATTTATGCAGGTGAGCATTTTGGGGGGTTGTACTGAATTAGGTTTGCACTTTTTTTATGTAAAATGGGATATTCTGTACTGCCAGTTTGGTGTGTTAGTTTATTTTGATTATAATATATGTCAATATTTTTTTCAATACAGTTGGCACATATTGAAAGATTCATAGAGTTTCAAAGTCTGCCCAAATAATTTTATACTTACATTCTTGTTCATCTCTAGGTGATCTTCCCAGTCCCTCATTTCCAGGATTTCTGCTTTTTTACCAAACTTTTGAAGACATCCTTGGGATCTTTGAATACTTTTCTTTCTTATCCTTTCCTTGATTTAATAGATCACATTCAATCTTCAGATTTCCTGGAGACTCGTCAGATTTTTTTGTAAAGAAATTTCTTCCCAAAAGCAGGCCTAGCCTTCCTGGCATTTTTCCTCGTTTACCCATCTTTATTTCATCCTTGGATGAAAAATATTACTACGGGTTTATATGAAAATATTTGCTCTTCCAATTTCTCATTCTATCTTCTAATTCGAATCCTATCGAACATGATGACCAGTTGCTGACATGTTTTGCACTAAATTACCATAGTTTTCCCTTAGGCTGCTCTGTGACTTAAGCTGGGTGCGTTCTCCTGTCTTCTTAATAACTTTGAGCTACAATTGGTGCAAAATGCCACATTCGGAAAATGGCTTAGGCCCAAGGCCTATTCCTTGTTCCAAAATTAGGCTAAAAGCAGGAATAAGGCTGAAGTCATTTCTGCGTATTGGAATTTATTTTTGTAGTGGAATTTACTTTTGTAGGAAAATAATTTTTTGCATTTGAATTTATTTTGGTAGAAGAATTTTTTCTTGTAGTAGAATTTATCTTTTTGTAGTGAATTGTATTTATCTATGGCAAAGATTAATGGAGAAGTAAAGCACAATCATTTGTGTCCAAACATGTGGTGTATATAGAGTTGTCTATTTCTACATTCATTTTAAATTGACACCATTTTAATCGTATGTTTCCTATCTATTCAAGAAGTTCAAAGGTAATATTAGTAATAATAATTGAATAACAGAAAAAATAAAGTAAGGGCATTGATAGTACAAAAAGGCCATCCTGCCAATTTAATTGACAACTCGAAATGTTATTTTGCTTTTCCCAGTATAATAATTGCTGTCAGAGTGATGGATAAGCAAGAAGAAATGTGAGAAAATCAAATTTTAGCGCTTGTTAACTTTACGACCTAGGCTGATGTGCAGGAAGGGTTGCTTAATCCTATTCAAACAGCCGCCTTGATTCGAAATAAAGCTGCAGGAACATGGTTGCAGGTTTGAGATTCAGCTTTGCAAGACTCACTCTGTTAGAATATTAAACGGGAGGATAAATGCAGACATTGCTAACTTCACTAGATTCCCTACTATGCTTGGTGACAATCCCAGTACCATCGACTATTTGCTAAAACTAAAACCTACGGCTACTAAAACCTTTAAAGTTGTACTATTGACCCTCCTTTCAGACCATTGCTGTATTTTCACCTCCTTCAAAACTACATTAAACCCAGATTTATCGAATGATATAACATTAGAAAAAGCTAATATAAATGCCTATTGTGACATCTATTCAGGTACATACTGATTTTGGGAGCTCCATTCTCATCAAAACGGTAAGTGTGTACTAGAATGGGAGAAGGAAGAGAATGATAAGTAAAAACCCAAACTTCAAAAACGCTTCAAAAACGAAAGGAAATGTTGTTGGTGCTTCAGGTTGAGCATAAAACCTTAAGGAAGCTAGCAGAGCAACTTGACATAAAGAGAAATATTGTCGCAAGATTCAAGTCATATAATAAAAAACGAATGGACAGATTTTCTCGTAAATAGCTAAAAAGGACAGAAATGAAATTTAACCCTTGTTTGTCATTTCTGTCCTTTTTAGCTATTTATGAGAAAATCTGTCCATTTGTTTTTGATTATATGACTTGAATCTTGCAACAATATTTCTCTTAATGTCAGGTTGCTCTGCTAGCTTCCTTAAGGTTTTATGCTCAACCTGAAGCACCAAAAACATTTCCTTTTGTTTTTGAAGCATTTTTGAAGTTTGGGTTTTAACTTATCATTCTCTTCCTTCTCCCATTCTAGTACACACTTACCGTTTTGATGAAAATGGAGCTCCCAAAATCAGTATGTACCTGAAGAGATAGATGCCTTATGTATTTTAATAAGGAAAAAATCTGTTCACTCTGTGTTTTATTCTTATATTATTTTATTGTTTCTAGATTGATATTGAAGATGTTCGCTTGTGGATGCTAAATACAATTGTAGCAGATAGTGCAACAAGTGACATGGACGAGGATGAGACACAGTTGGATAAGGATGAGACCCAGTTCTCCCTGAATGAACCCTGCTAAATGTCTTGTTTGGAAATTTCATTATAACTAAGAAATATTTAGTACATGTAAATGATTTTGATGTATTTATATCATAAACTTTGTTTAATTTCTTTCAAAAGTAAAAGAAGAGCTTGAAATTATGGCGAATGTTTTTGTCTTGTCTGGTTTATTTTTCTGAGTGTGTCATCCAATATTACAAAGGCTGTGTAATTAGCACAATATTAAAGAGAGCAAGAGTTTACATGTAATATTACATTACTGTCCTGTAACTCCAAACTATAATATTACACAGCCTATTGCCCATATCATATCCTATATTACTAATATGCTCATGGATTCTCACCCAGTAGTTTGTTTGAAAGCCGAGAAGTACAGAATTTCTAAAGATCTTCTCCTTTTTACCAGGAAGACGGAGCTTTATTTTCAGGTAGTTGGAGTTCAAGGATACCACCAGAGACATGCTGCAATTTTACTTAATCTCTCAAAAAATGCTTTCCGTACCTCACAAAACATTAGTGTCACAGTGAACAACTAGCTCGGCTGCTAGGCTACACGTGAGGCAGCCATCGCTAGCTCCTGCAGAGGGCTTCTCGCCACTTCACGGCTCAAGGGTGCCGCTTCGCTCTGATCGCGTCAACCTTTCGGTGGCACCCGCTCCGCACATGGTCTTGCAACTCGGAAACTCGTTGGAAGGCTCATGAATGCATATAGCAGTTGGCTATGCAAGAGATAAGGTGACTGACGTCATATATGTGCAGGATTTTAGTTGCGATGATCATTGGTAAAAATGAAAAACATTCGACCTGAACGGGAATTTCATATGGACAGAATAGGAATCTAGAGTGACGTCACCGACGCACCGGGGGTTTTTCGTTTGAAACATTATTTTTGAGGGTGAACAGGATCATATGACCATTGCACCTGAGTGGGAATCGCATAAGGAGGAAATAAGAATCTAGACTGGCATCATGCACCAGGGGGATTTGAGCTGGTCAATCCTATGCAGGGATAACAACAGTGCTGTGGAGGTTATCAATTTCTGGTCAGTGACCGACCATAAGAGTAGGAAAATATAAATAATGCGTATTTTCATTTAGTCATTTATTTTTTTCATCACAGATAGATCAGTTGACAACAAAGCCTGGCTGGACTGGGATTCATTTTCTTGTGCATGAGAATGACACAAAGAAAGGAAAGCAAATCTACATGCATTTGTAATCGACAAAATGAGCTCGCAAAAACTGTAAGCAGCAATTAGAGGCAAAATTTTTGCCTCAATGAAGAATTACTTATTCGGTAGGTTTTCCTATTGACAATGTACATATTTTTGATGTTGTAAAATTAGTTTCCAGATCATTCAAATTAGAGGCTTCAGCTTCCAATGATATGACATATTCTGGAATTTTTTGACATTCAATATCTTAAAGCAGTGCTTATTGTTGTTGAAATCCTTATCGTTTTCCCCTACAAAACGGACGGGAATAAAAAAGAGATGCCAAAACATTCACTGAATAAATGAATAACAGAGTCATTGAACAGTCGTTAGAACATGCTCCTTGAGTTATTTTTATCTGCATTTATTTGTATTTTTTAGATCAACAAACTGAGAATATTGAAAGTAAAAGAACAGACAAGTCTTCTGCACCACCATCTACATCTACAACATCATCGACTTCATCTAAACCTTCATCAGTTATATCTCTGTCTGTATCATCATCAGCTGCATCAGCATCAGCTACATCTACATCTGCAACATTATCAGCTAAATCCTCTACATCATTAACTACATCTCCTTCTGCATTTTCATCAGCTACAACTGCATATGCATCAGCTACATACTTGAAGCGTTATCTGCTACATCCTTATAATTCAACAGCTGTGTAGCCCACAGCTACAGGATTCAAACGCACACGTCCAGATCACGCCAAACAGAAACAAAGCAGAAAACACAGCAGGGCTTCTCGTTGTATATATATATATATGTATATATGTGTGTGGTTCGCTAAAGAAAATTAATAAAATAGAAATTATAAGTCTAATATAAGCAAAACAAAACTGAAAATTCAACGATAAATTTGCATCTAGTTCAGCAGTCAAAAGTTTCTCAAATGTTCGTAAATATTCTTCTCGATAAATAATTTAAATAAACTACCAAAATCAATAGGCAAGTAAATAAATAAAGTAATTAATTAATGAGTAACTTACAATCTATGTGTCCCTGTATCGACGATGCTTGCACGGCCTAACACAGCAGCAACACGATATAGATGGGCCTAGCCACAGTGAGAATGGCCTAAATGCAGCACGATATGGGCCTAGCACAGCAACAAAACAAATAGGCCACACCTCAATACTCAATTAGGCCAAGACGGCTTCTTCTTCTTGTGATGTGGTGATACCAAGTGAAAAAGGAGAGAATGTCCTGACAGTAGAGGAAGCAAGCTCTTATAGCCACAGGAAACGCATGAGAATGCAAATCTGCATGCTGAATGGAAGTTCCTAATATGGGCCTGAGCAACGTGGCATGCGATTAAAAAATTAGCATTTATGCAAATACAAATTAGAAAACATGAGACTACAAGCAAATAACAAATTACAGAAGGGAACAAGAAGACAATAACACAAGATAAATATTTGCACTAACATACCCAGCCCCAAACAGGTTACCCCAGGAAACTGTTTCTACCTACACACAAGTGCTAATATTATGGTTCTGTGCTCCCATCCGAAAATTCGCTCGTTGTCTCATGGCATATTCCTTGTTTTCACTGTCCATCAGGTTGCCATAAACCGGGTCACAATTTTCCTTGCCCGCTGTTCTGATGAGTTTCAAAATGATAAGAAACTCGCAAGTCTCAACAATCGTGAATCGCCCCTCGAGCCATACTTTTCTTCTGAAAAATGTGCGTAGAATTACATGCTTTTTTTATAAAAAAACCTACCTCAAGGCCTAGTTCTTAATATTCAAAGCCTGATCAATTAGATCGAGACTATAGTTTTTTCTAATGCAAACAAAATCATTTTCCCTATAAAGAAAAGTCTCGTTTGCAGTTGTTGTTACGTTAGTAATTTGCTCACAGGAATCAAAAGAGTTCATATCTAGTAGTTTCAAGGGAACACCAGGATTCTCGTAGAGATTCACAGGAAGGGTACCAGGGTTATCTTTTGTTGACAAATTTCGAACTGTTTTTTGTGGAACGCACTGTCCAAACTCAGCACGCCATTTCTTCATTTTTTCGTTGTTCTCTGCTGATGAAGAGGAGACTGCTTTAATTCTAGGTGCCATGGGTAATTTATGAAATTTGACTGCAGACAAAACTTTTGGGTAGTAAGAGTTGCTGTGTGTGTAGTAATCAAAAGAGCAATGACACTGCCTTTTTAGCCTTTCCCTAACAGCTTTCGGAAATTTTCTATCAAAATCTAACTGTAGAGGCATATCGACGCCTCCAGCACGCATTTCCGAAAAAACGTTCTTGACACATGATGTAAGAATTGATCGTATATCGAAATTTTCCAGGAACTGTGGGGCGAGATCTTCAAAGTGGGCTTTAAGGTTTCTCAAACCATCTCTTATCCTCTGTTCATCCTTTAGAACAACGGTAGAAACTGTGCCATGTGGACCTTGAGTGATAGTTGCATCCTTTAATCAGTACAACTTCTTCACATCGCTTACGCATCCCTGATCAAATTGAATGACTTCTTCAAGACCGGCAATGATTTCATCGATTTTCGCAACTTTTGGCTTCTTGTTTTTCCTGTGAATAGCAAAAAGTTTACAAAATTTATCCAGATTATACAAGTAATTAATTATTCCGTTTGAAGATGTAACCATTTTGAGTCTTCTAGCTGCTGAGTCGATAATGTATACTGTTTTAAATTCAACACAAATTCCAGTTGGCTGTGCAAATGACCCTTGGCAGCCATCATGATCCTCTAGTATACCATTAATACGCTCATCCCCAGCGAAATGTTCAACTTTTCGTGAATCTATAGTAAAAACTTTTATGCATCGTCTTTCAGAATCTGTAAATATAATTTTAGGCAAGTCGTTTGCCCAGATCGCCATAGATTGTATGATTCCCGCATCTGTGGAATTATTTTCTACAAGAATGGTTGAGTCTTCGCTCATATTATAATCATCATGTATATCAATAGTTAATATTCCACCAGGCAGGACATTGCTTGAAAACAATATGCTATTTCCAAGGAAAACTGAGCTTTGGATTGATTTGAAAGGTAAATTTATTGCTTTCAGAAACGTTCCACTAATTTTTACAAAGTCATAGCCGTTAAGTAGGAGAAATGCCACTGCTTCCAAGTTTGAAATAAGAAGGTGATGCTCATCCAAGAACAACAAGGAACTAGGATGCTTGATATTACTGGATAAATCCAAATAATTACAGTTCTTCTCCGTAGAAACATCAGGGTATTTTTCCTCCAACAGAGTCTTCAGCATTGACTTCAAAGATGATTTGTTGAGATTTTTATGTCACAACCTTTAACGCCAAGTTTTTCAAGGGCATTCTTTAACTGTCGTATGTTCAAGTCTTCTAGCCTCAGAATTGTTTCGCCTGACACATCTACACACCTTATTTTATTGTGGCCACACTCGGCAATGAAAAGAACTCCATTGACAACAGCAAGAGCAATAGGATTTTTCAATGACTTCACTACCGTTAGAACTTCAGCCGGATAATGTGATACTCGAACACTGATAACTGTTCCTTTCTGAACATCTGAGATATAGACAGTTCCCATTGTACCAAAACATATACTTACCGGTGAAGAAAGGGTAGATCTGGTGTTATCTTTTGCAATTCTGTATTTTTCTGGGACGATTGTATGAGTTATTTTCTTCACCCTGGTTGATAGAACGGCACGAACGTCATCAGAACCGATCTCAACAAGAGACTCTACATCTTGTCAGTCCCTGTTTCTCACAGAATTTAACCTCAGATGACAACACAATTTGGCTCTTGGCAACGGATCATTTCGCAAAGTTCTCAACAGAGAAAGGTTTGTTCTTTCTCCTCCAACAAACAAGAACCAGTTTGAAAAACTCTGCCCTTTTTCTTTTTCCCACATGAACTGCATCAGGGAATGTTTCAAATGAAGACATATGATCTCTCATACCCAATAACTTACGTTCCTTGAATATGTCATGGGCCACTTGATTTCTTGACTCTGAATCCATACTTATTCCAAGCACAGCTAATTTTACACACTTTTTTCCGTTGGTAAGGCAGTATGAGCATGGTCTGAGTATTGGGTTCAATGAGACAACACCTTTAGCCATGCATGAGTCACAAAGCAAGTTTTTCTTGCATTGCAAACAAGTAAATGAGCAAGCTCTTGAATCCTTTATGACTGAGTTTTCAACTTTAATGATTTTCTGTGACAAATGTTGCAAACAAACTTGAGCATGAGCTGCCTGTAATGAGAACAAAGATTCAGTTTCCTCCCCTGACATAGACTTTGTTTGATGATTTACCCAACAAGGTACACTTATTGCATTATCAGCTGTAGTTATACAAATCACTTCACATTCTTGAACCATGCTTTCCTTCAAGGCCTCTAGGTCAGGACTAGAGTTATTTTGTATGAAGTTATTGTCAATCTTCAGTTTACTTCCAATAAGGAGTTTCTGGTTCTCATCAAATGCGAGTCCTGGTTTTATCTGCATTGCATCTTTGGCGATAAAAGCTGGAATGACTTTAACCAGCTTATATTCATAGAGGGTATTTATTTTGCAATCTTCCGCAGAAGTTAATTTTAGGATACTTTCAAGGAGGTAACTATGGATTCCATCATCTGTTGTGTAACCTGGCAAATTCTTTTTTCTTGTAGCTCTTCCTGGCAAAGGCCATTTCCAATTTTGCCATGCAAAGGACTTTATGAAAGTATTAGTCAGGGCTGTTAGCTCTGAAATATTGGTGAATTGTGCAAAATGTCATACAAGCATAAAACATGGCGAGAATACTAGTTTGATGGGCTGAAAAAGAAAGGATGCAGACCCATTTGAAAAAATGCCCCCGAGTTCTATTTTTAGACTGGGGTACTCAGTTTCATACCTCTACAAGGGATTGAATTATAACTAGTTGGAGATTACAATATTACAATGAAACTTGGCAAGAATACACAGTGTGATGCGCTGAAAAAGATAGGATGCAGACCCCTTCGAAAAAATGCCCCCTAATCTTATTTTATCGGTTGATTAAAATCTAAAAATCTTTTTTCTGTTTTAACCAGTGAAATGAAATTAATAATACGTATGCTGTTTATATAAAATTATATTGATACGATATTCATACACAGTTTTGAAATGACAGGAATAATAATAAAAGGTGTGTAGAAACAAAAAACTACAAAAAGTAAAAATTAAAACTGAGGAAATCTTTTCAAATATTCATAAAAAGGAAGCGGAAGCTGCTTATCAGCGACCTTATTTAGGTGATTGTTAGCTGTTAGCTTCAATTTGGCAAAATGCATTTGTTATGATGGCTGGCAAGCGATTTGACTTGAAAAATGCAAAAGAAGACTTTCAAACTATTGCAAATAGAGCAAAAAAGAACGAAACTAATTGGGAGCTTTGCTATATATGCCAAGAACCACCAAAAGAAATCCTTGTGTGCCCCGCAAAAAACAGTACTCACATCAACAAAAGTACAGGATACAGAAATGTTGCAGATCAAGTAAAAAAGTTTCAGGCCATTGCAGAATTGGCTTCACATATTGAAAGTAGAATTGGCGATTCTACCTGCAGTGATCTTTCTGATCAGTTTCTGATCAAAGAAGCAAAATTTTGCAAGAAGTGTAAGAATAGATACAATCGATACCGCTATAAGAAGAAAAGAAAGAAAGCCCTGTGTGACGAGAGTGAAAATTCTCTGGATTCACCAAGAACACGTGCAACATATAGTGCAAGCAATTTCCAGCTGAAATGTTTTTTCTGTCATAAAGAAGACACAAAAGATAATCTGAGAAGAGCTCAAACTTTAGGACTTGACAGAAAAGTTTGCGATGTGGCAATTGCATTGTCAGATGAAAGACTGTTGGCAAAATTGAGTGAGAGAGATCTTGCTGCTACCAAAGCCCGTTACCATGGACCTTGCCTAGCAGGTATATACAATTGTCTTTGCGGGATTCGTCAAACAGACAATGCGGAAGATACGGACAGATCTATTATTGTAAGAATGGTTTTGGGTGAAATTCTAGACTAAATAAGGGACACCTGTCAAACTGCAGAGATGATTCCAGTATTCAAAGTCACTATTAAGTCACTATTTTGCCAACGACTTCAACTATGTGGTGCATCAGTGGAAAGTATCCAGAACGTGCATAGTTTATGCTTGAAGCAAAAGATTTTTTTTTCTCATGGCGGAGCTTGAAGACCATAAACAAGGAAGAGATGTAATTTTAACATTGAAAGGAGAAACCGGTGCAGCGATTTTCCAGGCTTGCTATCAAAACAATGAAAAAATGGCATTTGTTTGTCAAGGGCCCCTAGAATCATCAGAAATCAAGTATTCTCACACAAAAAGCCTGAAAATCCACACATTTTCAGGTACGACTGCGATGAAGAGTCTTTTCCTTTAGCACTGCTGAATTTGCTCAATATTATTATTGAAAGAACAAGTATTTGGGATGCAGAAGCTCACAATTCTAGTAAAGCTACGCTTGCTATAGCTCAGTTGATCTGATTCAATATATGGTTAAAACAAGGGCAATCAAAGAAAAATGTAATTGAAAATTTTCGACATTCGTGACATCAGGAAACTCCCTTTCCACTCTATCTTGGCCTCATAATGCATTCAAAAACACGAAATAAAGGAATCATAAGCATCCTCGCAAAACAAGGACTGGGCATTTCTTATGACAGAGTTCAAAGTGTGCAACTTGCAGTCTCGAAGCAGCTGTGTGCAGGTTATCAAAGAAAAGAAGCCATCTGCCCTTCTTATCTAAAAGAAGGGCTCTTTACAACATCTGTGATCGACAATATCGACCTTTCCTTGATGACTGCATCTGAATCTTTCAATGGCACAAGCATCTCTATCTTCCAACATCTGCTTACTGACATGATAGTAGCATTACCAGAACTGACAAAAGACATTGCTGACTTGAACACTGAATTACAGCTTCCGGAGAGTTACACACCACTCCAACCTACAGCAGCTTTCAATGCAGAATATCCCCTTCAATCAGTGAATCAGAGTCATGCAAGGTTTAAAAATTCTTTGGCTGAAGCAAAGGAATGGCTTCAAAATCTAGAGCCGCTAAGAGATACAGTTCCAGGCATCAACATCGCTCAGCATATGTTGTGGTCTGGTTTCTACTCCAAAAATGATGTACATTAATCGCCAGTAAAAACCTTGTCAACTCTATTACCATTGCTTAATGAATCAATAAATAGGCCTTTCTCCTAATTACATCATAGATGCGTGGCCGCAATGCAATCTGGCAGTTTATGTTTATGTTTATATCCCTTGCATTTTCTAACGACAGATAGACCAGGAGACAAACTTACAGACAACACAACGGTAAATTTTCAGCAGGAAGACAAGTGGTCAGCGGAAAAGCATGTCTCAGTGCGCAAGGACAGTTAGCCCCTCAACGTTGATTCGTTGAAGAAAAACCATTTTTTCTTTTGTCTAAAACAATAGAGCAATGATCATGTCTCCCCAACAATACTTGATATGAAAAGGCAGACAATATTTTTGAAAACTGTGGAGAAACTTAAACCACAGAGGTGATTATATACTCCATAATTAATAAATGTTAAACCAGCTGAACCCTGCAGTTATCCACATGAACCCACTTGAAGACAGCAGCAAACAGCATTGAAACCAACTGATCTTGCCTTATAACAATGAAAATTGTTAATAGGCTGTAAACATGCTATAGCTTAAGTTTACAAATCAGGCTTCCCTTGAATATCTATTGAGTATCTCTAATTGTGCAGGCCATTGTTTCTAATTTTCTAAAATTGTAATATTTTGATCTATTCTTTTAATCTGCAAAATATTTCATGATTAATCATATCATTTAATTTTAGAATTTTCAGAGAATGGAAGATTGGTGTTGTTAAAGATAAGAAATGCTGAAAAGAAATATTGGATAGAGGAACAGAGGAAAATGTATAGAAAGTAGAAAAGCGCCAACTGAGGATTCTCCAATGACAAACTGTCGACCGACAATTTGTTGTTTCCAATTAACTTGTTATTGTATATCATACACAAATCGTCTCTGCTTAATGAAAGCTAGGAGGAGAATGTCAGTTTGCCTGTGGATATCTATCATTAACCACCAGATTAGTGTGAATCGAAGCTACGAAATCATGAATGTTGGATGAAGCCTTGCGCAGTAACTATGTTTTTTTAATAAGAGTTTCTAACTGTCACTGTTATGCTTGACAGATATGATATCCATTAAAAGGTATGTATATAGTATCTACAACCTCTCTGGCTAGGCCTAGCCTCAGCTCAGGTTTCTTTATGTGGGAAGATTCTAAAAATTCTGATCAGCTACAGTTTTAGAAGGGAAGGATCATGTGAAATCTGCAAAACATTTGATATTTTATTACCATCACAGATAAATGAAAAGTGTCCAGCCTCCTCTTGTCTTTGTATTCAAAAATTTGCTTATAGATGTAGGTTGTATATAGCCAGCAATCCCAGTTTAGTTTGAAAGTAATATGGATGGTAATGTGTTGTGGTAGCTTATAAATTCTTCAGTGGTTAACAAAGACAAGCCCAATGATTGATGACAGTACAAATCTTAGACTTTTTGAATTGTTTTTGAATACTGTAGTGAAGTACAAAACTTAAAAATTGTGATGAAAAGGAGAAACATTCTCTGGCATACCAATAAGCTTTTTTTGTCTGACACTCCTTAGAGTATGAACCTCAGAAACATACTGCAAGAATAAACTAAGGTGGAATTTATTTCCAGTCACATTGGATCTTTGCATGCCCAAGAATTTTTTCGCTGTCGCTGTTCATGGTAACTTAGACTATGTAGTACTTTATGACCACACAAGGTTTCTTTGTTTTGTTGAAAATGAACCAGTTTATTTTTTTATTTTTTTTATTGACAGACATTTTCTAATGTATTTGTTATTTATTTTTTGTTCATTGCCTGTGTATATAATTTAGAAAATTAATGAAAAATCTATAGAAATAATAATATAACATTATAATGCAAAGGGTTAATTTAACGTATTATAACATCATAATTGATGTCAGTGAAAGGGGTTGCAGTTGAAATGAAATGTCAGTGAAAGGGGGGAAATTTAAAAGTAGAATGTCAGTAAAAGGGACATTTATAAAACACTTGGAATTAGGATGAGTACCCCCCTTTTATATAGGAGTGCGCCAGCTGGGAGCAATCAAAATCGTTTCTTCATGCAAATAGAGCATACCTTGATCTGCTACAGAGAAATTTTTAGACTTCTACCACAAATGATTGGAAGCAAATTTAAACAGGGATGATAGAAATTGCTTATATCATTTTCGCGGAAAAAGCTTGGATATCATTCCTTGATGATTAGATCTTGGCTTTACAGCAAGGGTATTCTAAGCAATACTCCCATCAATATGTTCCAAAGGACTACTTCCTCGTCCATTACCCAAAGCTATTAAAAAAACTTGATCCATTAAAAAAAATCAGAATTTTCAAAAAATAGCCCGTACTCTTGCCAAGATCAGTTTTGGCAGTTCTTCAAAATCATTCACAATCAGTAGAACCATACTCTGATTGTCGTGAGCTTTCTTTCTATTTCTTGGATGAAAAAACTAAAGATTTCATTCTTGAAATACTAAGCATCCCCTCCAAATGAAATTGAATGCACTGAGAAAATATGGAGAACACCATAGCTAGGAAGCAATTGATTTGTGAAAAGATCCTGGGACCCAATACATTCTATGTTGAAATGTACAGCTATGATGTAGAGAACACCAATGACGTATTGGTCTTGAAACCTGGAATGGAAGTTGCTTCCAAAGTTTAGACCCGATAGATGTAAACAACGAAACACACATTGTCCTGAAATATTTACCTTCAAAATAAGACAATAGTACTGTTCAATAGTTCTTAACTATTGTAAACATTTTGACAAAGTAGTAACTTTTAAATTAAGTTCTAACCTTTTGTGTGGTGGATATTTTCTTTCAAAAACGAAAGGGAAAAAAATAAAAATTTTTGGGATAATGTTAAAGGAGCTTCCACTTCCAATAACTAAATTTTGATGCCAAACAGTACTGAGAACAATTTAAGCTAAGTTTTGTTTAGTATTTTTCGTCTGATTCCTCAACAGAGTGAATTTAAATTTCAAATTTCTGCAACCCAAAATGGCTCCCAGCATGCAAAGGGTTAAGAAATTATAAATGTTTTAAAAAGTCAATGTAAATTACTGTTTAATTCACTTTCATATAAGCCTGTTATGTAAGGATTCCTTGCATATGTTAAATTGCTGGAGCAGTAAACAGATACTTATGCATGACACTTGCAGATATGTTATGTAAATAAGTACTGAGTAATATTGGGAACATACCTGTTACAGCCAATAATATGAAAGTGAGTTTGCATTTAAGAATAACTTTTATTAACATTTAATGAATAATATTTGCAGGACATTTGCTGAATTTTTGGAAGACTTTGTTTTTCTTGTTGTTTAATTTCTTTCTCACATATCAGTCCATTTATACCAAGTCCACAAGTTTCTCTCTATAATTTGAAATTTGACACTTTTTAAAGAAATTGATATTTCTAAAATTGACTCTAAACCTTCTTAATTTCTAGGCACATGTGTTTGTAAGGCTTATACAATACTACGGGGAAGCTTTTGACAAAAACAAGCTTGTAATTTATTAAAAAAATTCACCATTCAATATTTTTCTTAAATATGGAATGATTTTGTTTGCACTGAATCCCAATTCTCAGGATGGTGTTCTCACCATGGAGGAGGTCGCACAGGGAGTCGCTGCTTCAATGGAAATCAGCTTGGTTACTTCGCAAATGCTTGTCCTTGGGACCTTCACTGTTCAACTTGCCGTCGATGCGGACATGTTGAGAGTTATATTGTAAGAGAAATGATGTTTTTGGCTCACTCAATAATAATAATCAATAGTTAAAATCATAGTAAACAATCAACAATTTTAAAGTTGATAATCCATGGTATTATTCTACTAACATGTTAAGGGATTCAGGTAATCTGTAGCTTATCTGCAAAATGTTCTTCATTTCTTTGAGAATAAGGAAGGTATTTCTTGAAAAAGCTAAACCAAAGACAGGAGGGTTTCCGCTTGGAAAAAGAAAGGAATGAAGTTCTTCAATTTCTGCTGGCTTATTACATGTATGTCTTCCAAGGTTTTGGTATGTTCTTTACGGGTTCTTTTTATTATTAAAGGCTTCCAAATAGATAGGGGTACAGGAAATAAATGTTATCAGTAGATCAAAACTTGGTTTTTGGTATAAATAATTCAAAAAATCGGACTAATAATAAATTTGTTATTCTATTGTTGTGATGATCATAAAAAAGGACCAACCCCAGATCTTCTGGTAACAAAGTTATGTAAAGGATGTATCAAAGGTATCAAAGAAAAAAAAATTATGTGACCAAGAAATTTGGGATAATTATGTGACCAAGATATGCAATCACTCTAAAAGTTATTGTCTCATACTTTTATCTCCTGCCCTTCGTCTAGAATAATGTCCAACTAACTTTGCTGAGTATTGTTCTAAAGTTTTCATCTGACATAGTATATAAACAAATAGTTAAAGAATGTTTTTCAAATAAAATAGAGATAGTGTCTAAGCCTGTTTTCACCAGAGTTTCAGATTTGATTGCCATTTGGTTGTGATGGGAACCAAGTACTCTGCATATGCCTTGATGATAGTCAGCGGATACCTCTTCATACAATGCTTTAGATTCTGCTGAGAAAAACCTCTCCTCCCGAATTTTGGTGTTAGGTTTTGTAAATGCAGGATAGATTTTTCCTTTCTCTGCTAGATTGCAGAGACAAGTGTCTAGCAAGGCTGTGGTATTTCAGTTTATCGAGCTTGTGTTTTGTAATGTCATGCAATAAGTTTTGTTGAGCTTCTGTGAGCGGTCTTGGTTGTTCTACTTGTCTTTGCCAACAGATTCATTAGGCTTAAGAACATGGTCATCAAAGTTGGAACACATTTGTGTTCCTGGTATAAAGCGATTTTGCATAGGGAATAAATCTGAATTTTGTTCTTCAGGTTCAGCGTCACAGATGCTTTCAACGCTGGAAAAGAAATGTTAAGTTATATACACGTTTTGGCAAAAAGAAATGTAGAGGGTTATATCTTACATAGAAATGAAAAGTATAAAAGGAAAACTAACGTTCTACAGATCTTGAAGCCATTGTTAGAGACTTGAGATTCTGTTTGATTGTACAGCAGATTGAGTGAGTGAGTAAAGACTGAGCAAGAGTTCAGGGTTTTTAAGCTCTCTGAGTGGCTCCTGTAATTGTTCAGAAAAAGTAGTTCTTGAAGAGAATTATGGTATCAAAAATAGACTGGCAGTCTTGTCAATATACAGTACCGTCCCCCTGCTGAAGGGATTAGTTTATAGGGTGTAATCTCTGGTTCATAAACTTGGATTTTGGCAGCAATGTTTGAAACCCTCTCAACAGAAACTTAAAGATTATAAATTTGTTAATTTCAAAACGAGGTTGTGTTATTATTGTGCCCAATAAGAGGTTGAGTCTAAACGGTTTTCAGGTTTTAAGAGTTATTTTCAGGAATAAAGAAAAAGGTACAATTGTGGCATAGTCCCACAAGACCAAACGCACACCTTGCTTTCCCGGGATACATAATATATGGTGGCCAAGGGAGACCAAACCAACAAGTTGAACCATACAGACCAGCAGGAAGTGCACACACAAATATGTACTATAATATAAGGAGGTTGAGCAAAGGAAATTTGTGTGTATAAAATTGTTAAAATAAGTAAGAAAAATGCAAAACATCAGTAATGAAATGGCATGGGGCAAAATGTGCGCACAATAAGTAATGTAAGGTTAGATTGCATTGAAGGGCATGCATCATATTAGTTACAGTAAAAATGGAGCACAAGTCTTGATCATTTGTCATATTTCTTTTAATACTTGAATTATATATACAGTTATTTATATTTGCAATGAACCAGACTGTCACTTAGGTTTCTGTTAGTTTTCAAACCTAGGACTGGTTCCTTCTCCTGGAAGTTGGCCAATTTGTCTATATTTGCTATATGGTGCCAGTTTCGTTGGAGAATGAGTCCTATATCAGTTGTATTTGTGTTAAATTGTATGATAAAAGGTAGTTTGTTATTCTTTTTTAGGTTTCTCTCTTATCAGATCATCTTGTGAATGAGTTTACTTTCTTAACAATTGAGTATATAAGGCTTTTATTGGATCCCCTTTTAACTAGGGAACGCATACGATTATCTAAATGTCTTGAAAGGTCTTGATCATTAGATATGATATGTCTGACTTATAAAACTTGACTTTTAATGATGCCTTTTTTGCAACTGGCAGGGTGGAAGAACTCTGCATGTAAAAGAGAGCATGCGTCAAGAGGTTTTTCGTATACTGATGTTTTGATTGAACTCTTATCTAAGATAGTCATAGTATCAAGGAACTCTATCTTTTCTCCTGAAAAGGATATTTCAAATATGATTATTTAATATATAAAAGCTCATCTGTTCATGAACACAATCTTTCGGAATTAAAGAGGCCAATTTCCAGTTATGCAACGATTCTGCTTCTTTAATTGAGAATTTCATTGTTATAAAATGGGGACCTGCTGATAAAGTGTATGGAAAAATTTGTTGCTAACATACCTAGTTGTGGTAGAATAACTATGAAGAAAACAATTAACACAATTCTAGAGGAATTGTTAAATGATAAAATAGATTTGGAAGAGGCAGAAGATTACATGGAATGGACAAAGTTTGTAATAGAGAAAGTTGAGGAGGATTTGAAGAAAAAGTTATTGCTAGCAGGCAACACAGATATGCAACCAGCAGCAATTGTTATATCACCGCCAGTGCAAAAATGTATTAAGTGCAAGTCCACTCTGTCCATCCACAACAAGCCGTCTCATGCTTCCACAGTCTACTTCTCTGGTTCAAGTCCTGCATTGAAATTCACCCTCAAATGCCAAAGTTGCAAGCTCTACTATGGGTACGCGAAATATGGAAAATTCAGCTGACGGTTATACGGTTTACGAGAAGCAAAGAACATTCGTGAAGTGCTTGGATGCTTGATTGGAAGAAAAAGGCTACAATTCCACTCTTGCCTGGGGTAAGTAATTACTCGAACTCTTAACAATGTAATAGACTGTTTATCAGTACTACTAATCTACATGTACAATGCACACATAGCAATATTTTATTCTCGCATGTGGCAGGTCTAGAGGAAGAAGGGAGCAAAATTGTTAGGAGTGGAAAGTCCTGTTGTGTCTTGTTATTGAGACACATTTATAGATTTCAACATATAACAAGCTTCATATCATTACAGCCTCCATTGTCAAGGATCATTTGAAGGCTTTGCCGAAATCTATTGTTCCATGGCACTCAAGTTTTGTAACTGTCTTGCTATTTTCAAAATCTAAACTACTCTAACAAGGTTCCCTAAAGATGTTGGGGCTGGAATAGGTAAGGGAAAACTGTATTTGGGATGTTATTAGGGGTAAAAGAATCTGGAGGGCAATAGAAATAATCTGCAGTATCGACACAACTAAGTCAGTTTTTAGGATGCAAGACACTCTTTTAGGGCACAAGGCAACCCAGCCCTGAAATGATATTGTGGAGGATCAGCTGAATAGTCAGTAAGAGGCAACACTACACAAGTACGAACATACTGCAGCATGCAACAAAATAGGGGGAATTTACATACAGTACAGGCCAGAAATAACTTAACTTTGTTTTCTCCGCTTCATTAGGAAAGGTTATGGTGATTCTAATAGATAAAATCTCCCAAAATTTTGAACAGGATTATTTTGATTTAAAACCGAGGAGCAATTCACTCCTTTAAAATCCTGTACACCTTTGCTGAAAGTCCTATTGTTTTCTCTGGAATCCCTTGGAAGTACTTTTGTTTAAATGGAAATTTTGTATGTCTTTTTGCAGAGTGAAATGCCCTTCGTTTAAAAAAGCATTTTAAACAGAATAAAATTGTAATTCTACATTTCCTTTTCCATGCCCTTTTTATATAAATTCTTCCGTGTTTTGATATCATTTCGCATAAGATTCTAGGGGCGGATCCAGGATTTTTTCTGACCAGTGCTCAAGATAAGATATAAGGGTGTGGCCTCCTGAAAACCACGCCCTTAATTTGAAGGCCCAACCATTATTTTGCCTTATTAGCTATTACATACAGAGTGGTTATACAGCACCCCAAAGCCACTAAACTCCTAAGCTGTAAATGTTCTCGAAAATAATTAACAATTTAATACTCATAATTTGTAGTAATTTGCCGATTTACAATCAAAAGGGATCATTATTTATATTTTCTTCAGGGTCACCATGTAAAACATGGACAAGTACATCCTACTAGGGTGACTAGAATGGTGTTACTTACCTTAGGTTTCAAGCCTAAGGCCTAAGGCGTTTAGGAAGTTATAGGTCCCCAAACCAACCAGTGGGCAGAATTCTTGTTTATATTAAAGCATTCCCTTTTCTTCTCCTGCTCTGCAAGGGCTAAAGACTGTATGTTGCCCAAGTTCAATTCACAATTATTATTTGAAAATACTTCCTCACAGCATAGTCAATAGAAGTAAGGACTCACTTCTATTGACTATGCTCACAGCGAACCTCTCTGATCAAATTATAAACGAAAACATTGAGAAAGCGCCTCCCCTCTCCGTTGCCTCCGCGTGACCCAAATTTAGTGCCCCTAATCTCTCTTCGTTGATTGCCTATTTCTTCCTGACTGGTGCTCTGATGACGTTGAGCACCGGTGAAGTTGCTTCTGATTGGCTGATCTCTGTCTGAGCACTGGTGAGCAGAATATTTTAAAGACCTGACCGGTGCTCAGAATATTGAGAATAAGACAATTTCATTGGAAGATGACATTTACAAATCGCCATATAATTGGGCAGCCCAGAAATTCTGCCGAAAATCTCATTCCGTTAAATACGGACCATCAACATCATTTACGGAATTTCGGAAATTCTTTTGATGAATAACTTGTTGTCGTGAGAAGAGATTGATCTTAATTGGGTTTAGAAATAGAACAATGCCAGTCTTGTTTCATGTAGTTTCATAGCCATAACAGAAATAATAAGGTCAATGAGGGTATTGGTAAGAATAATATCTACAGAATTGAAATAAAAATAAATAAACGAAACAATGGTGTGCAAAATAGCCAGAAAATCTGACCGGTGCTCAAGCACCCTTCGCACCCCCTGGATCCGCCCCTGGATTCTAGAGGCCATATTTTCACAAACGATTAACACTTGAGCACAAGGCATTGCTCAACAAATTCGCAGCAAGATTCGCAAAACAATGAAGCCAAATTCATGCGAAATTCGCAAAGAAAACACCAAATTCGTATTCGAATTCGTATCTGTATTTGCGCGAAATCATACAAAACTCGCACAGATTTAGTTATTTATGATGGCCTGTATAGTCAAGGAAGATACGTCATGAAATTATGGACATACTTCAGTAAGTGATAAAATCATGAAACTTGGTGTAGGTTACCTTGATGGCAAGTAGACGAAAATTTTTTACAGAGACACGCCCTATGATCACGTGACTGCTTACGTCAGCAAATTTTTTGGTGTAAACTAAGTTGTTAAGAAGTGATTGTTTTTATATACCATTCGAAAGGAAATTTCATGCTGATCAAAGTTTTCAATAGAACTGTGGTAAAATAATGGACCATTTTGCAGGTACAGGCGGTCAAAGGTAATTGATGACGTCACTGGTTATGAGGAAAAGGTAGAAATTGATACATGAATTTAAGCAAACAGACCAATTTATAGATTTTAAAATTTATCTGAAAGTCAATTTCCATTGTCTTCATCGCATTTTCGGTCGTCAAAGTTCATTTCCAATGTCCTGGGCATGTGAAATTTCCAGAGTCCAAAGGTCATGCCTAATTTCCATGACAACAATCAACTTCTTTAGGCCTAAATCATCTCTCTTGCCTAAATGTGTCTTTAATTGAAACTTATGTGTACATATGTGCTTTGATGTCTAATATTAATTAAATCACGTTAGAGCAGTTGAAGAGTGCTGTAGATAATGTGGATTGGAATCTTTGCTTCATTTGTCAACAAAACGGTAAGGAAGATGTTCAAAACCCAAAGGATAAAACAGGTAGTCTAGATAAGCAAAATTAGCTGTTATGTTACAACTGTTTTTTAAGCCAAAACGTTTTCATTATTTTATGCAAAACATTTTCATTATTTAATTTCTCTGCCTCTCTATACCACGTATATTCGTTGTAGGCTTCAATCCCAACAAAAACACGTATCACACCACTGCTGGATATTTGAAAGAATTTGAAACGCTGAATGCATTACCTGCCCAACTGTTGCGTAGATGTGCTAGTTATGAAAACAAAGAATCTCTTGCAGATGCATTGTTACAAAACAATGCAGTTTTCCATAAGTCATGTGTCTCTGTTTATGATAAGCAGAAACTCAATCGCAAGCATCAAATCAGGAGTCATTGAGTGAAAAACAAGGTGAAGAAGAACTTAACAACGAAGACCCCCTTGTTACTGCCCAACCATCACATAGACCCAGTAGAAGAAGCATTGATATGAAAAACTTTGCAATGGCATGTTTCTTTTGTGGTGAACAAGACAATAAAGCCAATCTCCATCAATGTGAAACATTGACTGTACATCAAAGAGTAAAACGCTGTGCTGAGGACCTCAGAGATACACATAATTTAGCGAAACTGAGTGAAGGAGACATGGTTGCAATTCAGGCAAAATATCACTTGAAATGTTTGGTTAAATTTATCGTGCGCATGCTAGGAAAACACATTCAGATGACCACGATGAAAATGCAATCATGAAAGGTAGTACCGATTACCTTTAATCAATTTCTCTATAGATTTCGAGTTTACATTATTCTAAAATATACGCGTTATGCTAGCACTATATTTAAACATTTTACTTTTTAGGAATCGCACTTTCCAAAGTTGTGAGCTTGATTCAAGGAAAGATTCTTATTGACAAGCAGATCCCTGTGTTCTATATGAAAGATCTCAGACAAGTATATGAAGATCGATTAAGATTTCTTGGTGCTCCAGAAGATGTCATTAAGAATGTTAATGTTACAAGGCTTAAGAATGATCTTCTTCGAGAGATACCTGACATGTGTGAACAAAAAAAGGGCAAGTACGTGATTTTAACAATTGAAGAACAATTTGGCAAAGCTTTGATTGAATGCTCTCATACTTTGCAAGATGATGCTATAATTCTATCAAGGGCGGCAAGGATAGTGCGAAGGTTTTTGTTTGCGAAAGATGAATCATTCGATGGTGACCTCTCTAGAGTTAGACAAAAATTGTCTGTTCCATTGCCACTTTTGAATCTGGTTTCTTTAATAATAGATTGGGAATCTTCATTTGAAGATATGTCTCCCTTTGCCGAATCTATCGTGGTGAACCTTGCGCAGCTTTTGCGTTTTTATTACAGTGAAAACAAAAAGACGATCCAAAGGATATGTCAGACACTCAAAAAGTAACGAAGCACCACTCCCTGTGAAAATAGGCCTTATGATTCATTCCAAAACAAGGAAGAAGTCAATAGAGAATGCACTTGCAGACGAAGGGCTCAGCATATCGTATGAGAGGGTAGAAGAACTGGAAAATTCTATTAGAAAGCAATTGTGTGTTAAATACAATGGAGATGGGATGGTTTGTCCACCAGCTCTCACAAACGGTATATTTACCACTGCTGCTATTGATCAAATGGGTCACAAAATATAATGTGCCCTCCGCGTAAGGTCTCCTGTTTGGCCCTTACAACCTAACATGCGCAAGCGCAGGTATCCCGACCCACTGCCACATTGGTCTGGCGTACTGGCGTAGTGGGGATGTGAATAAAAGTCTAAAACAATATGATCAACATAATTATGCCTTTCAATGGGAGGCAAGAAAAGCCGGGTGACACAGAAAGACATTATATATGCATTTATAGGTAATCCATTGCAAACGCAAGGAATTTATTAAGCAAACTTCACCTAAACAACAACGAATATGGCCTAAGTAAATATCATGAGAACAGTCTGTAATAATAAATGACCTAAAACTAACAAACAGCACCCGCACCACTGCCGTTTACTTGTTCCTACTAGTTAAAGTTGAACTTGTGTTCCCCTTCAACCTGCCTTTGTCTGGGGCAATAATGTGCAATATATGCATGAATGTGTAGCATGTTTCAAACAATTTAGTTCGGATGAATAATTTGCCTAAATCAACACTGTCCCTCGTCATAGCCAAGCCTGCTACCTGCTATGATGCTAGTCTAGATGTTGAACTCTAATGTTGGCTGCAAATCTAATGTACAACCAACATAGCTATTAACATTGTTATAATCAATATTATTGCTAGAATGCAGTTTAGTGGACCCACTTTTTTATGTAAAACAGTGAAAATGGGAATTGAACTCAATTCACAATTTTGTGAGGAATGTGGATCTGCTAAAGTGCATGTGTCCCCATATTATCCAGGGTGCATTCCATGTACTAAGGCCTGAAGATCTTCGGTGTGGACGTAGGATTTTTTCAGTGTATTGGCGTGACAAATGTAAAAGAAAAATAGAAACTTGTGTGAAATGTCTAAAAATAACATTGGCATACCTTCGGTGTAATGTTTACATGGAATGCATGCTGGCATATTATATTTTCCCATAGTCTTATTTATATCATCCAATAATGCAGTCTATACCCTACTTTAGGAAAATTTACTCCTGCAATTGTATTGTTCAGCATATTATTAAGAGCACACTACACACTTTTTTTTTATAAGAATACCTTATTTTTTGCCGAGCCTCGATTATTCTTAAGCTTATTCGATTTTGAGCCTGAAAATATTCTTAAATTATTCTTAATCATCAATGTTGTCAATTGGCCTGAAGATCAAGAGAAATAAGTCAAATCTTTGTATTATTATTTCAAAACAAATACAGAGCACACTATTCATTCCAACCTGAGCTTCTCTGTGGAATATTTTATTCTACACTCTTCCCTTTTGTGGTTTTTTAGATGCAGCTCATCGATGTATTTTGAAACATCCAGCCACAGTCTATCATATGGTGAAGGTAGTGGAAGTAGGGATCTGGCTGCTATCAGATTATCCAAATTGCACATGTTGTCATAGCATATTCCAAAGCTACTCCAGTTAAATTCTTTTCCGGCTCTTTCAAACATTAGATGCTTCTGATAGAGGTACTGGATCGTTATTAGAAAAACTTGAGAAGGAGACTCTGATCTGCCAACAGAAACAACATGCATCATTTTAAGTAAAATGTGTCAGTTGGAGATGCTTACCACACTCAAGACAATTGAAGATTGGAAATTCTGAAAAGCTTACTTGTAAAGAGGTGTCCATTTCTCTATATGACCTCCTCCTGTCACAAAATGAAGAAGCCCACGAGACCATTTTCTCAAGACACGTTGTGTATCACCCGTGTCTTTGTTGCATTTTAGAGAATTGTCTTCAACCTGGTCAGTTGTTTTGTCTGCAATTGAAGTTGGTGATGTGGCCATGGCAAGCATTTCTTTTATTCCTGTTGTAATAAAGACAGAGTGTTATGTCAGTGCAACTGGTCAATACCAAAGACTTGTCTTAATTGGTATGTGTCACTTTATAGTACAATTATGTATAATAGGATTTGGACCTCACCTTGAGCATCTTCAACATATTGGATTGAAGGGTCATCTTTTGGGGGCAATTCCTTGATTTTTTCTTCAACCTGTTTCACATCATTCAGGTTTTTAACATCAGGAAGGGCATCTGTTAATAGACTTAACATTATTACCAGTGTTGCAATAATTCCTCAACTAAATCCAAGCATACTATACTACTACTATCCTCTATTTATTTTTTTTGGAAGCACTTCATCAGATATTGGGACCATGGACCACTGTATAGATCTTGAGAAATGATGAATATGAAAAATGTAATAAATGCTAGCAAATCTCTGTACCATCGATTCACCCCGCTTAACTAAGTGCTCCTTGCACAATTAGCCCAAAGTCGAGAGCAAGAGATATATTGTAGGCTCCTCTGTTAAGCATCAATGTTGATTTCAAACATTTGCATCCATATTGCTACTGTATGTGGTTAGTACTAAAAAATGCATTCTTTGAGTCAATCATAAACCACCTTAAAATAGTTTTATAAGCTCAGTTGTTGAGGCCTCCAATTAAGTAAGCCCTCCTCTGAAATTAAAATAGATAAGCCCTCCAGGGATTATTTAAAGTGTTTATCTTTGAGTCTTCAGTCATTGTTTGTAGAAAGGTGTACAATAATAATTACCATCATTTCCTTTTTTTAGACCACAGTGGTATTTGAGAAATTCTCGAAGTCCTGTTGGCACTTGCTCTTGTTCTGCTGCTTTGCAGTGGTACTCACAAAAGGCATGATTCTGGCTTTTTGGCTCATTTGTGCAGATGTCAGGAAGCTTGATGCCAGGGAAATTGCTTGCTTGCACAGTAACTGGCCACATGCAGTGAGGGTGTCGCAGCTTCCATACCCCATCTTCAACTGTAAAGGTTTTACATCCTATGAAGAATGTTTCAAAAACTGACATTAGCAAGATGCAACAATACACACATTTTTATAAGCAAGTTCAGATAAGGCTCAGTACTTAAAGTTCCTAGTCAGATTAGTACCTGGGAACTTATTTGCACCTAGTAGTCTACGTTGAGACTGGATTTTTTTTATTTCTTTAGAAAATGAGGCTGAAAGTTCCTCACACCTTCCTTGGCATGAAATATGTTTGTACTTGTACATGTTTTAATTTTCAAAGCAAATTCATTTTAATTTGCCTCTTTTCTGACTTGCAATGTAAATGGCGTTATGGTAAGTATGGTAGGCAATATATTTAGTTGGATCGAAAAGGGCTTCAAAAAGTTATTCTTTGTTTATCATATGAGTCTTGATAGTTTGTAAAAGTTCCTTATTTTTGGAATTTTCAGCCTCGCTCTTCGTTCCTTATGAAGGTGTTCCTTATAAAAAAATACGTGTAGGGAGGTAGAATATGATTACCTCTTTTTCGCAAGCAGCTGCACAGCTTTTGTGCTCGTAAAGCTCTGTCACTCTCAACTTTTCGATCTCATTCATGAATCTGTCCTGGTCAGCATCCTGATCTTTTCCGAAATTGAAAATGACTTTTCTTTCTTTGCATTCGCGTTCTATTTCCATCGAGTAAAACCCCTTTGATATGATTCTTCTGTCTGCTCGATCTTGAAATAATTTCTTGTCTGAAAAATAGAAATATGAATAAACAACAATTATATCCAGGTTTTTTAAACATTATTTCTTCACGCCATGATCTGCAATTTTACGAAAATCGGAACATGTGCTGTAAACCAATTTTACATGCGTACATATGTTAGCTACATTGATTAGGTTACAAAATAAGACCATATAAAAAACTATAAGGATGCAACATAACTTTGCTCTCTCTTCATTTAAAGATAGTACTGTTTTGAGAAGTACAGTGTAGATCCTTACACTTTTTATAAGGAACACAGTTATAAGCAACTCCAAGCTGAAAATTCACAACAAAATTCAGGAATTTCACGGAACATTTTCTCAAAAAAAAATTTGAAACTTCAGCCTCAACAAAAACCAAAGGTTCCTTATACAAAAAACATGTATTTGTCTTCATTCTTGTTCGGATATTAATGTTTAATGTGTACTGCAGAATTATGTAGTTATAAGAGGAACATAACTTATTGGAAATCAAGTTAGATGATAGTAAGAGTTTATGTTATACATACCTTTGTACATTGTGTTAGCAAGATGAACAAGTTCATTGTCGTTGACCGTATCGTTGAATGATTCTGCAAATCCCTCGAAGGAAACTTGGGAATGAAGTCTGAAAAAAAGTGGACCTTGACTTGACATGATGAAACCCCATTTGCTTATAAGAAGTTTTAAATGCATGTTTTATATAGAAAATTTTCAAAGTTCAAAGTTAGGTTGAAAGTCAGATTGTTATGTAAAATTCTGCCTATAATATAAACTGTACTGTGTATCACGGACGTTAATAACATGAAACTTTGGTTGCTATAATTCCTTTTAACAACTTACATAAGATTTACTTGGAATTTGCCGATTTGACGTTCCATATATGTTTCGTTTGAACATTTGATCATGTCCCTACCAACTTCATATAGCCGGTAACCAGTGCTGTAATTCCCATACTTTGCATACCCGTAAAACAATTTGCAATGCTGACATTTAAGGGTGAATTTTAATCCAGGTTTTATCCCTGAAAGGCTGAAAATCGTTACATGTGAGCCTTTATTGTTGAGACTCAGTTTGTTTTTGCACTGCAAGCAGTTTTCCACTGGCGGTTTTATTACAATCAGAGCCGGTTGCTTGTTCACACTCCCGGCCTCTATGAAAGCTTTAGCTAAGCGTTCTCTTTCTACTTCACCAACTGTCTCCCTTATAAGTTTCGTGATGCACGCTGATTCGTTGTCACTGTATTCGGTAAGGGTGAGATTTTTTAATAGAGTCTTTATCACTGGCTTCATGTAATTTTCTGCGGCTGCTGGAATGCCTGCTACAAATTCACGAATACAAAGAAATTCTGCCAAACCAAATTTTAAAACAAGTACGGCCTGTAGATCTTTGACATTTATTCCTCGCAAATCTTCTACTTTTGCCTTCGTCAAAACATTTAAAGCATGAGAGAATTCGTCATGTTTCAATCTTTTTGCTGCAATCTGAGCCTGTCTTTCCCCAAAAGAAGCCATTCTTCACTTTACCGTACCTGCGTGTAACTACTTAGCTGCTCACCTTTGCGCTTTCTTTTTACGCAGTTGTAATCTCTGTAGCGCCTCGTAAACATTGCTCTCCCAGTATCCCTCGATATAAATCTTCACGGAAATAGACATGATGATTACTTTCAGTCTACTGGAGTTCCCACTTGCACCAATGGAAAGCCATAAATTATGATTCTCCCTTTTCGCAGCATGATGAAAGGATGTTCATAATTTCCATCAAAGAGGAAAATTTACTGCACCTTAAACATTGCGCGCAAGGCCTTCTCTTGTAAAGAATATTTCACTTAAATTTAAGTGTTGCTGTTGCTGTATTGTTTTGGACGATCCTTAAAAGTAGCTTAAACAGCATCTATGGAAACTTCGGAAATTCAAGTCCATTTTCCAATCAAAATTTCATATACTTATTTTCTGATACGGTGACTTTTTCATTTTTTAGACCTACACCCTTTTCCTTTTGTTTTATAAGAATATTGAGGCTCAAATCCGCGAACATTTAAGAATGAATAAGCGAGGCTTAGAATACTTCCTTTTTGGGTATAAAACTTGTGTTGAATTTACTTTCTTGCGTAAGATATTTTTAAAATAATTTTTTGGGGTCACTGCCATACACGTTTTTTTTATAAGAACACTGAAATTGAAGAAAGCCATGCAATGTGCTTAATTTTGCCGATTTGAAGGCTCAAAATGTTCTTAACATGTTCTTAATTTTCTTGCTTTTTAAAAAGCTGTTATTCTTCAAATTAGATGGTAATTGCTACAAAAAGGGACGCACATGTAAAAATGTCACATATACTCACAATGATTGATAGGTCACCGGCTTCACCTGTTTTCTAGAGTTGAGAACAGGACAGCGCCACCAAAGAACTTAAATTCTCATTTGTTTCTAGCTTTTCAAAGCCTTGTAATGTTCTTAACATATTCTTAACTTTTCAGCCTCTGAAGCCTTATGTTCTTATATACTTTGTTCTTATAAAAAAAAACGTGTATCGCATTAGCAATTGATGGTCAAAAATACCATGCAACGGTTCATTTGTGTAGCTAATGTTACCCAAAATGAAAAGAATTTATTCCATGGGTTTGCGAAATAGGTGGTTTTTACTATTTTGGGTTTCTGGACTTTTGCTTTTATTTAGCACCCCTGCCCATAGTATTCGAAGTACCCCTTGGGGATTCAGTTTTCTTCTTCCAAACCCTCATTTTTTTCTAACAAATAAAATTCGTTTTTCCTTTCCATTCCCTACCAGGGGCTTGGGTTTAAGGCTGATACATTGACTTTACAGCCCGATGAGAGAACACAGCAGTATTGTAAATGTGATGAGGCGATATTACAGAATGGTTTTCCTAGTTAGGGGTGAGGTAGTGATTGCGGTTTGTTGTTTGCTTTACCTAAGACAAAATTAACCATGCTTTTAGAAAAACATAGCAACGATATCGCCATGTGCGAAGGAAAGTAATAATCATAATCATCATCATCATCATCATCACCATCATAATCATCGTCATCATCATCATCATTATTATCATTGTCATCATCATATGACTCCATCTGCACAGTAATATCTTCACGCATCTTCTTATGCAAATGAGAGCTTCAGGTGAGAACTTCTACTATTAACGTAGATTGTATTGCTTACAAGACAATCAATACAATTTATTTATCAAATCTGAGCCTCACTTAGTAATTACCTGTTTTGAAGCAATACCATTTTCATCCCTTATAAGAAACTCTCATTATCAAAACTATCCAAAAATTAAGAAACTTATGGTACTATAGTAGTTTCTTATCAAAAAGAGTGCATTTTTAAGACTGAAAGTGAAGCGTACAGTTACTCTTGTAGCATCTCAAAAGCAAGTGCAAAGATGCTGCATGGCACTCACAATGGAAAGACTAAGTTTTTCTTTTACTAATTTATTGCTATTGATTAATCTAAATGAATGATACGTAATCTAATTGGTAAGATTGATTTTGCGCATTTTAGTTAGTGTCTCCCTTTTATGGTTATGTACGTGTGACTTTGTTCACGGATTTGGTAAGCTATATAACCGGTATATTCTTAAAGTTAACGCGCAGTTTTCTCTAAAAGCAACCGCCTATAAACAAGCAAGATGAAGAAGGCCTGAAACTTTAAGCAAACTACCGTACCACAGGAAAAAACCTAAGCAACAGTTTAAATTTCAAATAATTAATATCACTGCAAAGCAATTGAGAATTTATCAACATAGAAGCTATTTGCAATAATTTCATCAAAAATCGAATATAAACAGAATGCAACTTGAGGCCTAAATTGAATAACTGTAAGCAACTAAGAAGTCAAGCAACCAAGCTTATACGCTTTCTTGTTGTTAGCAAATTGTCTGTGTTCTTCTTTGTGCATGTTGAAGCTCGTTAGATAACGTTTTCCTGCTTAATGTCTCCCAAAAGTCGTTTTGTAGGCCTAAGAGTTGACGATTTTAACAAGCGAAGTCATGGGTGGCTGTTAGGTACAAAAATGTTAAGTAAATTTTAAGCAACTTTGAGGGCTGGACAAAAATCTAGCTGCTTATTTAAAAAAAAGTGCACTCTATTTATTGGTTAGAACTGTGGATTTTCTTAGCCTATAAGTACTACATGTTTTTTTTATAAGGAACCTTAACTCTTAGTTGAGGCTGGAGTTCCTTAATTTTTCAACAAGATGAGGCTGAAGCTCCTTATGCTGTTGCTTTTCGTGAGATATGTTTGAATACTCATTTTTACAGCAAATTCATATATTTCCTTCATTTTCTAACTTGAAATATCAATGGATTCTTTTTTTGGAAGAACGATTTTTTGCACAAATCGTCTTATTCTTTAAAAAAATTATTCCTGGTTTTTCATCCGAGCCTTGGCAGTTCCTTAAAGTTTCTTAAGTTTTTGGGAATTTTCAGCCTCGAGTTTCTTATAAAGGTGTTCCTTATAATAAAACGTGTATAGGGCCCCTTTAACCACATTTCTACCTTCAGCATTTTCCTGACAAAGTTTTTCAAACAAAATCCGAGCCACAATTGCAGGGTAGCTAGCAAATCAAAAGGGCCCGGTTCAGGGTGTGGCAGATAAAGTTTCTTAACCACACCCACTAATAAAGACTTCATCTTAAATACGCTCAGTTGATATTAGTTATTAATTGATAGATGCGCTGAGGGGAACTATGCTTACATTTCAATTTGAAAACATACTTTTGCACTTTTTCCGCTTTTAGACTTTCAACGTCTGCAAACTTCAAGTGGGAAGACTAAATCTTGGAAATTTTGGTTGCTATTTGAGCAACTCATCTTTGGAATGAAATAATTGTAAACCCGCGAAAAAGAGAAGGAAAAACCTTAGAATTTCAAAATGAAACTGTAGAAACATTACAGTGTGTATAATGATCGGCTTTGCTCTGGTGAAGATGAATCATCTTGTTTGCTATGATAAAGAGAATGATTGCGTCTTTTCCCAGCCGTCGCACGACGCACGGCACGAAACGATTTTAATATCCATCCGCTTTTTGAATTGGCTCACCAAAACTGTACATACCGGTCATTGTGGGGCCCTACTTATGACTGTTATATATCGGTGCATGTAAATCAAATAATAATGTAAATTATTATAATAATGATAATATAAATTATCTTCTCGAACTTTCACGGAAAGGGCCCGTAATTTTTCTGTAGCGTTCATCTATAAGAGGGCCCGGCTAGCGATCGCCACTTTGCCCCCCGTATAATTAGATCCTGACTGCAATTCCAACCCCTCACCTTTTCTGACCCCTCAGCAATTAGGCACCTTACAGTAAGCTAAAGGATAACTTCCAAGTTTGCTGTTTTCCAGCCTCCATACTATTCTTAGGGCAAACCATATAATTAATTAAGACAAGACCGTCAGAAATAATCTCCGATTGGGTGGAGGGGGCTAAACAACTGAAAAGTACTACATGACGTAATGATGTATGACGTCATACTAGTCCCTCCACGATTTTGTGGGATCCACACTGAAACCGAATTGGCATTCTCATTGCACTTTTCGTTTTCTCACTTAATTAAAATTTGGTGCTTTTCCTTAGCATTCACTGTTCGCTGGCGACTTTGCTGTTCGACGTTGAACGTAAAACGGCCTTTATCGAGTGGATTTGATTGGAAATACTCTTGATAGATTGGCCAGGTTTCACTGCTCTAGCTCTACAGAAAAGCCAATTCTGAAGGGGGGAGGAAACTCGCCCCCCCCCCCCAGCAATTCGAGATAAAAAAAGCCCCATAGGACTAGGGTTAAGTTATGGCTTTAATGTAACAAAAGTTAAGCAAATTCATAATTGTTGTTTAAAGGCTTACTGCTTTCATTGCAGGATATTTTCAAACATATTTGTTTCATATGAATGAGACTGTACATTATAACATAGAGAACCTTCATAAGGTGTATGTCCGAAGTAAGGTCCGGGGTGAAAATCAAAATGATTAAGGACTCCCCAAAAACACAGCAATCCAAAGTGCGCCCTAGAAACTACTTTGGCTATCTTTAATTCTAATTCATTTGATTTACATTAGGTGTCACGGCCACGTTCTTTTTTGAAGCAAACGACGGAGCTTTTGGGTGGAAAGTGGCCATTTTCAAGATCTTAGACAAAATGTTTTAGAAGCTTAATATAAATTTAATTGGTTACAGGGGCAACGTGGAAGGGCCTCTTAGTGGCTGACAAAAAGACCCAAAAAGCCTTTATAACCGAAAGTCATAATTGGTTACGATTCGGTACACATAGTTTTTACCACCATACCAAAACATTCTGGTTGGATTTCTTAAGATTCCTAAATTTCTAACCCTATTTAACATGCCTTTACTCAACAATCAGCTGTTTAGAGCTAAACGGTATACATTTAGTGGTCGAAAATAACTGACTTTTACAAAACTTGTCACTAGCTAAACTTAACGTCAATAAGCTAAGCCACGTGACAACGCAATGCCTATATTTGGACAGCAGTCAAAGATAAAACTTATTTTATTACTGGTCAACCTTCAACTAACATGTACTTAGATATAATTTGTCAACAATTTTGGCAATTCAATAATTTTATTTCTACTTTAACGTCATACATTGTCATGACGTTACAAATGTGAAGGCCATGTTAGCGCAAACAATAACAAGCATTGACCTAAAGTGGAAATACACGCATTTTTTTTATAAGGAAGTTCGGCTCAGGGTCAGTACTGAAAATTCCTTAACTTATGGTGAAAATTGAGTACTCAATATTCCTTAGCAATTCCTTAACTTCTTACTTTGTGATTCTTAAAAACAACCAATGGTCAAGGAAATATAGGTCATAAAGGCTGCAGAAGACGAATACGTACTGATTGAAAACCATTGGCGATAAGTATTGCTTGCTCTGTTAATTCAAAACTTCATTTTTTTAATCTAAATGCTAAGTTAAAGAAAAAGTCAGATTCCTTAGTAGTCTCCAGTCCAGTACTAGAAATTCCTTAAGTTTTTGCCAGTCCGAGTACTACCTTCCTTATCAAGCCCTTCCTTATAACAAAAATGCGTGTAGTGATGGATGGAAAAAGTCATTTTTGTGGCAGAAATTGATAAAATGTCTATGAAAATTGAAACCTATAGTCGGAGTATCGTATAGCGAAATGATATTTTTCATGATAGTAAGGACAGGTCAACACATCCTTCTCAAACCTATATGTAAACGAGCTGCACCGATACGAGGCACCTCTTGGTCTGGAGTTGGGAAAAAATTGTCGTTGAATCAATCGATAAAAGTCATATAACCAAGACAGACAAGATAAGCGGCACAGTAAATTCTCCCATGAATTCCATAAGGTAACAAGTCATAATTCATAGTTTAAAGCAAGTTGAATTGTCTTTTGAATGCAAAACGATTTGATTTATGGACGTTTTATGATGTGCTCTCATGTGCTTCAGCATGCCACACGCTGACATCATGGAGGCACAGGTAAATTAATGAATTAAACGCCTTGTGCCAGTCGCCCAAAGTACTGCGTTTCAGCTGTAATAAATCAAGCTGCTAGTCAACTGGTGGCTTACAGGGCGTCTCCCTATTATTTTCATAAAGTAGCTACCTCTTAGTTCCTACTAAGAGAGCAAAAAGTTTACTCTTGTCGATACGTATTCCTATTAGAAGATATGGCAGATCTGTTCTACAGGAATGAAAAAGGAGAGCCCGTTTCGAACTGCGTGTTTGAAATCGTGGCAGCAGTGGAGGCTACAAGTGATCTTGTGGATAACGGAGGCTACATAGCTATCGCACGGCATAAAAATGGAAGAGATGAAAGGTATGGTGCATAATTTAATGTCAACTTCTACTTAGGTCAAGTTCCATAAGCTTTTGCTCAAAGTTTAAACTATACCACTATATGAAGCGTACAGCTTGGCAAAACTTCATTCACAGCGTCTGTGTGGTACGTTTGTACGCTATAGTTCCCTGTCGTCAAAAGAGTAACACCCAGATATGCAGTTCGCTATTTTAAAATGCTAAAGACATTCTGCTAACTTCTGCCGCGAGGACACTAAGTTCAGACGTAATTTCAAAAAGGAATAGCTACTTCACAGACGGTATCAAAGCGCTTTAATTTTGTCAACCACAATTGTATCACTCAACAAATCTTAACTTTATAAATTCCAATGTTAACAATGTTCATTTAGGAGATACTCTAACCACATTTGGTTACCATATCTTATATAATTTCAGAGTTAACTCAGAAATGGACGGATGAAAACCAAAAATACTGCAAACCTAAAACTAACCATATTCGTATATCCATGTCATTATTCTTTTCCAGGAGATTCTTCTTCCCCTGGAATGTATCAGCTGATACGAATACCTTCAATCGGTATTTGGAGAGTGGGGAGGATCTCGATCAGGCTTCCACTTGTAAGTACGCAGTTTCCTTATCAGGAAAACAGCTGCGGAGTCTCCTTGTGGGTCTGACAGACGATGTAACGCAAGAGATGTGCACGCGGGCAGTGCAAGTTATTGGGAGAAATCGTTACGTGCAGAACGAAACAGAATCCACGTTCTGGATTTTCAACAAGCGCCAAGCATTTAACAAAGACGGCGAATGCATTGACATGGAGGCAACTGGGTACACATATGTGAGCAATCTGATACCACGAGGATTGGATCTTCCCGGTGTTGCCGATGACCGATATAAAGTTACAATTGAGGTGCCTCTGGGTACGAAATGGTTCGACATCCTTTGCCACTTCTTGAAAGGTAAATTGAAATATTACATTCACAGGCCACTCTAGCAGCATCTATAGTAACATTTCTCTGAAAAAAGCAAAGATTCGAAATGGTTAAAAACAAATTTTTTTCTAGGGGAGGGGGAAACATTGTCTGTTTTTGATGTTTTTCACCCCCATAGCATTTTATAATACCCCCCATTTAATAAAGACATTTCACTCACATGTGAAAGTACGACCTCCCCCCTTTTTTATTCTGAAACCCAAACATATTAGGATTAAAATTTCCCAGGAAACAAAAAATTGTTTAGTGCCAGGCAGAATATGCTATTACACCATTAATTCCAATTGATTCGATTGGTGTTTTAGAAAAAGATGGTTTAAACGCGTTAGTGTGGTGATGGTAGTGTGATATTACAGTATTTGGTATTTTCCGTACAGACCCTACGCTATTTTCAATTTTCGAACGACAGAGTCATAACAGCTGTAACATTTTCCAACTGTTTCATGGCAGGTGACATATATGGACTAACGAAAATGCCTCTCAGCCACCAGGAAGTAGAATGTGTCGAATTGCTCCAAACAGCTCTTTTGGAGAAGGGATTGGAGATAGAAGAGGATGAATGCTCTTCAGTTGATGAGAAAAACTTCGCGGCACAGTTCTTCATCTTAAGTAGCTGTGTGGTTATTTCCAACTACGAAGAGGTAAGCAGTGAAATGTAGATGTTACTCTCTTTTTTCCAAAAGTATGGTTGATTGCTCGATTTTGAACTTCAACCTTTCCCCATTTCAAAAGGGAAAATGAAAATGTACCAGTGTGGAATTATGTTGAGCAAAATGATCTCAGTTCAAAGATCACCAACATTCAGCAGGTAAAACTTTATTTACACTCGCTTGTGACCAATAAGCTGTTGAATTGTTTTTAAAATTTCCCTTTACAGACCTTACGCTCAGGTTGCTGTCCGATTCTTGTTGGACTTGGTAGTCCGGGATGTGGAAAATCCAAAGCCGCTCTTGGGGCTATCTCTCTGGCAGGGAGCAATCCATCCCTACAGCTCCCGAAATTTAAGGATGCCAGAACGCAGCAAATCGCAGCAAAAACAACGCAAGGCTTTAACCTTGATGATGCTGACAGTGCAGCCGAGTTTGCTCTTTCCACAAAGAGATACTACGACGGTGGGACAGACGCTGAAGTAAAAAATGCTATAAAACCTCGCTGCTGTCCAATTTACACAGCCAATTTCCACGTCTTGAAGTGGCTGTCTGGAAAAGACAAATCCCGGTAAAGGCATCGGACCATTCTACCAGTTTTAAGTGAAACTTTAAAGTATCAAGGTGGCTCCACCACATTACAATTTCATAGCTAAATTATCGTGACAATTATCGGGGTTTCGTACCTTTGTGCACAAATCGTTCTGTAGAGTGGTCTTCCAGAGTTTACGAAAACCAAAATTAAATTTTGAAGACAAAATTTCGTAAATTTCCTTAAGTAAATTTTCGTCAATATAGTTAACTTATAGCATCTTCTTTCTAAGGAGCATTGTCGCATAACAGTAATAGTAGTTTTTTTGGCTTCTCGTCACTATAGCCGCATAGGCGCATAGCAGTCTTTATTTCTAAGAAAGAAATACACACTTACCAACAATGGTCGTTTCACAATTCACGGATATTGATTGAAAATCCTGCTGTTTTTTGCCATGATATGATATGGTGTTTTTAGTAATGGCAATTTCAAGGTACAAGCTTGCCTCATTCTTATGTAAGATTCTTTAAAGTATTAATCAACGAATTGAAATATTTTTTAAATATTCCAGGTACAGAGATAGATTATGCGTGGTCCCTTTCCCGCAATTGGAAGAGAGAGCGCTGAATATCAGGTCCTTGAGTCTGTGGAGGGAAAGATTCCACAACGTTCTCATACCAAAAGCAACGTCATTTGTGGGTGAGGTGATAAAATATGGAGACTGGCTGAAATCTGACAACGGAAAAGCACAGTCCCAAAGAGCACTGGGGATTTGCATAGAGGCTTTTTCTGATGCAGGTGCCAAAGCCGAACGTGTTCGGACGGCGTGGGAGACATACCTACTTGCCGCACTAGAGGTTGGTTACATACGTTTATTGAAATGGTGTTCCACGTGATTATTACGATTATTTAGTTCGTGCAGAATTAAGAAAATTAGCAAATTTTCATACTTTATTAAGCGTTAAGTATGCCACTAGCAGATCTTTGCCAGTGATGGACATTTATAATCCCCTAATAATCAGATCCGAGAGTTCCATAGGCTGTAACACATCATGTCTATTTTCACTGTTCGTTAGTTATATTATGCTTGATATCCGTTGGAACAACTTGTACACGATTTTCCTGTAGCTTTCAAAACACACAACGGCAATCGACGAAGACGCCATAGTCAAGTTCTTCAAAGAAGTAATTGCTCCCTTCGCCAAGCGCAACCAGCTTCAGGAGGAAGAAGCCGATATAACGTCTCTTTTTGCTCCACCTGATGTGCTCACGTTGGAAGCGGTAACAGCGAAAATTGGAGAAGCTGTCCATAAACTGTTAGAGCATGGAATGGAGGAAAAGGTTTGTATTTCTCGACCTATTTCTTCATATAATAGTAAGCAACAATTAGGTGGACGAATTTTCACCTGAGGACTCTTTATGAGCGACTTTGTTAGTTTTGTAGCTACAACAATATGCATTTTGTTGTCAATAATATCAAGAATATCACGGGCAACTGGATAGAAATAGTTATATAATTTTCAAATCTTCAGTAATTTTACCAACTCAACATGTCTTGATAAAAAAAAGATGAGTGACTTCACACCTTTAATTACATGTACACTGGCAACAATACTAGATTTTAAAATGCAAAAGTTCATATTATAAGACTTTGAAATGGATGAGTAAGTTAAGTAGCAAAATGTACCGCCCGGTTTGTATTACCACCACTTCTGCCGAAGTTAAGGTTTCCAATTTCTATGCCACAGATACCCAATTGCATAGCAGTTCAAAAAGAACTTGTATTTTGGAGGCACCAACTCTTGGAATCAATTTGCAATGAACTGGGGCACAGATTCCTGAAAAGCAGTTCTGTACTGGCTTGTATAGACAAGTTTAAAGTTGGTAAGTTGACTGTAAAAGCTTTATTGTGATTATTTGATTAAACTGTTGGTGAACTAATAGAACGCAACTCAATAGCTATCAATGTCATTTAACATTCAGCTAGAAAACGGCCACAGCAGAAACTAGCCGACGTTATACCTTATACATACTTTGAGTTAAGAATTGTTATTGAATCTTCAAGCGCATTGCATTTTACACTGGGGACTTTTTTGCATTAATGGATTAAATAGCCTGGTCTGAGTTCCAAGTAACAAAATGACCACCAGGGCGATTTTAGACACGTGAAATTGAATTTTTTGTAAAAACATGTCCAGGGTGCATCTTGTTATGTTTGCACCATCCTATAAAAATTGGTTTAAAAGGATAACGTGCAGTTCTGAATTAAAACCCAACCCTGCGGTTACTGGAAAGAGTATAATTGAAAACTGATGCAGGCTTGTAATTCCTATTTTAAAGGAAGAAGACAAACAATCGCCAGGTTTCTGGAACCGCAGAGCAACAGCAGGAAGCCAAAAAGCTGCTACGCTTTACCCAGAGCTGCGTTCTCTGATGACTTGCAACAAGTTTTGACCAGAGGTAAGATACTGCCAGTTTATAAAAAATGTGGCAGCTTTCTTAAAAAAGTACTCTCAAAATTAAAGGTTGTTTAAGAATCCTGGGTCGATGTGCTGGGAAAGCGTACAATTGTCTATATGTATTTCTTATTTACTTACATGAGGTGGTTGTAAACACCCATTCTGATTTGCTACCTGTGATGTAGTTCTTACAAACCAACTTGAAGAACAAAACGATAAAACATTCCTTGCAACAAAAAACTGAGTGACCAACCTTCCTATACTGATTATACCAGTAAGAAGACGAAAGAGAAAGAAGTGGTGCGTGATGCACAAATTCTGGGTGGCACCTTGCATTCTTACTTTTTATAACAACAAGTACTTAGATAACTTTTCATATTAATAGCTGGAGCAACGTCGTCTACTGCGACCACCAGCAAGAAAGACAGCTTAAATTCTGTGAATTGGACGGGACAGGAGGAAACGTCAACAACATCGTCATGTAACGAGGATAATCAATCAAATGATGGGAAATTAACGAAGGTATACTTATCTACAATGATTTTATACATTTTAATGCTGATTACAAGTTTGTCAATAATGGAAGGAGAAAGGGGTCATAAGAGGGGTCAGAAAACCAAAAAACGCAAATATAAGCGTACGTGTTTTTCCTTAAGACTGTGAGACAGCATTGAAACAGGAAATTGAAAATCCTTTTCAAGTTGACAACCGTCAAACCGGTCTAAAAATGCGAAAAAACCGCCAAATGAACCCCATGAAATGAAAGAGTGTACAGCAAATAAACATTTTTCCAACAGCCCCAGTCCATGATTCAAAGAGTACAGTCTTGCTCCATGCATAATAGTGTTACAGTGTTAAGATGAGCTCTAATGCATAACAGCAGTACGTAGCTCAATGTAAAATTCAATGATGAATTTCGTAAAGATAACAACTTGCATATATTTTGCAGACTTTGAGTCCACATTCACAAACCGTGTACAGCAAATACACGCCAAAACGGAGAAAGGCTTTTAGAGAGGTAAGGCTTAGGTTATTTTTTGTTTTCATTCTCGCAAAAATGTTCAAATGAATAATTCCGATCTTCAGAGGGTGATGTAAATGCTAATTTTGCAGTGCTGGACAATAACCTTACAATTATAACCAATAAACTTAAGAAAACTCCTGCCATATGCGAATATTGCCAATGAATTTTTCTTTTCCAGGGAATGGAAGCTGCACAGAGGGCAACCAAAAGAGGTGATCCATCAATACATTGTATTTACCTACATCATCAAAAGCATGCAAATCCTAACACTGTAGCAAATATGGTAGCATAGATTAGATAGTCGTTCAGGAAAGACCAATATGTCGCCATTATTTGAAAACTACCCAGCCAACCCGCCATTCTGGAAACCCATGCACTTTCATTTTACATCAAACGGGTCTGATATTTTGCAAACTTTACTTGAACTTTAATTAAATTTTTTATTTGTGAACTCATCTAATTTTGATTCTACAGATGCGACTTCGAGCACTCCTGCAGCTAAGAAGCAGCTAAAACTTGCAGGTAACAATGCATCATTTTTTGTTATCAGCTTCATAGCTACCACATATACTATCAAAGTAAAAACAAGATGAATCAAGAATCTTCTTTCTTTTCGCCTCCATGAAACAGCTATAGGAACATCTACACCTAAAGAAATGGACATTGACTCAGTTCCTGGCCCTTCATGCGTGATGTCAGGTGTGACATTGTTATTTTAGGCTAAATCTTTTTTGCTTCCTCCACTACCAGTCTTCTTCAAGTAGTCTTTTTCGTTACCATTATTCTGCTTCGTGAGGTATGAAGCATTACTTGCCTGTTCGTTCGGGACATAATAATATCTCTGAGCAATATTATATTTCAATTTTAAGACTTTTCTGAAGATATTCTGCTTGTGGAGCTGGATACCGTTACCGATGACTCGGAATCGATGTCAGGTGCGAGATCAATTTTATGTTTCCAGCTATCTCCATATATTGTATTAACAGAAAGTCGAAATAGTTATTTCTTATTCTGAACACATAAACTCGTCATGATATCATTCATTGTCATTTTAAGATGTTGAACCGAAGAGCAATGTCGGAGCAAAACCTGTGAACGAGGTTGACGTTCGGGTCACGGAATCGATGTCAGGTGCGAGATCAATTTTATGTTTCCAGCTATCTCCATATATTGTATTAACAGAAAGTCGAAATAGTTATTTCTTATTCTGAACACATAAACTCGTCATGATATCATTCATTGTCATTTTAAGATGTTGAACCGAAGAGCAATGTCGGAGCAAAACCTGTGAACGAGGTTGACGTTCGGGTCACGGAATCGATGTCAGGTGCGAGATCAATTTTATGTTTCCAGCTATCTCCATATATTGTATTAACAGAAAGTCGAAATAGTTATTTCTTATTCTGAACACATAAACTCGTCATGATATCATTCATTGTCATTTTAAGATCTTGAACCGAAGAGCAATGTCGGAGCAAAACCTGTGAACGAGGTTGACGTTCGGGTCACGGAATCGATGTCAGGTGCGAGATCAATTTTATGTTTCCAGCTATCTCCATATATTCATATATTGTATAAACAGAAAGTCGAAATAGTTATTTCTTATTCTGAACACATAAACTCGTCATGATATCATTCATTGTCATTTTAAGATCTTGAACCGAAGAGCAATGTCGGAGCAAAACCTGTGAACGAGGTTGACGTTCGGGTCACGGAATCGATGTCAGGTGCGAGATCAATTTTATGTTTCCAGCTATCTCCATATATTGTATAAACAGAAAGTCGAAATAGTTATTTCTTATTCTGAACACATAAACTCGTCATGATATCATTCATTGTCATTTTAAGATCTTGAACCAAGAGCAATGTCGGAGCAAAACCTGTGAACGAGGTTGACGTTCGGGTCACGGAATCGATGTCAGGTGCGAGATCAATTTTATGTTTCCAGCTATCTCCATATATTGTATTAACAGAAAGTCGAAATAGTTATTTCTTATTCTGAACACATAAACTCGTCATGATATCATTCATTGTCATTTTAAGATCTTGAACCGAAGAGCAATGTCGAGCAAAACCTGTGAACGAGGTTGACGCTCGGGTCACGGAATCGATGTCAGGTGCGAGATCAATTTTATGTTTCCAGCTATCTCCATATATTGTATTAACAGAAAGTCGAAATAGTTATTTCTTATTCTGAACACATAAACTCGTCATGATATCATTCATTGTCATTTTAAGATCTTGAACCGAAGAGCAATGTCGGAGCAAAACCTGTGAACGAGGTTGACGTTCGGGTCACGGAATCGATGTCAGGTGCGAGATCAATTTTATGTTTCCAGCTATCTCCATATATTGTATAAACAGAAAGTCGAAATAGTTATTTCTTATTCTGAACACATAAACTCGTCATGATATCATTCATTGTCATTTTAAGATCTTGAACCGAAGAGCAATGTCGAGCAAAACCTGTGAACGAGGTTGACGTTCGGGTCACGGAATCGATGTCAGGTGCGAGATCAATTTTATGTTTCCAGCTATCTCCATATATTGTATTAACAGAAAGTCGAAATAGTTATTTCTTATTCTGAACACATAAACTCGTCATGATATCATTCATTGTCATTTTAAGATCTTGAACCGAAGAGCAATGTCGAGCAAAACCTGTGAACGAGGTTGACGTTCGGGTCACGGAATCGATGTCAGGTGCGAGATCAATTTTATGTTTCCAGCTATCTCCATATATTGTATTAACAGAAAGTCGAAATAGTTATTTCTTATTCTGAACACATAAACTCGTCATGATATCATTCATTGTCATTTTAAGATCTTGAACCGAAGAGCAATGTCGGAGCAAAACCTGTGAACGAGGTTGACGTTCGGGTCACGGAATCGATGTCAGGTGCGAGATCAATTTCAATTTTTTTTCTATCTATGAAGACTTCTATCCATGTATGTAAATACAGGCAATCGAATGCCTTTTATCCTAAAGGCATCAAATGCCTTTTATCCTTTTATCCTTTTATCAAAAAATTGTTTATTCTCCATTCTGTTTTATGGTTAGATCACATCTCATTTTCTATGAATTTGCAAGGATTGATTTGCATTAATTGCGATTGACAAATTGTTTCTTTCTGCAGGGAAAGAATTTTCTGTGGCACAAAGAGCTGCTATTGGTAAGACATGTTACTGTGTTCTTTAAAATCTTCATTAAATTTAGCAGTTAGTGAACAAAAAAACCGTGTGTTTGTCGATACTTATTTCTTATTTAATTTATAGCTTATTTCAAGCCTAAATTCTGCTCATCATAGATCATGGCTTGTAGCAACATATCAGAAATGCTCTTAGAAATAGAAAGTTGCACAAAATTTCTGAAAGAAATTTCTTTGTAAAATTTCGTCTTTGAATACGTTCAGTGATTAGATAATTTTTTCAGGCGAGATAACGAGGATGGAGACTTTCACCAAAAAACTAAAAAACCCTGAGGGTACGTATGTTTACATAACTGCTTTAGCAGCTATATGCAAATTACGACATCCAGCCAATGTGCATCTTACAATTGTTTCATCTTTTATACGTGGCATCTTCCCCTCAATTCTTTTAGGTGGAAAAGATGTGTGTGCAAAGTGTATGAAAAAGGTTCACTCTGGAGTGCAGTGTGACAACTGCAATCAATGGTGGCACTTCAGATGTGCAAGTGTGAAGCTCAGCGATGTCAAGGACAAAACCTTTTACTGTCCAAACAATAGCTGTAAATAAAAATAGTAAATTCGTCAATATTAGAGAAATAACTATGTAAATACACTTTTTCTTAATAAGCAACATGACTTTCGTCCAGCCCTCAAAGCTTGAAATTTCAGACATTTCAGCCCTCAAAGTTCCTTAACAGTTGCTTTACATTTTTTGTACCTATCAACCACCCCTGACTTCGCAGATCAAAATCGTCATCTGTTAGGACTACAACATGACTTTTGGGAGACAGTAAGTGGAAAAACGTTAACTAACGAACTTCAAAATGCAAAACATAACAACGAAGAACAATTTCCTAACACAAGAAAGAGACTAAGCTTGGTTGTTTGACTTCTTAGTTGCTTACAGTAATTCAATTGAGCCCTCGAGTTGCTTAATGGTAAGGTCAGTTCAGCCCTAGTGCTTATTGAGCGGTTGCTTATCAAAAAAAGTGTATTGCAGTATATACTATTGAATTTTTCACTGTCTAAAGAACATGATTTTGAGAGAAAATTAAGAAAACTGCTAAAAATCGTTGAGTGATTTCTTCTTACACCTTCCTGCCTATTCACTGAGGAGTAGCAGATAGTCAGATATGTCTTGTATGATTCTCATCATACAAGTTTATGGTTTGTTACGCTGTTGGTTTGTTAGGCTATTAGATTTTTTAGCCTGTTAGGTTGTTAAAGTTGTTAGGTCTGTTAGGTTTTTAAGTCTGTTAGGTTGTTAGGTCTGTTAGGCTGTTAGGTCTGTTAGGTCTGTTAGGCTGTTAGGTCTGTTAGGCTGTTAGGTTGTTAGGTATGTTAGGCTGTTAGGTCTGTTAGGCTGTTAGGTTTGTTAGGCTGTTAGGTCTGTTAGGCTGTTAGGTTGTTAGGTATGTTAGGCTGTTAGGTATGTTAGGCTGTTAGGTCGGTTAGGCTGTTAGGTTTGTTAGGCTGTTAGGCTGTTAGGTTGTTAGGTATGTTAGGCTGTTAGGTTTGTTAGGCTGTTAGGTCTGTTAGGTTGTTAGGTCTGTTAGGCTGTTAGGTTGTTATGTTTGTTAGGCTGTTAGGTTTGTTAGGCTGTTAGGTCTGTTAGGCTGTTAGGTTGTTAGGTATGTTAGGCTGTTAGGTTTGTTAGGCTGTTAGGTCTGTTAGGTTGTTAGGTCTGTTAGGTTGTTAGGTTTGTTAGGCTGTTAGGTCTGTTAGGCTGTTAGGTTTGTTAGGCTGTTAGGTCTGTTAGGCTGTTAGGTTGTTAGGTATGTTAGGCTGTTAGGTTTGTTAGGCTGTTAGGTCTGTTAGGTTGTTAGGTCTGTTAGGCTGTTAGGTCTGTTTGGTTGTTAGGTCTGTTAGGTATGTTAGGTTGTTAGGTTGTTAGGTATGTTAGGCTGTTAGGTTTGTTAGGTTGTTAGGTCTGTTAGGTTGTTAGGCTGTTAGGTATGTTAGGCAGTTAGGTCTGTTAGGTTGTTATGTCTGTTAGCTTGTTAGGTCTGTTAGGCTGTTAGGTATGTTAGGCTGTTAGGTTTGTTAGGCTGTTAGGTCTGTTAGGTTGTTATGTCTGTTAAAGCTTGTTAGGTCTGTTAGGCTGTTAGGTATGTTAGGCTGTTAGGTTTGTTAGGCTGTTAGGTCTGTTAGGCTGTTAGGTCTGTTAGGCTGTTAGGTCTGTTAGGTTTGTAAGGTTGTTAGGTCTGTTAGGCTGTTAGGTCTGTTAGGTTGTAAGGTCTGTTAGGCTGTTAGGTTTGTTAGGCTGTTAGCTTGTTAGGACTGTAAAGTGGTTAGGTTGTAAGGTCTGTTAGGCTGTTAGGTTGTTAGGTATGTTAGGCTGTTAGGTTTGTTAGGCTGTTAGCTTGTTAGGACTGTAAAGTGGTTAGCTTGTTAGGTCTGTTAGGCTGTTAGGTATGTTAGGCTGTTAGGTTTGTTAGGCTGTTAGGTCTGTTAGGCTGTTAGGTATGTTAGGTTTGTAAGGTTGTTAGGTCTGTTAGGCTGTTAGGTCTGTTAGGTTGTAAGGTCTGTTAGGTTTGTTAGGCTGTTAGCTTGTTAGGACTGTAAAGTGGTTAGGTTGTAAGGTCTGTTAGGCTGTTAGGTTGTAAGGTCTGTTAGGCTGTTAGGTTTGTAAGTCTGTTTCTGTTAGGTTTGTTGGGCTTCCATCTGTTTGCATTATTAGGTTCGATGCATTGGATATTAGGGTTTGGTATACTTTTGATATGCCGCTGATTGTATAGTTTCCTACTCACTAAAGATTTTCAAATCAAATACAATTCAACTTTAAAAGCATTCGCTAATGAAATGGTTTTGACTTTGGAAATTGAAATGAGCATGAAGGCAGTGAGAAGTCTCCCGGGTCTGGTTTTCTTTCATGCTTCGCATATAATGGGGGCCTATTATAGTTTTGCGGCTTCACGCCCTCGACCCCTATTTTTATTCCGGCTCACGGATTTCGCGGTGCTTTTTCTACCGTTTTGGGCTTCAGAAAAAGTTGCCGCTTGCGGCTTTTGGTGTGTAATGACGTCATTTTTGCGGCATGCGGCTGCAGCTTATGAGCGAAAAAGGGCTACATACATTATAAATTTCACAAAGAATGTGCGTGAAGAGGGCTCGGACGCTAGAAAACAAAGCAGGAAATGTATCCAAGCGATCGAGCTACCGGATGAAAGCAGATTTACAAGCTGTTGGAGACGTTAGTGTCATGTCCACGAGAAGAGTGGTTTTAATCGGCAGCTGCTTAGCAATTTATTTGATTACAGATTGCTGCTTGGGGTATATTATTTAGCGATTTCATGGTTTGTAGACCCCCTATTATTTTAATAGAATTTGATTGGTGCATAAAGTGGATCATTGTTATGCGTTAGGGTTGAAATTACGTATTTCTTGGACAGAATCATATATCTTATTTCGTGACGGGTATACAATTTTTCAGCATCTCGATTCCGAAATGCCAAAAGGGCCGTCCATTACTCTGGATGAAAATGTATCATCTTTAAATAAAGTAGATTTACCCAAAGTATTCACAGATATTATGCCAGTGCGAGGTGGAAAACCGCAGTATCCAACCATGGGTAAGGAGTCTACAGCAATATCGAGCCCAGTAAGCATTGACATCAACAGAACAGCAGCTGACTGGATAAACACGTTGAGACAGGTTGACGATGAAGACTCAATCAGAAGCGGACATTAAATCCTCTGCAAATTCCTGTAGTAACTGCCGATCAGCTGGTGTATTCTCTTGCCAAGCAAGAGCAATGGAAGCAACCAGGAAAATTTAAGGAATGTCTCTTAATGCTGGGACCTTTGCACATTGAAATGGCCTTCCTTAGCGCGATAGGACACTGGCTAGAAGGAAGTGGATGGACCACTGTCTTTGAAAGAGCATAAGTAAGCACCATTGGCCGTATTGAAAGCTTTTTGAGCGGCACAAAAGTCAAGAGAAGCAGGTACGCTCATCAAGTATCACTGGCAGCGCTGGTTACTATGTCACATAGAGCTTTCAAATCTCAACATATTTTGTCCTCCTACGATGAATGGAAGGAAAACTTATGCAAATCATCAGCCACTGCGTCCTATTGGTTTATGGTTATCGATCTGGAAATCTTGATGTTTACTTTTATAAACAGCATCAGAACAGGAAATTTTGAGCTTTTCGTTGCATGTCTCCAGCATATAGCCCACTGGATGTTCACTATAGATCATGTGCACTATGCAAGATGGTTTTCTGTGTTTATAAAAGATCTACAAAATTTATCGGAGCACCAAAAACCAATAGTTAATGCGTTCAAGAAGGGTTTCTTCACCATAAGAAAATCGAACAACCTATTTTCGAACATGGGCATTGACCAAGCTCATGAGCAAAGCAATAAGGTTGTTAAAGTTGATGGAGGAGCACTAGGATTAATAGATAATGAAGCTGCACTTTTGAAATGGGCAGTTGCAAGTCCTGTCGTTGGTGATATTTTTGAACAGTCAGAAGAACAGCAGATAAAAGAACGGCATGTTTTCAATCACCACGAAGATACTAACTCGTTTGAAGAAAGATTTTTAAAAGACAGGAAGTCATTTCTGGATGCGTTTTTGGATCTAGGAAACCCTTTACAAGAGGAAGAAGCATCATTAGTACATATTGTGTCCAAACAAGTTCTTGGTGATGCTGCATCCGATTCAGTAAGATCAGGAGAAAAAATCTGTAAAACTCAATACGAATCGTTGGTCAGTGAGCGTCTAATAAAGGGAACATCTTCACTGTATGATAACATCAAGAAGAACAATCTTCTTCTTTTCGCTACAAAAATGATATCGTAACATCAAAGTCCAGGCAGGAAATTGCAAGCTTGAGCGCAGACCAACAACTTTATGCTAATCTCTATGTAGCCTGTCAGGCCAGAGAAGGAGACCTGGACAACTTTTTTGCTCACGAGAACCATTCATACCCAGTATCGCTCTCAGAATATGGTAGATTGAGAAAATGTACAGCCAAATCAGATTTTCTGACATGTTTGGAAGATTTAGAGGATGCAAGATTGGAACCAGTGGATGTGGAGGCTAAACTAGTAGATGCAGCAGCTTTTGTGAACATCAATGCGCCAAAAATTGTCACAAACATATGGGGAATATTGCTCAGTTGAAATTGTTGATCAAGTTTGTAAACTTTCAAAAGACCTAAAACGCCTAGATTTCGTTTTTGATATATACAAATATGACAGCATCAAAGCCCAAACAAGAGAGAATAGAGGAAAAGGAGAGTGTTTCTCCGTTAGAAAAGAAACTCCCATCAGCAGACGATTTCAAGATTTCATGAGGCACGACGACAACAAAACGGAACTTTTTAAGATTGAGATTATTTGTGTCACCTTGTTCACGAATTCTCTCCCTTGATCGCTTAAAACTTTCTCCGGTGCACCATGTCTATAAAATACTTTAGCGAGTGAAATCCTTCAAAGCGACTTAAAATTTTCACTTAATGGGCTAAATAAAGTTCATGACGTAAAAAATTACAAAATGCACTGCTTTAACAGGTTGTATACAGTTAGTTCTACAGTTGAGCTACTAAGCTCTGATAGACATACACGATTTTTCTGATATGGACAGTTGCTTGCACTAGCGCAAAACAAAGATAAGAAGTTACTTAGGTATTGATAATGACATAGCATTGATGGTGATTGTCGTTTCAAAAAATCAAGTCGACCCACCCAACCAACCATTAAAGAAACTTTAAACCGTGTGGACATAATTGCTGTTCTGCAAAAGAAAAGAAATCATGCAGTTTCTTTTCGATTTAAAGGGTAAGGATGCATTCTGCAAATACTTGCAAATCGAGCGGAAACAAAAGGCAGCATATCATCCGCAAACAAATGGTTTGGATTAGGAAACAAATCAAACCATAAAACGGTAAGTTGTACCATATGTTACTTTTACTGCCGTTACCAACAGCAAGGTAATTTCACCATTACACCATTATAGCTCTCAATTGTGATTCTCATTTTGAAGCCACCAGTTTTGCCTATTCCAACAGACAATGAACAAAGTGAAAAAATATTCAAAGCAACATCCGTAAGTCCATCTTCAATGCTAGTCGCATGTTTCTACAATTGGCTCTTTGTATTGCAATGAAAATTTCAAAGTTTTCAATTTTTGTTCCACTGTATTCTTGGTACATTTTTTCACTAGTTAGTTTAGAATGCAAAGCAAATGCTAATAAAGAATTTTTCCTTGATCCAGGAACGTAAAAGGACACAGAAGATTGAAAATTTCTTTACTTTTTCATCAAAGGTAATGAGAACAAAAATAAGTTAGACTTGATTTCTCTACAAGAGGTTTTTATTTATGTTTGCTGAAATTTTGCGGTAGGGGCATTTCATATTAAATATTTGATAAGGGGGGTTCTTTCTCTGGCCCACCCGATAATTCTTCATTTTCTGCAAATTTTAACAATTTGATTGTATGTTAACTTGGGTACTCTTTCCTTCATGTTTTCTTACTTGACAGCAACAGAAGCAAATAGAAGGACATTACCTGACATAATGTTTGCATTGACATTGTGAGATATTCTTTGCATTTTTCCCCGTGAACAAAAGCACATGCAATTTTATCTGCATCTTATCTAACTAACGTTTTATGCACTGTTCACTTTAGAACAACAGAATAGACATCTCTGAAAGCTTTGAAGTCAAAGGAGCATCAGCCCAGCTCAATCCCACATTGACTGAACTTGAGGGAAAGGCCCACTTGTGTTCTATATCAAGTATTAGAGTAGATGACAGTCTCGGCCCATCACCAAACAATTTTTGCAATACATTCTGTGTCAGTCCCGACGACTGTAAGTTGATCGACAGTCTTCTTACATCTTAGCAGTGTTAATCTGCTTGAAACTGAAAGTATTACATTTCTCTACTTCTTGCCTAGATTATCTTTCTTTTCATTTGAAACAGTATTGCAAGGAATATGGGAGCACGGTGCTGTGAAATTTTGTAGAAGCAAAACACAAAGGTTTTCAGCTAAAAGACTGGAGTTTCTATAAGTTAAAGGACGGGCATGAACTAGGAGATGAGGTTGGTATTCAAAATGTTTTGTAGTTATAGTAGAATGGTATTGCCGAAAGGTTTATAACCTTCTGAAGGGTTCATGCTTCTGTTTTAGGTGATTGATGCATTCTTGCATGTGCTGGTGAAAATGGTGAAAGAGGCGCAGGCAAGTAGGTCACAAGGGAGTGGCCATACTACCAATGACGTCAGCAGTGACGTCATCAGGTTGCGCTATAGTGCGACGAGTTTTAATTCACCAACCTCAAGAGTTCTTTGCGTGAAACCGCTAGCCTCGTTTCTGATTTAACAACCTTTGCGATCTAGAAGTTTCCTGCAATCTGAGTGGCTAGAACTTTCTAGGAGTTTCCAGAAAGTTCCAGAAGATTCTAGGAAAGAGAAATCCGATTGGTTAATTATGATGGCGTAATAATTCGAACGTAGCGTTCGATCAATCTATAAAATCGAAGCGTAAAGCGAAATCAGTCTAGTTGAAAATTAATCATGAAGAGGTCACACAAAGAAGAGAGCTCAGCTGCTAATAATAATAGTAAGCGAAGAAAAATCGCTTGTGATGCATGTGGGAAATTGTTTGACAGAAAGTTAAATCTCGCATCACATAAGCGATCAGCACATGATATACATCCGTCAGCAGCAGAACAAAATAAATTAGTCGGTGAAGGTAAGAACATGAACAAGATGGATAAGAAAGCATTTAGAATATATACCGAAGAAGAAGATATCAAAGACTGGGCAAGAATCACACAGCATACTATTCGAGAAATTAAAGAAGAATTACCAAACCACAATCAGGGGATAAAGTATTATATCACTATTGATGCCGAATTTAAAAAGTACGGTGATAAGTCTATGGTTACAGAACCACCACCCACATTCAGAACCACCGTGCAAGCGTTGTTAAGGACAGAGTATGGCTATGTTGAAGATCAGGTAGTTGAAGCTATCAACACACTACGAGACAAGATTGATGAATTCTTGGAGAATGGAAGTGGTTGGATATTTACAAAGTTTACCCAACTGCAAGTGAAGATGTTTGATTATGATGCAATTCGTGGTGGAAAGTATTTGCAACTACCAACATACATTAAAAACAAGCGAGCCTTCATCAATGTACAGAACGAAGACGATAAATGCTTCATCTGGGCAATTCTATCTGCTCTATATCCACAGTCAACACATGCAGAGAGAGCCGCACCGTATCGAAGATGAATGAACTTGAATGAACTTAATTGTGAAGGATTGACATATCCAGTAAAAGCATCCGATAAAAAGATGATTGATACATTTGAAATAAACAACACCATTTCAATCAACATCTATATGGATGAAGATGGTGAAATTGTACCAGTAAGAATAACTGAAAATAAACGTGAAAAACATGTGCATTTGCTATTGATATTCAATGACGATGGTGAGAGCCACTATTGCTGGATAAAGGACTTGAGTCGTCTTTTTGCAGGTCGAGATGGTCACAAATGTGGTGGAAAACGTTTTTTCTGTCCTCTATGCTTATCGTTGTGTAAAACTCAAGAAAATTTGGAAAAGCATGAAAAGCTATCAGACCCCTCAAGCTCTTGAATATCCTCAAGATACGGAATTGAAGTTTGAACATTTCAAACATCAGAGCTGGCTACCATTTATCATCGATGCAGATACTGAATCCATTCTGGAAAACTCAAACAAAAGAGCTGCAGTTATGAAACATATCAGAACCTACAGATGAGATTTCAACAGCAGTTTCCAACGAGCCAATTCGTATAAAAAGGCCCTCTTCGCGCATGCGTTACAAGAAATCTGAGTTTTTAGAGTTTTAGCGGGAAGAGAAAAGTCCTCTGTGCTCTTTGCTGTTTAGTGTTTCGTTCTTGTGGAGACATATTGGCATCTTTCTACTTGTCTACTTCTTGATTTGCTGTATTCCCGTGTTGATTAAAATGTCTTCAGCTTCTGAACAACCATCTGTGAGTACTTTAAATTAAGAGGTATTTATACTTGGATGAATAGGCCTAACTAAAGATAAAGCGGGAACGGCAGTGTAGGCCTAAGGGGCACCTTTTTTAATAAGAACAAGAAGTTCTTCTGGTTAAAATCATACCCTTCTTTAGAGAATATCTGCAGAGAATTTTAAGGGGCAATTCACCATATTGTCAACACATACACATACTCATATATATGTGGGCCATAAATGACAACCCCCGGGCCCCGGGTGGGCGTGGGGTGGGCGTGGGGGGGTTCTTCAATGTGACCATGATTAGAAGTGAATCTGGACTTTGAGAAAGGGACCCAGTGTGGCCGAACTCTGTTGTTGCTGCTAATTCATCATTTCAAAAGCAAAAACAAAGTCAAAAGGTTGTCAGCCACTTTGCGGTATGTCATAATGGGACCTATTGGTAAGAATATCCTAAAATACCACCCCATCCACAAGAATCAAGCAGAATATCAGATCAAACCCATTTGTAGAGAATTTCAGTCGAAAAAACCTATCTATACGAGTAAAGCATCTAGTGAGGTGCCATCTTCAAAGCCACACATATACTTGAATAGCCACACAATTATTATTGAATGAGACCCCTTCCATGGTTGTTGGATGAGAAAGACCACACCGACTTGTAAACAATTAGAGTCCATACATCCTACTTGAAGGAGGTTTGAGCCATTTCCTAAACAACATTACAAAAAGTATGTAATTTGATTATTTGTTAATACAGTCAGTGGCAGAAGTTTGAAATTCAAACTGGTGGGGCCGAGAGGACTAAACTCCCCACAGTCACTGAAAAATGTTCTATTTTTCCATGAAAAATCGCAAAATTTCCAACAAAATTGAAAGAGCCCCCCAAAGCCCCCATAATTTCCGCCACTGAATACAGTACATCTCAAGAGTAGCTGAGCATTTTACTGGGATTAAACAATTATTTAATAAATTATTGAACTTCAAAATCTTCAGACCGTCATTCTTTCCTGTCCTGAATTGAAATCTCTATATGCAGGTTAATAAGAAAAAAAGAGGCCCACAGAAGTGTGACTTCATCACAAACACGGGAAAAAGAAATGAATTCGATAAAAGAAATAGGAAACAATTGTCGAACCATGTAAGTGTTTTCTAGTAGATATGTAGTCCAAGCCCTGCCTGCTGAAAAACTTTGTTTTTGTATAGTGCATTTCATGAATGCCTGTTGTGAAAGATGAAACAATGGGATAGATGAAAACCTGGGCTGATTGCCATTGCCTCTCTCATCATGTTGTTCAAATGACTGCAGGTTTAAATCCCATCTGGGTTCTGTTCCCCCACTGGCAATCATCAGCTACTGTAGATAGAGATATGACAGTTGATAGAGATCAGTTTGTCTTAAGAGAAGTGAACAAAACTCTGAAGTAAACCAAATTTTTTAAAATGTGTAAAGACACATTCTCTTTAAGCCCTTTCTCAAATGATGGTACATGATGTTCTTTGCTTTCTAGCTTGATCTTTGGTTTCAACGAACGAGGATGCCTGTGGTAGCCTTCATTTTAGATGAAGCTAAAGACAAGCGCCCATTTATAAGATATGCTGGTGAGCTGATATGACAATTGATTTAACATAGTAGAAGAATGAGTTGCAAAAGTCAGATTTTTTTCACCTTGCAAATAAATCATTTTATATTTGAAAGTTCACAAGAGTTTTTCACCATGGCAGGATCTCCATATTTCAAAAATTTTATGAAGACAAAGATGTATGTGAGAAATTTTTGAAATGTGCAATAGAGGGGCTACAGAGAGCTGAGGCAGACAAAGGTGTGGATGGGCCTGATGTTGACGATGAAGAGGTGGGAAATAATCAGAAGTGTGGAGGTATGAATGAATATGCAGTAAATCTACATGTAATTTGTAATTAAATTACCATTTGCCCATGTTCACGTGAATAGGTGTGTACAAATTAGCTGGATCGAATTTAATATTTTTTATCTTGCTGCCTTTTTCAGATATTGAAGACAATGCAGCAAGAATGGTCCTCCATGAAAATGTCTTCTTGCTGGAGATAAGCGCAAAGCTAAGTAACAAGCATACTCTGAAAAAGCATACTCTATTCAATATTCAAAAGATTCAGTAGCTTCAGCTGTCTAGGTACAGGTTTCTGCTTTTTCTCACAATTTTGAAATTTTGTACAAATCGAATTCCTAGTCTTATTCCTATTTGTTTCAATCTAGCACCGGCTGGAAGAAAACGAAAGTGGACGGAGAGCAATAGACCATCTTGGTGGCCACTACCACATTTTGGTACTCCAAACGCTGGCCAAACAAGATTGACTGCTTCTACAGCTGACGTGGTTATTAAGGCTTGTCGCGATTTTTTGCTTGGGCAAATTAATGATAATGGTAAGGATAATGATGTTACAGAAAGGGAATGTGAGAGGAGCGATGTTGTGATGGTTGAGGGTGGACATGCTGAGGAGACAGAAATTGTTGACGAAAGATCTGCTGTTCCCGACATTGAAATGATGTGTGAGGTTGGTAAATTTTACTGTTCTTGCTTTCGACCTTTTTAACACTTTTCTAAATCATGTAGCATGCTATCATGCTATATTTTGCTATATCATGCTACCTGTTACCTTTTTTACCTCTTTACATCTGCTGCAACATGTCTCTTAGCAATTCTGTTATCATTTGTATTTCTGAACTTCAGCAGCCCAGTTTTTGTGTTTGCGTAGTATATGAGTTGCCATGTGTTATTATCATAATATTTTACAATAGTTTTTTGTATTTACTTATTTTTTTTTAAGAAACCGGTTTATAAGAAACCTAGAACTAGACACCCCAAAAGTTAAGAAACTTTTAGAACTAGGAGGAAGGAGTTAAGAAACTTAAGAAATTTTTGTGTCAGTTTTCCAAGATACTAATTTCACATTTGTGGACGTAGTAATCAATTCTCAAGCATTTCCGTGCGATTTCTCGCACCAGCATGGCTAATTCTTTGTAATACAATAATATCAATATTTTGCTAGCTATATTCTTGTTTTTTTATCGTTTTTACTGCAATTTATTTCCATTAAGTTATTATATTTCTTAAGAAATGTTTAGAGAAGGTTGAACGAAACACAGTGAAAATTTTTCAATTGTTATCATCTGTTAACTCGTAACTCGTAACCCTTTCTGGCTGATTTCCAATTTTAACTTTTCGTATTCAGTTCCTCTAAATCTTTTAAGGAAATTGGTTTGGTTTTATCTAATATTATGATTGTTTCTCAAGGCATAGTGACTATTCTTGCTTCTTAACTAGAATTTTCGATGGACTCCACAAGATGCAGAATCTTTCCTGGACTCAGTTCCGACAGATGCTGATGCTGATACACTGCATCAACTTGTTAATCTGCTGCCACTGACGATGCCAATGAAAGATGACCCAGCTGAGATCGATATTGATGCATGGTATCACAGTTTTAGCATCATATTTTTTCCATTTTCATTTCATTGTATACATTGTATTTAAGTATATTATATATCGATCATGGTAAACCTTGTGATCGGCGATGAAAGAAAGCAGTTATCCTAAGGGTTACTGCAGAAGCATTGGTCTGCTAACTCGTAACCCATATTAGCGTTTCCAATTAAGTTCCTCCAAATCTTTTAAGACAATTGATGTAGAACACGAATTAACCCTGAAGGGATTATCATGTCCCATTTGGTTTGATCTTATGTCTGATTTGACCAACGGCAGCTGATATTATAGGCATCTTTATGCAATCCCAAAAGCAACCGACCTGAGCCTTAAGTAAGTCCTTGAACATTTTAAAACTTGAAACTTGGATCTATATGAAAACTTATAGCTATCATTTTTAGAATGGAACGGAACTTACTAACCTACTAACTAACAATTTAGTTTGAAGTTATCTCTATTGTTTAAAATAAGGTTGAGCAAGTTGACATTGCGACAGAAATTACCTCATTCACTTGTCGCAAATTGAAGTTGTGACAGAAAGGACCTCATTTTGCCTTTTGGAATTGTTTTGTTATAAAAAAAAGAACTCTTTTGCAAATTTTGCGGCAATCCAGAGTTGAACCGATTCTGGGTAATTTTTCTTTAGCATTTGAACTTAACATCTAGTTCTTCATTTCCATTGGCCTTTACTTGTTTTTTGCCTTTAGGTTTCGACACCAGGTTCCTGCGGAAATGAAAGAGGCATTCGAGCCAATGGTTGTTGAGCGGGATGGAAACAGTTTATTTCGAGCTGCTTCGGTTTCCATTTATGGAAATCCCAGGTTTTGGCCAACAATAAAATTGCTGTGCTCAAAATACGGTTTGGACAGACTCGATTCTGTGATTGCAAAGGTAACTTCGATTTGACATGTTTTTTATCAATCATGATAAACCTTGTGATCGGCGATGAAAGAAAGCAGTTAACCTAAGGGTTTCTGCAGAAGCATTGCTCTGCTAACTCGTAGCCAACATTAGCGTTTCCAATCATGTTCCTCTAAATCTTTTAAGACAATTGATGTGGAACACGAATTAACCCTGAATTATCATGTCCATTTGGTTTGATCTTATGTTTGATTTGACCAACAGCTGTCCAATGGCAGCTAACATTATGTATTTAATATCACAGATGTATTTGATATTTTAGGGAAACTGCAGATAATGTGAAAGTCAAGTTGCTTATTGAAAAAAAAAGTGTAACATAGAGTCATTAGCCAACTTTTCACTGCTTATACCTTGGCCCTCTCGCTCAACGTTGAATTTTCCATAAATTTTAGGACTCAGAAATATGATTTCAATAAATTGCCTCAAATGATTCAAAAGTACAAATCAGTCATTCAGGTAAGCGGATGTTTTCCATTACACGCTTTTTTATAAGGAACCTACCTCAAGGCCTAGTTTTTAAAGTTCCTTATTTTTGGACCTCTTTTGAGGCAATTTTCGTTCAAAAAGTTCCTTAATAGTTCCTTAATTCATACTGCACATACGGTGGTATTAACAATAAAAGAGAGACACTTGCATGTTAGAATAGCTCGAGACTACTCAAGGAAACATTTGATACATGCTTAACGTACAATTTATGTGATTCTCGACCGCAAATGAATGGAACGGGCTTTCTAATTCTTGATTATTTGCAGTGATAAAACAATTCAACAATAAAAAAGTTCTTTAGTTATTTCCTCTCTAGTAGTATAAGTTCTTTAAATTTTCGGGCCTTATAAAGGGGTTCCTTATAAAAAAAGCGTGTATTGATGTGTTTTTCCGATTTTTCTACTGGCAATATATGGTATTCGAAACTGGATTGCATGATCAAGGTATGCTTCCATTGTTAAGCAACTCTTAATTCTCTCAAATTTCCTAAACTTATGTTTTGTTTGTAGAAACATTTACACGCAACATTACTGCAAAACATACTCCAACTGACTGAAGATTTCCCTTCACATTACTAAACACCCTCCACAATACAGTAAAGACATTGCCTAGGGTGGTTTTCATGGTACTTAAACCAGGAGAATAAAATTGAAAACATGTATATTCTCTTTGTTATTCATAGAACGATGCCGATTTAGTGGATCAGGCTGCCATCATTGGTGAGACAGTACGATGGGGGTTGCGAGGTGGAAAACAACCAAGCCGCGATAAGAAAGTCCTCCTCAATCTTTTTTAAAAGGTTTGAAAGTATGACTTAATATTTTTCGGATTACGAGCTGAGCATATATTTTCTTTATCAATGACTTGCACAAATGTTTTTACTTACATTTCTGATACATACTTGCTTACTACTACTGTTTACTTACTTACTTACTTACTTACTACTTACTTACTACTACTGTTTACTTACTTACTTACTACTACGCATACTTAATAGCTTAAACTCCTCAGATTATAAAGCTTACAGCTTACAGCTTACACTTGTCAGAAATAGAAAATTGAATAAGGCGGAATTGATTCCCAGATGCGGATTGAAATGCACCAATCAGAAATCGAAGCCGAGTTAGGACTGTGTTTTAAACACCAATCAGCTTCCGGGATACAGCGAATAGAATTTATTGAAGAGGCGAAGTGAAGACTTTTTCTGCCTTCATAGAACCGCTCTCTTTGTCAACAATTATGCGGACGGATAAAAGTAGGAACCTGTTTTTTTATCCTTTTTCTTATCTTAATCTCTGGGAAGTCGACTTACGTGCCTTGCATCACAGTGGCACGAGTAGAACTTTCTGAGTACTAAAAGCTAATCGGTTGACATCAGCGAAACACTTAGTAATACTTGATTTTCGTTTTATCCCTTGGACTCCATCGGTGTTTGCGTTGTCCATTCCGATTCACGATTCCGATTTATTTTTTTGAAATCATGTCTTTGTAGGAAAATCTTTATTTCTTACAATGAACTAAAATAAGCTTTAATCTAGATAGTGCATTAATTGACAGCGATCACTTCCAATATGTTACATAAACTGAATAAAAGATCTCATTTGTTTCAGATATCAACTGCAAAAATACTTTGATGAGACACTGTGATGATTAATTTGAACGTTGAAATTTAGCATAACCTTGTCAGTCTTGTAGCTAAAGTTTCAATTAACATACACTTAGTAATACTGTACCAAGCTTAGAGACTTTTTGGTGGGAAACATACAAAACTTTCAGCACCGGATGTTTATTAATTTCTATGAAAATTTAACACCGTTGTTTCTTATGAGTTTCGTAATGTTTGGTACAGCTAAAAATTACACGGATTTGGGTTACTTTGCACATACGCTATCAGACATGCAGAAAGGCAAAGACCCATCATTAAGGGAACAAGAAAACTGTTGCTAGAAAATATTTTCTGATTGCATGTTGTATTAAGAATGGAAAATAATATTACTTAAGCAGGTACTGAAAGTTTTGTAACTGCTTCGCAGTTTTATATAAAGGGTTTCTCATAAATAGTTTGTATTTGCTTATATAGGAACACAAGGCGTGCTTGTCTTAAACGAGATAGATGATTTATAGGCATTTAATAGTATGATTCAAAGTTAGCTGCTGTCCATATGCTGCCCATATGCCATGTGCCCAAAAAATTCAAGAAAGACTCGGCAATCTTCGTGACATTCGCAAGTTTCGATACCACAGAAACAGCCTACAGTGTCGTAGGAAATTCTCCTCGTTCATAAATGTTAGTTGGTTTTTAAATTTTCAGTTCTGCGTTCCTTTGCTCGTTGATTTGGCTATTTATGCCATGAAATCGAGAATGCATTGACATGTTGTAACTTGAAGCACAACCTGTGTGAAGAATGACAAACGAAAATCGCTCTGGAATGCCACTGATCTATCATGGAAAGGTGCTTTATTAACGGATAAATTAGCCCTGTATGTGCAGTTATCACCAACAATAATATTCATATGGAATTATAACTAGATTTGACGAGTCGTATTTTAAGCTTAAGATTGAAATATCATGCTATAAGAATATTATTTGAACACATTATTGTATAACAGCAGTATACTTTGAACAAATTATTGTATAACAGCAACAAACAATTATCAATTGCTACTCACCTGTATGATTTTTCCAATGGAAACGATCAATGACGAACGTACACGATTGAAAAAATCCAGGATCTCTGTGCAGGCAGTAAGCATGCAAATGGCAGCAGTTATCATAAATAATTGCTTTGGGAGCTAAAAGAAAAAACAATTTATAATAACAACTTCATCCCAGATCTTATCAAAGCACAGCAATACTTCTTTGAAATGCAATGGTACTGACCTTTTGCAAGTCTGGTTCTGAAGATTGTGTATGGTACATTGGGCGATTCTTGAGACTTCATTATTTCAAATCCGTAACACAACCCTGAAGTATAGGATAAGTCCTGTTTATACGTGAAATCAATTCTAAGATTTTTCATTATCGGATGGGCCAGAAAGAGTAATCATCCAAACAGGCATGGTATAAAATAAAGAGTATAGTATATATATGTCCAAACTTCTGCTCTATGCATGCTTGCAACATTCTTAGTCATGCGGTCACTGTTCTTGCCGTTTTCGCTCAGGCAAGGACTCCACTCTTAATGATATTACGGTATGACTTGACATTTTGGATGCTTTTCTCAAACACATTAACGTTTGCCATACCGAGTTGTCCAATAGATAAAAGTCAGGGCTATTTTCTGGACATCGGTCTTTGGCAATCGCATTGCAGCCACTTTTTCTTGGATAATTTTCTTTTAATTGAGCAGGTATTATAATGCTGTTAATGCAGTAGCCCCTCCAGTTTCGTTACACCTGTATTTGTGACTACAATTTTTTTATTTTCTGAGAAAAAACAGATAAAGCTTTTATTTCTCTAGCAAATAGTTGTACAAGATTGAAGTTTACCCCATTTTAGTTAAGTAAGACTCTGTGGCAGAGAAGACTACATATCAAATTTTCAGTTTTCGGGGTTACTTTTTGAACACCCGATTGTTTTATTGTTTTGAGTAGTACAAAACATCAAAATCGTGATAAACAGGGAAAACATTTTTGGGCTAATGAAAAGGCTGCTAAAAGTAAGTTTCCTGTATATGCCGGTGAGAAATCCAGTAGAAGAGTTTCTTGGACTCTTCCTGCTGAATCCCACAAGTTGACTGGTGTTTGAAACACAATGCCAATTCGGCTTCTCTTTCTGACTGGTCAATTTCGAGCCGCACCTGAGTATGAATTCCACCCTAGTTTATTGTTTCGGTGTGTTTCTGACATTCATACTCTGAGGAGCGTCAGACGGAGAAAGCTTTTAAATATGCCCGAAAATGTTTTCACTATTAACCGATAATGTTTGCAATTTTGAATTTGTTTCTATTCAATAATATAACTGAAAACTTACCGTGTTCGCAGTAAACGGTAAAAAGCCCTGGCATTAGAGAACTATTTTTAGATTCTTTTTTACAAACTGGATTTTTGGTCTTGTTCTTCATGTCTTGCTCGTAGCAGCCTCGAGCACAGAGGGCTGGCCAGTTTGGGAAGTACGTCAACGTCTGAACGACGGCATTATCCAGAGCTGGTAGTTGATGTGCTGGATTTTTAAAAGTGTTTTTTGATATTTTGATAGAGCATGAAATAAACATTTCCACTCTTTTGGCAATTTCTGCGACTTAAGAGTAGTAAGAGCATTGAAGATGATAGGAGCATGCTTCTGAATCGTCAGCAGTGCACTTGAACAGTCACCTACGAATTCTGCAGTTGCAATTTCATCAATACAGACCAACAATTCGTCTGATGCTGGAAAGTATGAGCAAACAGGTGACGAAGACGCCAAGCATTTCATAAAATCAGCAACGGTTTTTGGAAATGTTAGCTCGTGTCGAAATATTGATGCGCATGTCTCTAGGAAATTCAGTAGCTCTTGTAAGTTATCTTTATCTTTAACTAACGTTTTGAGCTCCTGGATCTTTCTTCCATCTATTTCCGATTCAATGCATTCAAGTAACGTCTTTCGAAGTTTATTTTTCTTGATGTAGGTTCTTTCTTCAAAACTGGTAAAGAAATAAGAAATAAAATGCTTATTTCCAAAATTTAGTGACCCTTTACGTTCCAGAGCCTTTACTTTCTCCATAAACTTCAGCTATTTCTGTCACCCATTTGCAGTTCAATATGTCGCTTGAGGTGTACCTAATGTTTGCAAGTTATCAACGGAAGCAAAGGCTCCCTTTCCCAAGTTTCATACTTGTTTCCATAGACTTAGCTTTTCAGGGCGCAGAGTAGTTAAGGGTCTCACAGCCCCTTCTTCGTCCTAATATCTCGTCCCAGAGCTTGGAGTTTAACATTCCCAAATGTCTTGCTGCTTAGCTAATATGTATAAAAAAAATTCTTTTGTATAATCATATTGATCCCATTGTGTAAAAGGTGCGCACTGGATGGGATTATGGGAAAACCAAAAAGGGCGAAGCTTCTTGCCACCACCCACTTATGCGTACTTCCACAAAATGTTGTTGTTGGCTCTTGCATTACCTGCTCTCATATTTCAAACCCTGCACTGCCAACAATAATTAACCTGCTTTGTTGTGCACTTTTTTTACTTCTGCTTAACATCCGATTTTACAGAAGCCCAGAAAAAAGTAGATTAATAAACTGTCTTCTTCAGCCTGCCTAAACAGATCAATGAAATTTTCAAAGTGAAGAAAATATATCAGTATTGAAATATAAAACACAAGAAATACTTATCTGCCATCGTATCTCTTTTCAGAGTCAGACCTTTCAGGAGGAATCTCTAAGCATTGAGCAAATTCGCGCTTAAAACCAAGAGCAGTGGCGTCGCAAATAAGAACTTCAGGATACATTCCACATTTTCCACACGAATAACTACATCCATAATCAATATCTAAGAGCTCCAAGAACGCATACCAAGACATGCGCCATTGCTGGTAATTCAACATTTCCAAATTAGGACAAGCAGATGCCATAAACATACAAAGAGACTCGTGAAAACCAACAAGACTTTCACTAAAAGAAAGCATAGATAAAGTTGGAGAAAATAGGTCCAGTTCAACGAGATTGACATTCGACGCTAACAACGGGCATTCTCTTGGGGTAAGGCAATTTGATTTTGTGGGAGATTAGTCCAATGTTTCACTAGATGGTTCTTATCGTTGAATAAATATCAAATTTTGATACAATTCAACGAGATTGACATTGGCCACTAACAACGGGCATTCTCTTGGGGTACCGCACTATGATTTGGTGGGAAATTAGTCCAATGTTTCACTAGATGGTTCTTTTCGTTGAATAAATATCAAATTTTGATACAATTCAACGAGATTGACATTGGACACTAACAACGGGCATTCTCTTGGGGTACCGCACTATGATTTGGTGGGAAATTAGTCCAATGTTTCACTAGATGGTTCTTATCGTTAAATAAATATCAAATTTTGATACAATTCAACGAGATTGACATTGGGCACTAACAACGGGATTCTCTTGGGGTACCGCACTATGATTTGGTGGGAAATTAGTCCAATGTTTCACTAGATGCTTCTTTTCGTTGAATAAATATCAAATTTTGATACAATTCAACGAGATTGACATTGGACACTAACAACGGGCATTCTCTTGGGGTACCGCACTATGATTTGGTGGGAAATTAGTCCAATGTTTCACTAGATGGTTCTTTTCGTTGAATAAATATCAAATTTTGATACAATTCAACGAGATTGACATTGGCCACTAACAACGGGCATTCTCTTGGGGTACCGCACTATGATTTGGTGGGAAATTAGTCCAATGTTTCACTACATGGTTCTTTTCGTTGAATAAATATCAAATTTTGATACAATTCAACGAGATTGACATTGGACACTAACAACGGGCATTCTCTTGGGGTATCGCACTATGATTTGGTGGGAAATTAGTCCAATGTTTCACTAGATGGGTCTTTTCATTGAATAAATATCAAATTTTGATACAATTCAACGAGATTGACATTGGCCACTAACAACGGGCATTCTCTTGAGGTACCGCACTATGATTTGGTGGGAAATTAGTCCAATGTTTCACTAGATGGTTCTTTTCGTTGAATAAATATCAAATTTCGATACAATTCAACGAGATTGACATTGGACACTAACAACGGGCATTCTCTTGGGGTACCGTACTGTGATTTGGTGGGAAATAAGTGCAATGATTCACTAGATGGGTCTCTTCGTTGAATAAATATCAAATTTTGATACAATTCAACGAGATTGACATTGGCCACTAACAACGGGCATTCTCTTGGGGTACTGCACTATGATTTGGTGGGAAATTAGTGCAATGTTTCACTAGATGGTTCTTTTCGTTGAATAAATATCAAATTTTGATACAATTCAACGAGATTGACATTGGACACTAACAACGGGCATTCTCTTGGGGTACCGCACTATGATTTGGTGTGAAATTAGTCCAATGTTTCACTAGATGGTTCTTTTCGTAGAATAAATATCAAATTTTGATACAATTCAACGAGATTGACATTGGCCACTAACAACGGGCATTCTCTTGGGGTACCGCACTATGATTTGGTGGGAAATTAGTCCAATGTTTCACTAGATGGTTCTTTTCGTTGAATAAATATCAAATTTTGATACAATTCAACGAGATTGACATTGGCCACTAACAACGGGCATTCTCTTGGGGTACCGCACTATGATTTGGTGGGAAATTAGTCCAATGTTTCACTAGATGGTTCTTTTCGTTGAATAAATATCAAATTTTGATACAATTCAACGAGATTGACATTGGCCACTAACAACGGGCATTCTCTTGGGGTACCGCACTATGATTTGGTGGGAAATTAGTCCAATGTTTCACTAGATGGTTCTTTTCGTTGAATAAATATCAAATTTTGATACAATTCAACGAGATTGACATTGGACACTAACAACGGGCATTCTCTTGGGGTACCGCACTATGATTTGGTGGGAAATTAGTCCAATGTTTCACTAGATGGTTCTTTTCGTTGAATAAATATCAAATTTTGATACAATTCAACGAGATTGACATTGGACACTAACAACGGGCATTCTCTTGGGGTACCGCACTATGATTTGGTGGGAAATTAGTCCAATGTTTCACTAGATGGTTCTTTTCGTTGAATAAATATCAAATTTTGATACAATTCAACGAGATTGACATTGGACACTAACAACGGGCATTCTCTTGGGGTACCGCACTATGATTTGGTGGGAAATTAGTCCAATGTTTCACGATGGTTCTTATCGTTGAATAAATATCAAATTTTGATACAATTCAACGAGATTGACATTGGACACTAACAACGGGCATTCTCTTGGGGTACCGCACTATGATTTGGTGGGAAATTAGTCCAATGTTTCACTAGATGGTTCTTTTCGTTGAATAAATATCAAATTTTGATACAATTCAACGAGATTGACATTGGACACTAACAACGGGCATTCTCTTGGGGTACCGCACTATGATTTGGTGGGAAATTAGTCCAATGTTTCACTAGATGGTTCTTTTCGTTGAATAAATATCAAATTTTGATACAATTCAACGAGATTGACATTGGACACTAACAACGGGCATTCTCTTGGGGTACCGCACTATGATTTGGTGGGAAATTAGTCCAATGTTTCACTAGATGGTTCTTTTCGTTGAATAAATATCAAATTTTGATACAATTCAACGAGATTGACATTGGCCACTAACAACGGGCATTCTCTTGGGGTACCGCACTATGATTTGGTGGGAAATTAGTCCAATGTTTCACTAGATGGTTCTTTTCGTTGAATAAATATCAAATTTTGATACAATTCAACGAGATTGACATTGGACACTAACAACGGGCATTCTCTTGGGGTACCGCACTATGATTTGGTGGGAAATTAGTCCAATGTTTCACTAGATGGTTCTTTTCGTTGAATAAATATCAAATTTTGATACAATTCAACGAGATTGACATTGGACACTAACAACGGGCATTCTCTTGGGGTACCGCACTATGATTTGGTGGGAAATTAGTCCAATGTTTCACTAGATGGTTCTTTTCGTTGAATAAATATCAAATTTTGATACAATTCAACGAGATTGACATTGGACACTAACAACGGGCATTCTCTTGGGGTACCGCACTATGATTTGGTGGGAAATTAGTCCAATGTTTCACTAGATGGTTCTTTTCGTTGAATAAATATCAAATTTTGATACAATTCAACGAGATTGACATTGGACACTAACAACGGGCATTCTCTTGGGGTACCGCACTATGATTTGGTGGGAAATTAGTCCAATGTTTCACTAGATGGTTCTTTTCGTTGAATAAATATCAAATTTTGATACAATTCAACGAGATTGACATTGGCCACTAACAACGGGCATTCTCTTGGGGTACCGCACTATGATTTGGTGGGAAATTAGTCCAATGTTTCACTAGATGGTTCTTTTCGTTGAATAAATATCAAATTTTGATACAATTCAACGAGATTGACATTGGACACTAACAACGGGCATTCTCTTGGGGTACCGCACTATGATTTGGTGGGAAATTAGTCCAATGTTTCACTAGATGGTTCTTTTCGTTGAATAAATATCAAATTTTGATACAATTCAACGAGATTGACATTGGCCACTAACAACGGGCATTCTCTTGGGGTACCGCAATTCAACGAGATTGACATTGGCCACTAACAACGGGCATTCTCTTGGGGTACCGCACTATGATTTGGTGGGAAGTTAGTCCAATGTTTCACTAGATGGTTCTTTTCGTTGAATAAATATCAAATTTTGATACAATTCAACGAGATTGACATTGGACACTAACAACGGGCATTCTCTTGGGGTACCGCACTATGATTTGGTGGGAAATTAGTCCAATGTTTCACTAGATGGTTCTTTTCGTTGAATAAATATCAAATTTTGATACAATTCAACGAGATTGACATTGGACACTAACAACGGGCATTCTCTTGGGGTACCGCACTATGATTTGGTGGGAAATTAGTCCAATGTTTCACTAGATGGTTCTTTTCGTTGAATAAATATCAAATTTTGATACAATTCAAAGAGATTGACATTGGACACTAACAACGGGCATTCTCTTGGGGTACCGCACTATGATTTGGTGGGAAATTAGTCCAATGTTTCACTAGATGAGTCTTTTCGTTGAATAAATATCAAATTTTGATACAATTCAACGAGATTGACATTGGCCACTAACAACGGGCATTCTCTTGGGGTACCGCACTATGATTTGGTGGGAAATAAGTGCAATGTTTCACTAGATGAGTCTTTTCGTTGAATAAATATCAAATTTTGATACAATTCAACGAGATTGACATTGGCCACTAACAACGGGCATTCTCTTGGGGTATCGCACTATGATTTGGTGGGAAATTAGTCCAGATACAATTCAACGAGATTGACATTGGACACTAACAACGGGCATTCTCTTGGGGTACCGCACTATGATTTGGTGGGAAATTAGTCCAATGTTTCACTAGATGGTTCTTTTCGTTGAATAAATATCAAATTTTGATACAATTCAACGAGATTGACATTGGCCACTAACAACGGGCATTCTCTTGGGGTACCGCACTATGATTTGGTGGAAATTAGTCCAATGTTTCACTAGATGGTCGTTGAATAAATATCAATGTTTCAGATGGTTCTTTTCGTTGAATAAATATCAAATTTTGATACAATTCAACGAGATTGACATTGGCCACTAACAACGGGCATTCTCTTGGGGTACCGCACTATGATTTGGTGGGAAATTAGTCCAATGTTTCACTAGATGGTTCTTTTCGTTGAATAAATATCAAATTTTGATACAATTCAACGAGATTGACATTGGCCACTAACAACGGGCATTCTCTTGGGGTACCGCACTATGATTTGGTGGGAAATTAGTCCAATGTTTCACTAGATGGTTCTTTTCGTTGAATAAATATCAAATTTTGATACAATTCAACGAGATTGACATTGGACACTAACAACGGGCATTCTCTTGGGGTACCGCACTATGATTTGGTGGGAAATTAGTCCAATGTTTCACTAGATGGTTCTTTTCGTTGAATAAATATCAAATTTTGATACAATTCAACGAGATTGACATTGGACACTAACAACGGGCATTCTCTTGGGGTACCGCACTATGATTTGGTGGGAAATTAGTCCAATGTTTCACTAGATGGTTCTTTTCGTTGAATAAATATCAAATTTTGATACAATTCAAAATTTTGGACATACAATTACCGCACTATGATTTGGTGGGAAATTAGTCCAATGTTTCACTAGATGGTTCTTTTCGTTGAATAAATATCAAATTTTGATACAATTCAACGAGATTGACACACTAACAACGGGCATTCTCTTGGGGTACCGCACTATGATTTGGTGGGAAATTAGTCCAATGTTTCACTAGATGGTTCTTTTCGTTGAATAAATATCAAATTTTGATACAATTCAACGAGAGATTGACATTGGACACTAACAACGGGCATTCTCTTGGGGTACCGCATTCTCTTGGGGTACCTATGATTTGGTGGGAAATTAGTCCAATGTTTCACTAGATGGTTCTTTTCGTTGAATAAATATCAAATTTTGATACAATTCAACGAGATTGACATTGGCCACTAACAACGGGCATTCTCTTGGGGTACCGCACTATGATTTGGTGGGAAATTAGTCCAATGTTTCACTAGATGGTTCTTTTCGTTGAATAAATATCAAATTTTGATACAATTCAACGAGATTGACATTGGACACTAACAACGGGCATTCTCTTGGGGTACCGCACTATGATTTGGTGGGAAATTAGTCCAATGTTTCACTAGATGGTTCTTTTCGTTGAATAAATATCAAATTTTGATACAATTCAACGAGATTGACATTGGACACTAACAACGGGCATTCTCTTGGGGTACCGCACTATGATTTGGTGGGAAATTAGTCCAATGTTTCACTAGATGGTTCTTTTCGTTGAATAAATATCAAATTTTGATACAATTCAACGAGATTGACATTGGACACTAACAACGGGCATTCTCTTGGGGTACCGCACTATGATTTGGTGGGAAATTAGTCCAATGTTTCACTAGATGGTTCTTTTCGTTGAATAAATATCAAATTTTGATACAATTCAACGAGATTGACATTGGACACTAACAACGGGCATTCTCTTGGGGTACCGCACTATGATTTGGTGGGAAATTAGTCCAATGTTTCACTAGATGGTTCTTTTCGTTGAATAAATATCAAATTTTGATACAATTCAACGAGATTGACATTGGACACTAACAACGGGCATTCTCTTGGGGTACCGCACTATGATTTGGTGGGAAATTAGTCCAATGTTTCACTAGATGGGTCTTTTCGTTGAATAAATATCAAATTTTGATACAATTCAACGAGATTGACATTGGACACTAACAACGGGCATTCTCTTGGGGTACCGCACTATGATTTGGTGGGAAATTAGTCCAATGTTTCACTAGATGGGTCTTTTCGTTGAATAAATATCAAATTTTGATACAATTCAAGGAGATTGACATTGGCCACTAACAACGGGCATTCTCTTGGGGTACCGCACTATGATTTGGTGGGAAATTAGTCCAATGTTTCACTAGATGGTTCTTTTCGTTGAATAAATATCAAATTTTGATACAATTCAACGAGATTGACATTGGACACTAACAACGGGCATTCTCTTGGGGTACCGCACTATGATTTGGTGGGAAATTAGTCCAATGTTTCACTAGATGGTTCTTTTCGTTGAATAAATATCAAATTTTGATACAATTCAACGAGATTGACATTGGACACTAACAACGGGCATTCTCTTGGGGTACCGCACTATGATTTGGTGGGAAATTAGTCCAATGTTTCACTAGATGGTTCTTTTCGTTGAATAAATATCAAATTTTGATACAATTCAACGAGATTGACATTGGACACTAACAACGGGCATTCTCTTGGGGTACCGCACTATGATTTGGTGGGAAATTAGTCCAATGTTTCACTAGATGGTTCTTTTCGTTGAATAAATATCAAATTTTGATACAATTCAACGAGATTGACATTGGCCACTAACAACGGGCATTCTCTTGGGGTACCGCACTATGATTTGGTGGGAAATTAGTCCAATGTTTCACTAGATGGTTCTTTTCGTTGAATAAATATCAAATTTTGATACAATTCAACGAGATTGACATTGGACACTAACAACGGGCATTCTCTTGGGGTACCGCACTTTTATTGAATAAATATCAAATTTTGATACAATTCAACGAGATTTGGTGGGAAATTAGTCCAATGTTTCACTAGATGGTTCTTTTCGTTGAATAAATATCAAATTTTGATACAATTCAACGAGATTGACATTGGACACTAACAACGGGCATTCTCTTGGGGTACCGCACTATGATTTGGTGGGAAATTAGTCCAATGTTTCACTAGATGGGTCTTTTCGTTGAATAAATATCAAATTTTGATACAATTCAACGAGATTGACATTGGACACTAACAACGGGCATTCTCTTGGGGTACCGCACTATGATTTGGTGGGAAATTAGTCCAATGTTTCACTAGATGGGTCTTTTCGTTGAATAAATATCAAATTTTGATACAATTCAAGGAGATTGACATTGGCCACTAACAACGGGCATTCTCTTGGGGTACCGCACTATGATTTGGTGGGAAATTAGTCCAATGTTTCACTAGATGGGTCTTTTCGTTGAATAAATATCAAATTTTGATACAATTCAACAAGATTGACATTGGCCACTAACAACGGGCATTCTCTTGGGGTACCGCACTGTGATTTGGTGGGAAATTAGTCCAATGTTTCACTAGATGGGTCTTTTCATTGAATAAATATCAAATTTTGATACAATTCAATGAGATTGACATTGGACACTAACAACGGGCATTCTCTTGGGGTACCGTATATGATTTGGTGGGAAATTAGTCCAATGTTTCACTAGATGGTTCTTTTCGTTGAATAAATATCAAATTTTGATACAATTCAACGAGATTGACATTGGAAACTAACAACGGGCATTCTCTTGGGTGTACCGCAGTATGATTTGGTGGGAAATTAGTCCAATGTTTCACTAGATGGTTCTTTTCGTTGAATAAATATCAAATTTTGATACAATTCAACGAGATTGACATTGGCCACTAACAACGGGCATTCTCTTGGGGTACAGCACTATGATTTGGTGGGAAATTAGTCCAATGTTTCACTTGATGGTTCTTTTCGTTAAATAAATATCAAATTTTGATACAATTCAACGAGATTGACATTTGACACTAACAACGGGTATTCTCTTGGGGTACCGCTTTATTATTTGGTGGGAAATTAGTCCAATGTTTCACTAGATGGTCCTTTTCGTTGACTAAATATCAAATTTTGATACAATTCAAGGAGATTGACATTGGATACTAACAACGGGCATTCTCTTGGGGTACCGCACTATTATTTGGTGGGAAATTAGTCCAATGTTTCACTATATGGGTCTTTTTGTTGAATAAATATCAAATTTTGATACAATTCAACGAGATTGATATTGGACACTAACAACGGGCATTCTCTTGGGGTAAGGCAATTTGATTTTGTGGGAAATAAGTGCAATGTTTCACTAGATGGTTCTTTTCGCTGAATAAATATCAAATTTTGATACAATTCAACGAGATTTACATTGGCCACTAACAACGGGCATTCTCTTGGGGTACCGCACTATGATTTGGTGGGAAATTAGTCCAATGTTTCACTAGATGGGTCTTTTCGTTGAATAAATATCAAATTTTGATACAATTCAAAGAGATTGACATTGGACACTAACAACGGGCATTCTCTTGGGGTACCGCACTATGATTTGGTGGGAAATTAGTCCAATGTTTCACTAGATGGGTCTTTTCTTTGAATAAATATCAAATTTTGATACAATTCAACGAGATTGACATTGGACACTAACAACGGGCATTCTCTTGGTGTACCGCACTATGACTTGCTGGGAAATTAGTCCAATGTTTCATTAGATGGGTCTTTTCGTTGAATAAATATCAAATTTTGATACAATTCAATGAGATTGACATTGGACACTAACAACGGGCATTCTCTTGGGGTATCGCACTATGATTTGGTGGGAAATTAGTCCAATGTTTCACTAGATGGGTCTTTTCGTTGAATAAATATCAAATTTTGATACAATTCAACGAGATTGACATTGGCCACTAACAATGGGCATTCTCTTGGGGTACCGCACTATGATTTGGTTGGAAATTAGTCCAATGTTTCACTAGATGGTTCTTTTCGTTGAATAAATATCAAATTTTGATACAATTCAACTAGATTGACATTGGACACTAACAACGGGCATTCTCTTGGGGTACCGCACTATGATTTGGTGGGAAATTAGTCCAATGTTTCACTAGATGGGTCTTTTCTTTGAATAAATATCAAATTTTGATACAATTCAAAGAGATTGACATTGGACACTAACAACGGGCATTCTCTTGGGGTACCGCACTATGATTTTGTGGGAAATTAGTCCAATGTTTCACTAGAGGGTTCTTTTCGTTGAATAAATATCAAATTTTGATACAATTCAATGAGATTGACATTGGCCACTAACAACGGGCATTCTCTTGGGGTACCGCACTATGATTTGGTGGGAAATTAGTCCAATGATTCACTAGATGGTTCTTATCGTTGAATAAATATCAAAATTTGATACAATTCAACGAGATTGACATTGGCCACTAACAACGGGCATTCTCTTGGGGTACCGCACTATGATTTGGTGGGAAATTAGTCCAATGTTTCACTAGATGGTTCTTTTCGTTGAATAAATAACAAATTTTAATACAATTCAACAAGATTGACATTGGACACTAACAACCGGCATTCTCTTGGGGTACCGCACTATGATTTGGTGGGAAATTAGTCCAATGTTTCACTAGATGGTTCTTTTCATTGAATAAATATCAAATTTTGATACAATTCAACGAGATTGACATTGGCCACTAACAACGGGCATTCTATTGGGGTACCACACTATGATTTGGTGGGAAATTAGTCAAATGTTTCACTAGAGGGTTCTTTTCGTTGAATAAATATCAAATTTTGATACAATTCAACGAGATTGACATTGGCCACTAACAACAGGCATTCTATTGGGGTACCGCACTATGATTTGGTGGGAAATTAGTTCAATGTTTCACTAGATGGTTCTTATCGTTGAATAAATATCAAACTTTGATACAATTCAACGAGATTGACATTGGCCCCTAACAACGGGCATTCTCTTGGGGTACCGCACTATGATTTGGTGGGAAATTAGTCCAATGTTTCACCAGATGGTTCTTATTGTTGAATAAATATCAAATTTTGATACAATTCAATGAGATTGACATTGGACACTAACAACGGGCATTCTCTTGGGGTACCAAACTATGATTTAGTAGGAAATTAGTCCAATGTTTCACTAGATGGGTCTTTTCGTTGAATAAATAACAAATTTTGATACAATTCAACGAGATTGACATTGGAAACTAACAACGGGCATTCTCTTGGGGGTACCGCACTATGATTTGTTGGGAAATTAGTCCAATGTTTCACTAGATGGTTCTTTTCGTTGAATAAATATCAAATTTTGATACAATTCAACAAGATTGACATTGGCCACTAACAACGGGCATTCTCTTGGGGTACCGCACTATGATTTGGTGGGAAATTAGTCCAATGTTTCAATTGATAGTTCTTTTCGTTGAATAAATATCAAATTTTTATACAATTCAACGAGATTGACATTGGACACTAACAACGGGCATTCTCTTGGGGTACCGCACTATGATTTGGTGGGAAATTAGTCCAATGTTTCACTAGATGGTTCTTTTCGTTGACTAAAAATCAAATTTTGATACAATTCAACAAGATTGACATTGGATACTAACAACGGGCATTCTCTTGGGGTACCGCACTATGATTTGGTGGGAAATTAGTCCAATGTTTCACTAGATGGGTCTTTTCGTTGAATAAATATCAAATTTTGATACAATTCAACGAGATTGACATTGGACACTAACAACGGGCATTCTCTTGGGGTACCGCACTATGATTTGGTGGGAAATTAGTCCAATGTTTCACTAGATGGGTCTTTTCGTTGAATAAATATCAAATTTTGATACAATTCAAGGAGATTGACATTGGCCACTAACAACGGGCATTCTCTTGGGGTACCGCACTATGATTTGGTGGGAAATTAGTCCAATGTTTCACTAGATGGGTCTTTTCGTTGAATAAATATCAAATTTTGATACAATTCAACAAGATTGACATTGGCCACTAACAACGGGCATTCTCTTGGGGTACCGCACTGTGATTTGGTGGGAAATTAGTCCAATGTTTCACTAGATGGGTCTTTTCGTTGAATAAATATCAAATTTTGATACAATTCAACAAGATTGACATTGGACACTAACAACGGGCATTCTCTTGGGGTACCGCACTAGCATTTGGTTGGAAATTAGTCCAATGTTTCACTAGATGGTTCTTTTCGTTGAATAAATATCAATTTTTGATACAATTCAACGAGATTGACATTGGAAACTAACAGCAGGCATTCTCTTGGGTGTACCGCACTATGATTTGGTGGGAAATTAGTCCAATGTTTCACTAGATGGTTCTTTTCGTTGAATAAATATCAAATTTTGATACAATTCAATGAGATTGACATTGGACACTAACAACGGGCATTCTCTTGGGGTACCGTATATGATTTGGTGGGAAATTAGTCCAATGTTTCACTAGATGGTTCTTTTCGTTGAATAAATATCAAATTTTGATACAATTCAACGAGATTGACATTGGACACTAACAACGGGCATTCTCTTCGGGTACAGCACTATGATTTGGTGGGAAATTAGTCCAATGTTTCACTTGATGGTTCTTTTCGTTGAATAAATATCAAATTTTGATACAATTCAACGAGATTGAAATTTGACACTAACAACGGGCATTCTCTTGGGGTACCGCACTATGATTTGGTGGGAAATTAGTCCAATGTTTCACTAGATGGTTCTTTTCGTTGATTAAATATCAAATTTTGATACAATTCAACGAGATTGACATTGGATACTAACAAAGCGGGCATTCTCTTGGGGTACCGCACTATGATTTGGTGGGAAATTAGTCCAATGTTTCACTAGATGGGTCTTTTTGTTAAATAAATATCAGATTTTGATACAATTCAACGAGATTGACATTGGACACTAACAACGGGCATTCTCTTGGGGTACCGCACTATGATTTGGTGGGAAATTAGTCCAATGTTTCACTAGATGGGTCTTTTCTTTGAATAAATATCAAATTTTGATACAATTCAACGAGATTGACATTGGACACTAACAACGGGCATTCTCTTGGGGTACCGCACTATGACTTGGTGGGAAATTAGTCTAATGTTTCACTAGATGGGTCTTTTCATTGAATAAATATCAAATTTTGATACAATTCAATGAGATTGACATTGGACACTAACAACGGGCATTCTCTTGGGGTACCGTATATGATTTGGTGGGAAATTAGTCCAATGTTTCACTAGATGGTTCTTTTCGTTGAATAAATATCAAATTTTGATACAATTCAACGAGATTGACATTGGAAACTAACAACGGGCATTCTTTTGGGTGTACCGCACTATGATTTGGTGGGAAATTAGTCCAATGTTTCACTAGATGGTTCTTTTCGTTGAATAAATATCAAATTTTGATACAATTCAACGAGATTGACATTGGCCACTAACAACGGGCATTCTCTTGGGGTACAGCACTATGATTTGGTGGGAAATTAGTCCAATGTTTCACTTGATGGTTCTTTTCGTTGAATAAATATCAAATTTTGATACAATTCAACGAGATTGTGATTTGACACTAACAATGGGTATTCTCTTGGGGTACCGCACTATGATTTGGTGGGAAATTAGTCCAATGTTTCACTAGATGGTTCTTTTCGTTGATTAAATATCAAATTTTGATACAATTCAACGAGATTGACATTGGATACTAACAAAGCGGGCATTCTCTTGGGGTACCGCACTATGATTTGGTGGGAAATTAGTCCAATGTTTCACTAGATGGGTCTTTTTGTTAAATAAATATCAGATTTTGATACAATTCAACGAGATTGACATTGGACACTAACAACGGGCATTCTCTTGGGGTACCGCACTATGATTTGGTGGGAAATTAGTCCAATGTTTCACTAGATGGGTCTTTTCTTTGAATAAATATCAAATTTTGATACAATTCAACGAGATTGACATTGGACACTAACAACGGGCATTCTCTTGGGGTACCGCACTATGACTTGGTGGGAAATTAGTCTAATGTTTCACTAGATGGGTCTTTTCATTGAATAAATATCAAATTTTGATACAATTCAATGAGATTGACATTGGACACTAACAACGGGCATTCTCTTGGGATACCGTATATGATTTGGTGGGAAATTAGTCCAATGTTTCACTAGATGGTTCTTTTCGTTGAATAAATATCAAATTTTGATACAATTCAACGAGATTGACATTGGAAACTAACAACGGGCATTCTTTTGGGTGTACCGCACTATGATTTGGTGGGAAATTAGTCCAATGTTTCACTAGATGGTTCTTTTCGTTGAATAAATATCAAATTTTGGTACAATTCAACGAGATTGACATTGGCCACTAACAACGGGCATTCTCTTGGGGTACAGCACTATGATTTGGTGGGAAATTAGTCCAATGTTTCACTTGATGGTTCTTTTCGTTGAATAAATATCAAATTTTGATACAATTCAACGAGATTGTGATTTGACACTAACAATGGGTATTCTCTTGGGGTACCGCACTATTATTTGGTGGGAAATTAGTCCAATGTTTCACTAGATGGTTCTTTTCGTTGACTAAATATCAAATTTTGATACAATTCAAGGAGATTGACATTGGATACTAACAACGGGCATTCTCTTGGGGTACCGCACTATGATTTGGTGGGAAATTAGTCCAATGTTTCACTAGATGGGTCTTTTCTTTAAATAAATATCAAATTTTGATACAATTCAACGAGATTGACATTGGACACTAACAACGGGCATTCTCTTGGGGTACCGCACTATGATTTGGTGGGAAATTAGTCCAATGTTTCACTAGATGGGTCTTTTCTTTAAATAAATATCAAATTTTGATACAATTCAACGAGATTGACATTGGACACTAACAACGGGCATTCTCTTGGGGTACCGCACTATTATTTGGTGGGAAATTAGTCCAATGTTTCACTAGATGGGTCTTTTCTTTAAATAAATATCAAATTTTGATACAATTCAACGAGATTGACATTGGACACTAACAACGGGCATTCTCTTGGGGTACCGCACTATGATTTGGTGGGAAATTAGTCCAATGTTTCACTAGATGGGTCTTTTCGTTGAATAAATATCAAATTTTGATACAATTCAACAAGATTGACATTGGCCACTAACAACAGGCATTCTCTTGGGGTACCGCACTATGATTTGGTGGGAAATTAGTCCAATGTGTCACTAGATGGGTCTTTTCTTTAAATAAATATCAAATTTTGATACAATTCAACGAGATTGACATTGGACACTAACAACGGGCATTCTCTTGGGGTACCGCACTATTATTTGGTGGGAAATTAGTCCAATGTTTCACTAGATGGGTCTTTTCTTTAAATAAATATCAAATTTTGATACAATTCAACGAGATTGACATTGGACACTAACAACGGGCATTCTCTTGGGGTACCGTATATGATTTGGTGGAAAATTAGTCCAATGTTTCACTAGATGGTTCTTTTCGTTGAATAAATATCAAATTTTGATACAATTCAACGAGATTGACATTGGAAACTAACAACGGGCATTCTCTTGGGTGTACCGCAGTATGATTTGGTGGGAAATTAGTCCAATGTTTCACTAGATGGTTCTTTTCGTTGAATAAATATCAAATTTTGATACAATTCAACGAGATTGACATTGGCCACTAACAACGGGCATTCTCTTGGGGTACAGCACTATGATTTGGTGGGAAATTAGTCCAATGTTTCACTTGATGGTTCTTTTCGTTGAATAAATATCAAATTTTGATACAATTCAACGAGATTGACATTTGACACTAACAACGGGTATTCTCTTGGGGTACCGCACTATTATTTGGTGGGAAATTAGTCCAATGTTTCACTAGATGGTTCTTTTCGTTGACTAAATATCAAATTTTGATACAATTCAAGGAGATTGACATTGGATACTAACAACGGGCATTCTCTTGGGGTACCGCACTATTATTTGGTGGGAAATTAGTCCAATGTTTCACTATATGGGTCTTTTTGTTGAATAAATATCAAATTTTGATACAATTCAACGAGATTGACATTTGACACTAACAACAGGCATTCTCTTGGGGTACCGCACTATTATTTGGTGGGAAATTAGTCCAATGTTTCACTATATGGGTCTTTTTGTTGAATAAATATCAAATTTTGATACAATTCAACGAGATTGATATTGGACACTAACAACGGGCATTCTCTTGGGGTAAGGCAATTTGATTTTGTGGGAAATAAGTGCAATGTTTCACTAGATGGTTCTTTTCGCTGAATAAATATCAAATTTTGATACAATTCAACGAGATTTACATTGGCCACTAACAACGGGCATTCTCTTGGGGTACCGCACTATGATTTGGTGGGAAATTAGTCCAATGTTTCACTAGATGGGTCTTTTCGTTGAATAAATATCAAATTTTGATACAATTCAACGAGATTGACATTGGACACTAACAACGGGCATTCTCTTGGGGTACCGCACTATGATTTGGTGGGAAATTAGTCCAATGTTTCACTAGATGGTTCTTATCGTTGAATAATTATCAAATTTTGATACAATTCAACGAGATTGACATTGGCCACTAACAACGGGCATTCTCTTGGGGTATCGCACTATGATTTGGTGGGAAATTAGTCCAATGTTTCACTAGATGGGTCTTTTCGTTGAATAAATATAAAATTTTGATACAATTCAACGAGATTGACATTGGACACTAACAACGGGCATTCTCTTGGGGTACCGCACTATGATTTGGTGGGAAATTAGTCCAATGTTTCACTAGATGGGTCTTTTTGTTAAATAAATATCAAATTTTGATACAATTCAAAGAGATTGACATTGGACACTAACAACGGGCATTCTCTTGGGGTACCGCACTATGATTTGGTGGGAAATTAGTCCAATGTTTCACTAGATGGGTCTTTTCTTTGAATAAATATCAAATTTTGATACAATTCAACGAGATTGACATTGGACACTAACAACGGGCATTCTCTTGGGGTACCGCACTATGACTTGGTGGGAAATTAGTCTAATGTTTCACTAGATGGGTCTTTTCATTGAATAAATATCAAATTTTGATACAATTCAATGAGATTGACATTGGACACTAACAACGCGCATTCTCTTGGGGTACCGTATATGATTTGGTGGGAAATTAGTCCAATGTTTCACTAGATGGGTCTTTTCGTTGAATAAATATCAAATTTTGATACAATTCAACGAGATTGATATTGGACACTAACAACGGGCATTCTCTTGGGGTACCGCACTATGATTTTGTGGGAAATTAGTCCAATGTTTCACTAGATGGTTCTTTTCGTTGAATAAATATCAAATGTTGATACAATTCAACGAGATTGACATTGGCCACTAACAGCGGCATTCCCTTGGGGTACCGCACTATGATTTGGTGGGAAATTAGTCAAATGTTTCACTAGATGGGTCTTTTCGTTGAATAAATATCAAATTTTGATACAATTCAACGAGATTGACATTGGACACTAACAACGGGCATTCTCTTGGGGTACCGCACTATGACTTGGTGGGAAATTAGTCTAATGTTTCACTAGATGGGTCTTTTCATTGAATAAATATCAAATTTTGATACAATTCAATGAGATTGACATTGGACACTAACAACGCGCATTCTCTTGGGGTACCGTATATGATTTGGTGGGAAATTAGTCCAATGTTTCACTAGATGGGTCTTTTCGTTGAATAAATATCAAATTTTGATACAATTCAACGAGATTGATATTGGACACTAACAACGGGCATTCTCTTGGGGTACCGCACTATGATTTTGTGGGAAATTAGTCCAATGTTTCACTAGATGGTTCTTTTCGTTGAATAAATATCAAATGTTGATACAATTCAACGAGATTGACATTGGCCACTAACAGCGGCATTCCCTTGGGGTACCGCACTATGATTTGGTGGGAAATTAGTCAAATGTTTCACTAGATGGGTCTTTTCGTTGAATAACTATCAAATTTTGATACAATTCAACGAGATTGACATTGGCCACTAACAACGGGCACTCTCTTGGGGTACCGCACTATGATTTAGTGGGAAATTAGTCCAATGTTTCACTAGATGGTTCTTTTTGTTGAATAAATATCAAATTTTGATACAATTCAACGAGATTGACATTGGACACTAATAACGGGCATTCTCTTGGGGTACCGCACTATGATTTGGTGGGAAATTAGTCCAATGTTTCACTTGATGGTTCTTTTCGTTGAATAAATATCAAATTTTGATACAATTCAACGAGATTGACATTGGACACTAACAACGGGCATTCTCTTGGGGTACCGCACTATGATTTGGTGGGAAATTAGTCCAATGTTTCACTAGATGGTTCTTTTCGTTGAATAAATATCAAATTTTGATACAATTCAACGAGATTGACATTGGATACTAACAACGGGCATTCTCTTGGGGTACCGCACTATGATTTGGTGGGAAATTAGTCCAATGTTTCACTAGATGGTTCTTTTCGTTGAATAAATATCAAATTTTGATACAATTCAACGAGATTGACATTGGATACTAACAACGGGCATTCTCTTGGGGTACCGCACTATGATTTGGTGGGAAATTAGTCAAATGTTTCACTAGATTGGTCTTTTCGTTGAATAAATATCAAATTTTGATACAATTCAACGAGATTGACATTGGCCACTAACAACGGGCATTCTCTTGGGGTACCGCACTATGATTTGGTGGGAAATTAGTCCAATGTTTTACTAGATGGTTCCTTTCGTTGAATAAATATCAAATTTTGATACAATTCAACGAGATTGACATTGGATACTAACAACGGGCATTCTCTTGGGGTACCGCACTATGATTTGGTGGGAAATTAGTCCAATGTTTCACTAGATGGTTCTTTTCGTTGAATAAATATAAAATTTTGATACAATTCAACGAGATTGACATTGGATACTAACAACGGGCATTCTCTTGGGGTACCGCACTATGATTTGGTGGGAAATTAGTCACATGTTTCACTAGATTGGTCTTTTCGTTGAATAAATATCAAATTTTGATACAATTCAACGAGATTGACATTGGCCACTAACAACGGGCATTCTCTGGGGGTACCGCACTATGATTTGGTAAGAAATTAGTCCAATGTTTCACTAGATAGGTCTTTTCGTTGAATAAATATCAAATTTTGATACAATTCAAAGAGATTGACATTGGACACTAACAACGGGCATTCTCTTGGGGTACCGCACTATGATTTGGTGGGAAATTAGTCCAATGTTTCACTAGATGTTTCTTTTCGTTGAATAAATATCAAATTTTGATACAATTCAACGAGATTGACATTGGACACTAACAACCGGCATTCTCTTGGGGTACCGCACTATGATTTGGTGGGAAATTAGTCCAATGTTTCACTAGATGGGTCTTTTCTTTGAATAAATATCAAATTTTGATACAATTCAACGAGATTGACATTGGACACTAACAATGGGCATTCTCTTGGGGTACCGCACTATGACTTGGTGGGAAATTAGTCCAATGTTTCACTAGATGGGTCTTTTCGTTGAATAAATATCAAATTTTGATAAAATTCAACGAGATTGACATTGGCCACTAACAACGGGCATTCTCTTGGGGTACCGCACTATGATTTGGTGGGAAATTAGTCCAATGTTTCACTAGATGGTTCTTTTCGTTGAATAAATATCAAATTTTGATACAATTCAACGAGATTGACATTGGATACTAACAACGGGCATTCTCTTGGGGTACCGCACTATGATTTGGTGGGAAATTAGTCCAATGTTTCACTAGATGGTTCTTTTTGTTGAATAAATATCAAATTTTGATACAATTCAACGAGATTGACATTGGATACTAACAACGGGCATTCTCTTGGGGTACCGCACTATGATTTGGTGGGAAATTAGTCAAATGTTTCACTAGATTGGTCTTTTCGTTGAATAAATATTAAATTTTGATACAATTCAACGAGATTGACATTGGCCACTAACAACGGGCATTCTCTTGGGGTACCGCACTATGATTTGGTGGGAAATTAGTCCAATGTTTCACTAGATGGTTCCTTTCGTTGAATAAATATCAAATTTTGATACAATTCAACGAGATTGACATTGGACACTAACAATGGGCATTCTCTTGGGGTACCGCACTATGACTTGGTGGGAAATTAGTCCAATGTTTCACTAGATGGGTCTTTTCGTTGAATAAATATCAAATTTTGATACAATTCAACGAGATTGACATTGGCCACTAACAACGGGCATTCTCTTGGGGTACCGCACTATGATTTGGTGGAAAATTAGTCCAATGTTTCACTAGATGGGTCTTTTCGTTGCATAAATATCAAATTTTGATACAAATCAACGAGATTGACATTGGACACTAACAACGGGCATTCTCTTGGGGTACCGCACTATGATTTGGTGGGAAATTAGTCCAATGTTTCACTAGATGGGCCTTTTCTTTAAATAAATATCAAATTTTGATACAATTCAACGAGATTGACATTGGACACTAACAACGGGCATTCTCTTGGGGTACCGCACTATGATTTGGTGGGAAATTAGTCCAATGTGTCACTAGATGGGTCTTTTCGTTGAATAAATATCAAATTTTGATACAATTCAACGAGATTGACATTGGCCACTAACAACGGGCATTCTCTTGGGGTACCGCACTATGATTTGGTGGGAAATTAGTCTAATGTTTCACTAGATGGGTCTTTTCGTTGAATAAATATGAAATTTTGATACAAATCAACGAGATTGACATTGGCCACTACCAACGGGAATTCTCTTGGGGTAAGGCAATTTGATTTTGTGGGGAATAAGTCCAATGTTTCACTAGATGGTTCTTATCGTTGAATAAATATCAAATTTTGATACAATTCAACGAGATTTACATTGGCCACTAACAACGGGCATTCTCTTGGGGTACCGTACTATGATTTGGTGGGAAATTAGTCCAATGTTTCACTAGATGGGTCTTTTCGTTGAATAAATATCAAATTTTGATACAATTCAACGAGATTGACATTGGACACTAACAACGGGCATTCTCTTGGGGTACCGCACTATGATTTGGTGGGAAATTAGTCCAATGTTTCACTAGATGGTTCTTATCGTTGAATAATTATCAAATTTTGATACAATTCAACGAGATTGACATTGGCCACTAACAACGGGCATTCTCTTGGGGTACCGCACTATGATTTGGTGGGAAATTAGTCCAATGTTTCACTAGATTGGTCTTTTCGTTGAATAAATATAAAATTTTGATACAATTCAACGAGATTGACATTGGACACTAACAACGGGCATTCTCTTGGGGTACCGCACTATGATTTGGTGGGAAATTAGTCCAATGTTTCACTAGATGGGTCTTTTTGTTAAATAAATATCAAATTTTGATACAATTCAAAGAGATTGACATTGGACACTAACAACGGGCATTCTCTTGGGGTACCGCACTATGATTTGGTGGGAAATTAGTCCAATGTTTCACTAGATGGGTCTTTTCTTTGAATAAATATCAAATTTTGATACAATTCAACGAGATTGACATTGGACACTAACAACGGGCATTCTCTTGGGGTACCGCACTATGACTTGGTGGGAAATTAGTCTAATGTTTCACTAGATGGGTCTTTTCATTGAATAAATATCAAATTTTGATACAATTCAATGAGATTGACATTGGACACTAATAACGCGCATTCTCTTGGGGTACCGTATATGATTTGGTGGGAAATTAGTCCAATGTTTCACTAGATGGGTCTTTTCGTTGAATAAATATCAAATTTTGATACAATTCAACGAGATTGATATTGGACACTAACAACGGGCATTCTCTTGGGGTACCGCACTATGATTTTGTGGGAAATTAGTCCAATGTTTCACTAGATGGTTCTTTTCGTTGAATAAATATCAAATTTTGATACAATTCAACGAGATTGACATTGGCCACTAACAGCGGGCATTCCCTTGGGGTACCGCACTATGATTTGGTGGGAAATTAGTCAAATGTTTCACTAGATGGGTCTTTTCGTTGAATAAATATCAAATTTTGATACAATTCAACGAGATTGACATTGGCCACTAACAACGGGCACTCTCTTGGGGTACCGCACTATGATTTAGTGGGAAATTAGTCCAATGTTTCACTAGATGGTTCTTTTTGTTGAATAAATATCAAATTTTGATACAATTCAACGAGATTGACATTGGACACTAATAACGGGCATTCTCTTGGGGTACCGCACTATGATTTGGTGGGAAATTAGTCCAATGTTTCACTTGATGGTTCTTTTCGTTGAATAAATATCAAATTTTGATACAATTCAACGAGATTGACATTGGACACTAACAACGGGCATTCTCTTGGGGTACCGCACTATGATTTGGTGGGAAATTAGTCCAATGTTTCACTAGATGGTTCTTTTCGTTGAATAAATATCAAATTTTGATACAATTCAACGAGATTGACATTGGATACTAACAACGGGCATTCTCTTGGGGTACCGCACTATGATTTGGTGGGAAATTAGTCAAATGTTTCACTAGATTGGTCTTTTTGTTGAATAAATATCAAATTTTGATACAATTCAACGAGATTGACATTGGCCACTAACAACGGGCATTCTCTTGGGGTACCGCACTATGATTTGGTGGGAAATTAGTCCAATGTTTCACTAGATGGTTCCTTTCGTTGAATAAATATCAAATTTTGATACAATTCAACGAGATTGACATTGGATACTAACAACGGGCATTCTCTTGGGGTACCGCACTATGATTTGGTGGGAAATTAGTCCAATGTTTCACTAGATGGTTCTTTTCATTGAATAAATATAAAATTTTGATACAATTCAACGAGATTGACATTGGATACTAACAACGGGCATTCTCTTGGGGTACCGCACTATGATTTGGTGGGAAATTAGTCACATGTTTCACTAGATTGGTCTTTTCGTTGAATAAATATCAAATTTTGATACAATTCAACGAGATTGACATTGGCCACTAACAACGGGCATTCTCTGGGGGTACCGCACTATGATTTGGTGGGAAATTAGTCCAATGTTTCACTAGATAGGTCTTTTCGTTGAATAAATATCAAATTTTGATACAATTCAAAGAGATTGACATTGGACACTAACAACGGGCATTCTCTTGGGGTACCGCACTATGATTTGGTGGGAAATTAGTCCAATGTTTCACTAGATGTTTCTTTTCGTTGAATAAATATCAAATTTTGATACAATTCAACGAGATTGACATTGGACACTAACAACCGGCATTCTCTTGGGGTACCGCACTATGATTTGGTGGGAAATTAGTCCAATGTTTCACTAGATGGGTCTTTTCTTTGAATAAATATCAAATTTTGATACAATTCAACGAGATTGACATTGGACACTAACAATGGGCATTCTCTTGGGGTACCGCACTATGACTTGGTGGGAAATTAGTCCAATGTTTCACTAGATGGGTCTTTTCGTTGAATAAATATCAAATTTTGATAAAATTCAACGAGATTGACATTGGCCACTAACAACGGGCATTCTCTTGGGGTACCGCACTATGATTTGGTGGGAAATTAGTCCAATGTTTCACTAGATGGTTCTTTTCGTTGAATAAATATCAAATTTTGATACAATTCAACGAGATTGACATTGGATACTAACAACGGGCATTCTCTTGGGGTACCGCACTATGATTTGGTGGGAAATTAGTCCAATGTTTCACTAGATGGTTCTTTTTGTTGAATAAATATCAAATTTTGATACAATTCAACGAGATTGACATTGGCCACTAACAACGGGCATTCTCTGGGGGTACCGCACTATGATTTGGTGGGAAATTAGTCCAATGTTTCACTAGATAGGTCTTTTCGTTGAATTAATATCAAATTTTGATACAATTCAAAGAGATTGACAATGGACACTAACAATGGGCATTCTCTTGGGGTACCGCACTATGATTTGGTGGGAAATTAGTCCAATGTTTCCCTAGATGGTTCTTTTCGTTGAATAAATATCAAATTTTGATACAATTCAACGAGATTGACATTGGACACTAACAATGGGCATTCTCTTGGGGTACCGCACTATGACTTGGTGGGAAATTAGTCCAATGTTTCACTAGATGGGTCTTTTCGTTGAATAAATATCAAATTTTGATACAATTCAACGAGATTGACATTGGCCACTAACAACGGGCATTCTCTTGGGGTACCGCACTATGATTTGGTGTGAAATTAGTCTAATGTTTCACTAGATGGGTCTTTTCGTTGAATAAATATGAAATTTTGATACAAATCAAGGAGATTGACATTGGCCACTACCAACGGGAATTCTCTTGGGGTAAGGCAATTTGATTTTGTGGGGAATAAGTCCAATGTTTCACTAGATGGTTCTTATCGTTGAATAAATATCAAATTTTGATACAATTCAACGAGATTGACATTGGACACTAACAACGGGCATTCTCTTGAGGTACCGCACTATGAATTGGTGGGTAATTTGTCCAATGTTTCACTAGATGGTTTTTTTTCGTTGAATAAATATCAAATTTTGATACTATAACGGGCATTCTCTTGGGGTACCGCATTATGATTTGGTGGGAAATTAGTCCAATGTTTCACTAGATGGGTCTTTTCGTTGAATAAATATCAAATTTTGATACAATTCAACGAGATTGACATTGGCCACTAACAACAGGCATTCTCTTGGGGTACCGCACTATGATTTGGTGGGAAATTAGTCCATTGTAGTATCAAACTGACATTTTGTGACTTTAAAGGAGATAGAATTTTTATTTAATGAGCTCATTGTATCGTGTGATTTCTTTTACCTGTTTCCTGTTAGGAACCTGAACATATAATCTTTGAGAAGATCATGGCAAATAAGAAAGTCACCCATGTTCAATACTCCTCTTGCTGATCCGCAGTAGTTTTGAATGGTCTCACATCCCATTGATGAGCACTTCCTGAAAGGTACTGATAAGAGAATATTTTTTTGGCTATTAAATCTTTTGAAATCTTGTGGAATATTGCCATAGGGAACTTGTCCACATAACATAGCGTGTAGGGTTATTCCGGTAACATATTGAAAGTAATACCGTTAGCTATACCAAATTTTAAACGAGAATTGTACCCTTTGGTAGACCAGTTTCAATAGAATTGTTACCCTTAGACATGTAGATATTGGAAGAAAAGAGTGCCTCTGCAAGATACATTTTTCATTTCCAAGCTGTTCGAGGCAAACTTTATCTCATAATTGTTAACTAGGAAATTTTAAGTGTTGATTTGTTTGATTACTGAAAATAAAGGCATGACCATTCCCAAGACCAAGTACGATACCCTTGGCAAGACCGAAATTGCAAAGCAAGTATACTTCTGGTTATACTGGAAGTCCGACAAAGTATACATGTAAAGAAGGGTATAGAAATGATCGCGGCACATCCCCAGGCACTTTTACTATGGAAGAACATCCCCCTAAAGTGAATTTGCGAAATAGTGCCAATGCTATCGATGCAATGCAAAATATATTTACCAAATACATATTTGATGCCAGTACGAGCTATTAACTTTTTAGGAGTATTCATCCAGCAAATCTGTTCATCAAATAATGATCCACAGCATCTACAACAGTCTCCGTCAAATTCAGGGATGCAAGATAGGCCAGTTGGAAGGCTCTGAATGGCTTTCTCCAATGTACCGTCGTAAACACTTCGTTGTAATTCCGTCGTTTTCCATTGTACTTTTTTAGTCGAGACTGCTGACTTGACAAATATTCGTCTATAAGAAGTTTTTAACAACTCGCTATGCTTTATTATGTCGATGAAGCTGTCAGGGATTGGATCTGAATCAAGAAATGGCTTTATGATTTTTATGTGTCTACAGTCGTGTCTTCCATAAGCACATGTGAAGCATACAAATCCTTTCCTGTCAACTGCAACTACTGTTTCGTCATCTTCATCTTTACAAACGTACAGCATAGGGTCTTCAGTATTTTGAAGAACCTTTATGAGTGGTGCAGCCTATGCGATGAATGATTAGAAACAATTATTTTGCGATTGAAGGTTTTCATAGTACGTTCTGGTAGATATTTTATTTCTTTTTAAAATAATTGATATTCTCTTGTACGTGAGCACTTAAGCTGTGTTAACCGCAGCAACACACAACATAAAGTTTGCAATAAAATGTCCACGGTAATAAGTTTGTATACAGTCAATAAATATTCCAAGATGTTACCTTATTGTACAAGTGGTCATTCTCCTCATCTAAAAACAGAATATATTTACATGAGTTTATCAGAGATTGAAAAATGTGGTATAGTGAATTCTTCGTTTGCTTTATTTCGAGTTCTGAGAGTTGGAAAAACCTGTTTGAAGGATCTAATGAAGTTGAAGTTATAGCTCTAGCAGCGGAGTTTAACTTATTTACCTTCCTCCAAAATCTTCCACTTCAGTTTCATTCACATCATCCAATTTCGTAGCCATTTTCTTCGCAACTGTTACGTGGAGGCACTCTGGGTAGGATTCTGTGAGGCGTGTCTCAAAATCTACAGAGAAACAGAACACATCTTAGTAAAACCACTCGAAGAACTCTGTATGTTGACAAGTTACGCTTATTCTATAGCTTAAGCATAGCCGCTTCATCCACCCTTGCTCTAGAAATGCGTTTATCGACATAGTATTTCTCCCACATGAATGTTTTGGAAGAGTCGGCTACGCAAATTGTTTTTCTTCTTAAAAGAGTGTAGATGAGATCGTCAGAGAGACATAATATTAATAACTTCCGATAGATCGAACCCCGATAACCGGAAAACTCGCTAAGTCAAACTGATTTTGTATTATTCCCCTTGAACAAGATATAATATAGAAATAACCACGAAAACTCAAAACCTTGATAACTCGAACATTCGCCATCTCGAACCACTTTTCCATCCCTTTATGGCTATTTTCGCTTGATAACTCTTAACTATTTCACAGTGATGACAAAATGACATAAAAAATTGAATTGTTACAGAATTTTTTTCATCAAATCAAGCTGCTGTTGATACAAATTTCCAGTGCAGATTCTTGTACAAACCAATCTTCCAATCTTCTGTTTTTGTCTTATAAAATATTTTGTTGCTGTCGTTGTTGTTGTGTACATGAAAGGTTCAAGTAATCCTGTAAAGCTGTAAGTGACTAAAGCAGCGAAATTTGTTTTCCTGAAAATACAAACCATTTATTGTTTCTGAAATATTCTGGGAAAGAATCTGCACGTATGTATTTCGACGTGGGTCACAAGAACATGAAAATATCCAAACCCCATCATCGAGACAACAGCGATGAACTCTTTTGACAAATCGGAACTTATTTCTCTACAAAAAAGATAAGTTTCAAACTGGCTTTTTATCATCAGTAAAGGAGTGCTAGTAATTTTGGAAAAGGCAGAATTTGCTTTAAAAATATTTTTGTTAAAAAACTTTAATAACCAATTGTAATAAAAATTTTTTTGCTTAAACGAATGAATTTAGAAAAAGGCCATGCAATCAAATAATTTATCATAATGACATCACAATAACAATAAATATTTTTACGTATGGAAGCAAATTTCAATGATATGATCACAGAATCATTTCTTCTACAAGTGCCTTAAAGTAAGACCTTCCAAAGCTTTTTGACCAGCACTCACCTTTAGGGAGTTCTTTGATGTGTCAAAGTCTTGCAGGAGAAACATAGAAAAAGTTACATCTGTTGAGGAAATCGCCCTTGCTCTCAGAAGCTTCACCAAATAGATTTCATCAGTGTCCATATGAATCTGTGATGAAATGAACAATCTTCATAAATTGTAATTCAAAGTTTCAAATCTACATTTAACTAATTCACTATAAATGATGCAGGAGAAGTGAAGGACCTTATACAAAGTACAGTATGATACGGTTATAACATACCCAAAGGGAACTTAGCATTTGGTACGTTATAAGCAAAGTATGTTATAAGCAGGGTATTTTCTTTGTTCTGTGACTCCAGTTTATATCTGAGAGTACATTATAATGAAGTGTGTTATAACCGGATTATACTGTGCAACATAAAAACTTTAGTATCAAATTGTCACTGAATATGTATCCTTTTGATCTACAAACCACTTCATCGTCTGAGCTGCTGGCTTCAAACCCACAAGCATTATAATTCTCACTAAAATTATCGATGTCAGATGTATCATCATTAGCCAAATCCATTCCATCATCAAGTGCAAATAAATCTGTAAAAAAGTTTTATTTTAAACGCCTCATTTGAAGGAAAGTTGAACTTCAAAGTTCAGTATCATTTACAAATACGCAAATAAGAATAAAAGCCATGACTAAGTTTTTGCTGCTGTTGGCAAAGCCAATTACGTGAGATTGTGATAATGATACATGTAGTGTTTTTTAATTCAGATTTTTCATACCTAATTATTGTTTTGATTATTAATTGTTGGTTTCTGGAGTAATTAACATGTAAAAAATTAAATGAACAAGTTCTTGTCCAACATCAATACATGATAGATTTGTTAAAAAATGAAGATGCCTCTGTGATTTATGCTTGCCAGGACTCGAACCTGGACTGATTCTCTAATTAGAGAACAGTGCTACGAATTGCACCACAAGCATGTAACTAGAAACCACAACATAGACATCAAGTCCCTATTCCACCGTGGTGTTACTGTTAGGTAGGTACTACTTAACTTTGTACAGAAAGACAGGTACACAGCTAAGCAACGCTTTGCACGCTTTTTTGCTCATGAATGAATAAGAAAAATTACCAACTCTCGGGGACTGTCCACCTGAATCTTCTGCTCCCATTTCCATTTCACAGTCACTGTTAATGCCAACATCACAAAACTGTGGCTCCTCCCCCTGACCATAAGACACATCTCCACTTTCAAAAGTAAAACCCCCACCAGTTTCTTTAGTTTTTGAAGATTTCTTGTAGCTCTTAGGACGCTTTCTCTTGCATATTAATCTGTGTTCATTAAATAAATATCCCGGGATATTTTCCTCCAAGCAAGAATATAACTCCAGACGACCCGTCGTGGCCGATGATTCCGCTGCACTTGCAGAAGAGGACTTACCAGACTTTCTATTGATACCCGATCCATCCATCTTCTAAGAAAATTGCTAGAGAATTATCAGAGAAAACCAAAATAGAAATAATAACTAACTTGCTTTTGCTACTCCATGATAATCTATATATCCTTGTTTCCAGATACTATATGAAAGGTAACCTTTAGGCCCATAAGCCTCCCTTGCAGAAAAAAGAACAGTTAACCTTAATCCAAAACGAGGATGCTTCGTTTGTTGAATATCAAATTTTGAGACTTTATATAAATGGAGAAATGAACAGGAAAGAGTTGCAGAATTGAAAAGAGAACGCCAAGGAATATTTGAACCTGGTGTAGCATGTAAATACCCGCTAAAAGATGAAGATGTTCTAGATTATAGAAATTGGAAAATACCATCAAGGAGAGATTTGACAGATGCTGAAGCTGAAGAAGTTGAGAGAGCATTTGAGCTGTTCACAAGAAAAGGTGTTTATCCCTACGATTGGGTGGGCAGTGCAGCGAAAATGGAAGAAACATCTCTACTCCCGAAAGAAGCATTTTACAACAAACTCAATGATTCTGACATCAGTGATGAAGATTATGAACATGCTCAACAGGTTTGGCAATTCTTCAACTGCCAGACTTTTCAAGATTATCATGAACTGTACTTGAAAACTGATGTGTTGCTGTTGACTGATATATTCGAGTCGTTCAGAGAACAAAGTCTGGAATTCTACGGACTCGATCCTGCACATTATCTAACTGCTCCTTCGCTGGCCTGGGATGCGATGCTGAAGATGACCGGTGTGAAGCTGGAATTGTTATCTGAAGAAAAGGAGGACATTCTACTGATGATTGAAGATGGCATTCGTGGTGGTGTCTCGATAGCAGTGAAACGGCATGCTAAATCAACAGAAAACAACACGCTGATGTATCTGGATGCAAACAATCTGTATGGTTGGGCAATGTCGCAACCAATGCCGTATGGTGGTTTCAAGCAGTTTACACAAGAAGAAATCAGAAATACAGACATCAATGCTTTGCTGACAAGATGGAATGAAGATGTTGGTTATATTCTCAAAGTCTATTTGGAATATCCAGCCGAGTTACACGATCATCATGCAGATCTACCATTGGCGCCGCAAAGATTAAAGTGTAGTTCAAGAAGACATGCTATCAGAACATCAAAAGAACGCTCACGAAGAACTTTTCAATGGAAAAAAGTTTAAGTCAACACCGAAGCTAATACCAACATAGTTGCAAACAAATAAATCGTTATCTAACTTGTTCTGAATGTTGAAATATTTATTAGCCATTGAGTTCATTGAAACGTTTTTTGTTCTATTAATTAGAAAGAATATGCAATGTTGTCCACATCTAGCAGTCTCATAGGATTGAACTTGAAACTTGTTATAAGCGAGCTTGAAGGGACTAATAAAGTCTAGAAATTCTTTCAACATAGGAGGTTCACCAAACGAATCATAGAAATCCAATCGACCATCATCAGCAATATAGACAGCTACCCAGTGGGTTCCTTTACCAGTAAAATTATCTTCATTGAAAATAAATGAACAAGGTAGAGAATGAATGTCGATATTTTGATTTCATCTTTCCGAATACACCATGGAAATGAGGTAGCTTTTCACATTTTACAAGTAAGTTATTAATCGTTATATCATCCATAATTACCAATCTCGAATGATGTTTTTATTACTATCAATTTGAATAACCCTATCAAATTCACCCAAAATTACAATGTTCATCAAACTGTCAACAGCGTTTGCAAAATTTATACTGATTCTCAGATTACCCTCTCTTTTGAGCAAATATTGCTCATCTGCACAGTTTCCTTTAGGTGTCAAATCAAACCCATAGATTGCCGATCCTTGTTTGAATCTATCATAATCAATTAGGCTAGGTGAATTATTCAAGCTGGTCACCAAGCGACTGTAGGCATAAAAGTAATCATCATCATCATAATTCAATCTAAGAGGTGGGGTAATTTCTTGATAAACTCAAACAGATTTCCTTCATCTGCTCCATTGAATGATGTATTATCAACCAGCGCAAAAAACAATCTGTTTGGAATCTTTCCATTGAACACATTATCTTGAACCCAACTGGTTGTTGCGGCATTGATTAAGTAGCTTGCCATATGAGGTTGACAGACTGGGTAAACCGCATTCGTTTTCATCAGTGTTCTTTCAATTCCTTTCAATACATCATCTTTAAGATGTATGTGAAGAAGCACCAGTTTCACTTCGGAAATGTACAGACGTGAAGTGTTTCCAGTCTTTGTCATCAAACAAAACACATCACTGTTTGGACTCAATCGCCATTGAAGACGAACGCCAGGCAGCAAGTATTTGCTTTGATTGCAAATGTTAACATGAGGTTTTGTCAACACTTTAACCTTTTCACTATCATCAAATGGTGCAGATCTTGCATTTAAACACAGATTTTTTGTTGCTGATGTGGTTGTTGGAAAACCAACATTTTCTTTGCCAATCGTATCACTGACCCAGTTTGTCATTTTCAAATAGTTTTTAGCTCTGGTTTCATCAAACGTTAGAATTGTTTCCAAGTAAGATTGGTAGGCATACATTCCATTTGCTTCTGTGACGGGAGTGTCATTCAAAACCAACTCTATCTGCTTCCACATGGATTGACCAATATTATTTATTACTCCAGCAAATTCTGCAGTGGTTTTTCCAATATTACTTCCATCGACTCTTTTAATAGCTAGAGTCGAGACGAAATAAGAATGATTCAAGGCAATCATATGATCAGGCTGAGCAGGAATGTCAAACACAACAGTTTGTTTTGAGGCATTGAGAGCAGCAGTTTGTGGAAAATATTCAACATCTTTAAAATACTTGACATCGTTTTGAATTACTGGTGGGCAGAATAAATCCAAACTTTCACAGGACATTCAGTATATTCTGGCTTTATGCTCCTTGTTGCAAATTCTTCTTCAACAGTTTCTTCAACAAAGTTTTTTTCAAATCAGGTTTCTTAGCTCTTCTTTTCTTCACCAATTGCTTAGGTATGAATATCCCTCTCATGGTGCTTTCTTTCATAGATCTTTTAGGACGAACTCTTGATTTCTTACCAGCAGTCGATTTCTTACCAGCAGTCGATTTCTTACCAGCAGTCGATTTTTTACCAGCAGTCGATTTCTTACCAGCAGCAATTTCTTACCAGCAGGCGACTTCTTGACAGATTTCTTCACAACATCGGCGATTTCTTCAGTAGCCTTCCTTTTAATTCCTCTCATAGAATTTGATAGTATCTTTTACAACTTCTCCAATATTCTCCCAGCTAATATCCGATCGACCACCTTTTCTCCTTCTTCTTCTAAAACAGGTTTTGAAATTTTCTCAGCAGCTTTTACACCTTGTTTCTTTATTGTTGGCATTGCAGCTTTAACAGCTCTTTTAAAAATAGATCCAGCTTTCCTTGATATACTACCTACTCCTCTTCCATGCTGGTAGGTGTAAAAATACGGAGTTGATTTGTAAATTGGGAAATCATACATGTTTTCTTCTAAAGTGTAGCAAGAATGTTGTCTTTGTTTTGTAGAATTGTATCTCTTTTCCCAACTCATTGTAGACTTTTATAGTAAATTCGTTGATGTCGTTGTACAATAATGGATAATAGAACAAATTTTCAAATTCCACAAAATTTACAACATGCTTGTTAATTTTCAACGGAATGAAGCGTAATAGTGGCGTGCTAATTTTTCCAACTACTCGATAGTCTAACAACGAGCAATATATAAACATATTCTTCCCTTCTGCGTTGACTTGGAAATGTTCATCACCCACCACATCAGTCGTTCTTTCGATTGCGCTGAATACATAATCTGTTAATGACTTGTCTAGATAAGTTCCAGTAAATGGACATGGTGTCCATCTCACATCTCTGTAATAAACATTATTCATGTTTTTATTATATTCTTCTGTAGCTTCAACGAAACCAAACAATTTACGCAAATCTTTCCCCAATGCAACTCTTTTAACATACTTTGGAAAGGTTATCTTGATTTTTGAATCTACAATTGAAAACTGTGGCAGACCTTTGTGAGGCAAACCTAATTCTTTTACCTTCGTAAGGCAAACCTAATTTTTTTTCTTTTATTCTTTTTCTTTTACCATATTCTTTTACTCTTCCCTCTTGTGCGTGAATGTCTTCATTCATAATTGAAACAATTTTTCTCATTGTTAATTTGTGAACGGTATCTCCCTCTGAGATTTCACCAATAAGGTGACTAAGACGTACGTAATACACGCGCTTATCAGCTGCCTGATTCCATTTCTTTGTATATTCATCCGATATTACCAATCTCACATTCAAATCTTCAAAACCAACCTTGTTGGTAGAAATTTGGAAAAATCCCATCATTCGCCAGGGTTCAAACAGTTGGTTGGAAAGTTGTTGAGAAAGCTGTTTTTACAGAGTCAATAATATTTTTCGCAAGTTTAGATGTTCCAGGTTTGTTAAGATGAAGTTCAAACCAGAGAATGTTAAATTATCATTGTCTAAAAAACTTATTTCTTTTTTGGTGCACAGGTCTTTTAGGAGATTGTTGGCTTTATAAATTTCTTGGTTTAAGTGAGCATTGTCTTGTCGATGGATGATGTTTCATATGAAGACTTTGGTGTTTGGTGACTGGGAGGAAACTGTATTGGCCAGGTTGATGATATTGGAAGATATTCTTTCAGCATTCTGCTCTCTCTCAGGTCATTGGTGCCTCCATGTATCATAATGCCATCAGGGGATCTTTCAATACTTGGAATGATGTGGTGAGATAGGTCATTTGTTGTGGCTCCTGATATGTTGATGGATTTGAAGGCGGATGTTCTTGGCAACATTTTATATGGTTGAAGTCCGTTTGTCATGGAATCTCCAACCACATAATTTTTTTTCTTTAGTCAATTTGAGAGGTGTTTTGGAAGTGTTTGATGATTGGGTTGATGATGATTTGGTATGGTGTTGGTTGGTTGTTTGTTTTGGCGTGGAATAGTTTGGGGCTTTGACGCAGTGTTTGTGTTTGTTGTTTGTTTGAATGGATTTAGATGAATATGATTCTCAGTTAGAGGTTGAAAGAAGCTTTGATGTTGGACGTTTGGAGTAGGTGATTGGGTAGGAGGTAGGGCATGCTTTTGTGTCACTGTTTTCCATTGTTGCGTGTCAGTTATATTCATTTCTTTTAATATCCAGATTTCATTCTTCAATTTCTCACTTTCTTTTGCAAGCTCGCTATATTTGTCGTATTGTAATAATGACTTTTTATATGTGGGTTCCTATGTTGTTGATGTGATCCAATTGGGTGGTTTTTATTTATTTCTTTCTTCTTTAATTTTGCTTTGTTCTTCTCTTATCTAGATGATTTCTTTCCATGTAAGAAAATACTCTTCTTTTTCTTTTCCTTCCTCTTCTTGCTCATTTGGCTTTGGACTGGTATGTTGAGTGATAAGGAGATCAGAGATTTGCCATGATGGTGACTTGTTTCGAGAGAAAAAGCTGTTTTGTGGGGTAGTTGGTGGTGAATCAGGTTCAGGCTCTGGTGGAACCCATATATTTTCTTAAGTAATTTTAGTACTGAGATTAATTACTATTCATTTACTTTCATACCTAGTTTTAAGGTTTCACAAACTTGCGCTAAATACACAAATAGTAGTAGCACAGTTAACATGCCTCTGTACGCCATTATGATACTAGGTCCTCTAATTCAGTGAAACCAAAGTCTGTATAAGAAAAAAATCGTAATTGTGCCAGTTGTGTGAGAGATATCAGTAGATCGAGAAGAGCTTGCTCTACAAGCCTATCTAAGTGTTTTTGATGAGCAAAGCTGCACTGCTTGAGAAAAATAGTCATTTGCAACAAAACACTTTCACTAATACAATCGAATTGGGTTTTTTACCTTCTTCTAGTTTAGGTGCTGTAAATGAGTGAAACATAAGCCTGTATTAGAAAAGAACTTAGAATTTGCCACTTAATGTGAGAGACGTCAGTAGATAGAGAAAGGCTTGATCTACAACCCTATCTAATTGTTTTGTGGAACGAGCCTGCATTTTGTAGCAAATTTTTATTTTCAAACAGGCATTATCACTCATGCAGTTGAGTCAGGTCACTTTAACATTTTCCAGTTGAAGTTCTGTAAATCACTGAAACAAAAGTCTGTAGAAGGAAAAAAACAAATATTATTGCCGGCTTTGTTAGACACATCGATATAAAGAAAGAGGCTTGCTCTATTACCCTATCCTAGTGTTTTTGCGTTCTTCAACAAGACATTTCCAGTAAAGCAATCGAATCCTTCTTCTAGTTATGGTGTCATAAATCAGTGAAACAAAAGTCTCTATGAGAAAAAAACCAAAATTTTGCCACTTCTGTTAGACACATTAAACGATAGAGAAGAGGTTGCTCTGCAGCCCTGTTTTGTTTTATATGTGGGGCAACCTTGCATTTTTTAGAAATTGTTACTTTCAATATTATCATAAAGAACAAACGGGCAAGGTCCCAGTCACATTCATAGAAGGCGAACATTACTTTCATAGCAAATGTTATCAAAATTACACAATGTTATCAAAATTACTGCATGTCATTAAGAAGGTGCTGCAGTTGTGTAACTCAGCTGACTTTTGCTGTTAGTAGTTCAGTTTGGTTGGGGTTTGAGCCTAGCCAGGCTAGGATAGTAGCCAGGCTAAAAGTCTCAACTAGTCAACCTAACACTGAGATCCTATAAAACACTATATCATCTTCACCTTTACCAATAGAGTACCCAGGTTGTGACATCACAAAATTATATTGTTATTTTAATGTGCAAAATCATTCAAATAAATCAAACATTACCGAGATATGGCCATCTAAAGAAATACATTTCAACAGGAGATCAATTAATTTTGTGCCTTGATCAAAACATTATGAACAGAAGAAAAAATACAGTGATTTTCTATTGAAATGTATTTAATGACTTTGGAAGACCTGTTTTTCAATACCGGATGTATTTACATGCATTCTTCGACTTCACTTTTCCTGGAACTTTTCCTTTCTTGATGTTCGAAGAAGAAAATCCAGGACTGCAGAGAACTACTCTGTTGACCGAGGATAATCATAAGCCTGCCATGGATACAACCCCTCTGGCGTTTCTGTCAAGCTGTTTTCCTGTTTGTAATTTGTATTCTATAACGTGCTATGAGCTGTGTTATTGATCGGTAAAAACATATCTTTTTTATTGTTAGGAATAAACCGGGTGGTGGGAAAACTTTGTGAAATATAATAAATGGTGGTTGAAATAAGCAAGGGGCTCTTTGTCTGCCTAACTAGATAACAACATCTTTTTATCATAATTTGCCCAAGTTAAGAAAGAAAATTAATGCAAGTTTTGTGCTCAGCTGCAGTACACAAGGAAATAACTATCAAAACCCCCTTCAAAACTCCTCAAGTAAAAAAAGGGCTGAGAAAATCGTCATCTTTTGCAGAACCTTGACAACTTTCTGTACCATAAGAAGATATAAAACAAATTCTTCTAAGTTGGCACTATACTTAGAAATATAAAAACTATATTGTATATCATAGCACATTGACATAAGTAAGATTGTTGTTCTGTTTAAGCAGTTTTTAATTTGTTTCTTGTTGATATTATTGCCTAAATTTTCAGTATAATCATTAGAACTGGAATGACGTTTTAAAAAGATATAGGAGTATATGCTATGAATGAAATTGAAATGGCAATTGTTACCTCATCAGAAAATGCAATAGGGTTTCTTTCATGTAACAAATCGATTTTTCTTCAAGTAACAGTAGAATCTGTTTTTATTGCTTCTAGCTGGTTTTTTAATGTTTGGAGTTCTCCTTTATATTTTTTGTGTACTTTTTGTTCTATACTTGTTACTTGTCCGTGCAAACCATGTTCAGCTAGAAGATAAAAATCTAAACGTTCTAGCAAGAAATGTTGAGTAAATATCTACTCATCTGTTTTCATGGAAAACTTCAATAAATAACTTCAAATAGAGCATAAATAAGCAAAGATAAGAGTAAAGACATTGAAATTCTTTGGGGGGACCTCCAGCTATACTACCTAGATGTTCCACTCAAAAAATTGAGATATTGGTACCAAAAGTTTGAGATATTTCAGAATGAATGCATCAGTGATTGTTTGATGCCTTTTTTGCAGCCAGATTTTATGCATGATTTTCTACTCGGAAAAAATTCATTGTCTATCTAAATTTTTAACAATCAGGGAGTGTACATTGTTTTTTATTCATATGAAAATTAGTGAAATTTTCTTGTATTTACCTTCTCTTATTGTTTTCTTCTGGTAAAAGTGCCGCCTGGAAAAAAGAATTGTTTTACATTCCAAAAATGATTTGATGGTTACATATGGCCAATTCTGCTGTGTTTTAACATAACTTTGTCAGACATGCAATATATTTACTTTCTATGGCTTGAAAAAGATTTTGACTTACTTGCTTTCCAATATCTGTATTATTTAGTGATGCTGTTCGATTTACAACATGTAAAATTATTCCATCAGAAAAGCTCGCTTTTTACTAAGAACTTGTGGACACTGTTAATGTAATATTTATAATGATAACATCCAATATAACACAAAATTAAGTACGGTGAATGAATGCTTAGATGGATGGGACGGAGTACGATTTATGAAACAACCAATGGTTCGTGTTTTGAGCAAGTGAGATTTCTTTTAAATTGTGATTTTTATAGCCGTCCAGAGAGGCAAAGTAACCCAAGACTGACTGATCCTTAGTTTCGGGTCCACTAAGGATCTTCTTCTTCTTCAAGTAACCTGCTGAAAGACATTGAAGAGTCCCTCCAGTTTAGCAGGCATGGGTAAGTTTTTGCAACGAATGACTGGTCTGTGACTTAATCTGGTCTAGAAGTCTGTCCTCTTCTTCCTTGACGAACGTCTGCTGGCAATCTTCCTGGACAATGTCAGATTTTCGAGCTTTCTTTCCTGGTGATGTGTCCAAGCAACTTGACCTGTCGCTTTTCGTTGGTAGGCTGCTGGATTTAGGCCCTGTACCTTCGTATACGGATATTTAACATTCTTCTTTACAATACAGCCCCCTCCCTGTTCAGGAAGGGCTGGAAGAGAACATCAGGAAGGACAGAACCAAAATCTTACTTTGTTAATAGCCCATTTGTTGCAAATTTATCTTTTCTGCTGCACTGCACCACCCAGTACCCCTGATGCTCGTCTTTCTCCATGGTAGTAGAGGCAACAACTGTACCAAGCAATTTCAGCATACAACTGCAGAAGAACTCCAGCTCCACCTGGTTTCTGTCTGTACCAGATTTCACCATCTTTCATGTAGAACTTCAGTGTTAGCGAGAATTCTGTAGTCTCCTTATGGAAGCAAAGTCAAAGGTATATTACAATGGTTTAGTCAGAAAATATAAACAAAAAACGTATACGCGGCTTTACAGATATTAAATAGTGGAATATGTGGCTAGAATCCGCCAGAATGTGTGACTTTTTCCTTCGTTTTTCCTGAGGATGGGTATGGTTTACCAGTACTGTCACCTGAGAATCGGTGCACTTTTTCAACAAGTTCAGCTGAGAGAATTGTTGTTTTTCTGAATGCTATTTCAAAAGACAAGACGCAAAAGATGAGCCGAGCCACAATTATTCTTTAGATTTTTCGATTTTGAGCCTGACAGCGTTGCAAAGGAGAAGTGTGAAAAGTGAATGTTCACTTTTCTCTCTGACTCCTCCACGGCAGCATGATATTTCTGGCATGACTGTGTTCAGATAAAGAAAGATTTAGACATAGGGTAAGTGTATCACGTGTCCAACATATATGATATTTAACTATATGTGTGTTTCAAAACAAATAGCACAACAATCACATCGTGTGCCTTGGGAAAACATGAAAGAAAAGAATTGTGCAAAGAAATGAAAAACTGTCTTAGGACCTAAGCAATAAGGTGATAAGTCTAACGATAACTATAAAGTAGTATCCAGGACTAAACCAGACAACGATTGTAAGAAAAGCGCATTCATACTTCAAAGGCGTAAGCAAATCCAGTCATTATTACATTCATGAAAGAATGTTTCGCAAAGCGAAATTCGAAATATTTAAAAAAAATCAAGGCAATCCCTATACGAATCTTTGTAAATCTCAATACATCCGATTTTCAGTTGAATTTTCAGAACAGCAAAAATAGAGACAGCAGGCTATACAATCTCACTCCTTCAAAAAGCCTGCCGGATTCCTATTGAAACAAAAGGATTCTTACAAAATTCCTACAAAATCAATAGAGATGTAATAAGGGTTTTCCCACATTCTTCGACACACAAACACACACAAACTTGACATTGATCTTGACATTATCTTTTCGGTTTCATATTTAACAATTCCAGGCTAAACGACATTATAGCAACAAGAAGGCTTCTTTGAGCCAGATACAAATAAACAAAGTCCATTACAGCCTTTCACAAGCACTGTATGTCTTCTTTTATAATACAAACTAGTGGTACAGTACAGCCTCTTACAAGCACTGCCTTTCCGTAATATAATACTTAAGCCTATTGCTCGGAAGCTTTCAAAAGCCTCCCGGCCTAACGGTTATCTACCCTATAGTAGAGCCTTACCTTGCGTACTTTTCTTTGCTTTACTATCTCCTTCCCTACTGAAGCTAGGTTACATACTTCTATATATACGAAATATTAAGAGATAAACAGGAAACATTACAATTTTGTGAGGGTAAAGAAGTTAAAGAAATACCCAAACACCAATACAAAGATTTCCTGAAAACATTGTATAAACGACGTCTAATACAAAAGCCGGTAAAACGTGAAACAACTAGGTGACGAACATAGATGACGGTTATGTTACATCCATAAGAAAACACTGGCGAATGAATGAAAACTTACAGGCCTAAAAACTAACAGTATCACAGAGATTCCAGCTGAAGGTGTACGAGATTCCAAGGAGCGAATTGCCCCCTTGAGGTTGTGTGAGTAGCTAGTTACGAGGGTGAGGGGCATTTTACTCCTCAACAAAGCATGCATGATTCCCATTGAAACAAAAGGATTCTTATAAGATTCCTACAAAAACTGTAGACCAACTAGCCTTGCAAGGCGATGGGGTTTCTGTTTCATGGAGATTGCAATGATAACTCTACTTTTCCTCTGTGGAAACATGGAATCGTCAGAGAAGATACATATGTACAAACTTACAAATTTTATCAAAATCATTTCAGTATAATAAAAAAGCAGAATGCAGCCATACCAGATTTGAAGGAATCAAGTGACCCTACGTCGCGTGGTGCGAAGCGGGACAAAGCTTTTGTCAACATCACTTGAGGAGTCTTATTCACTGGAATCTCATGTCTGATGTGTGACACAATCAGCTGCTTGAATTACTGGATATATCAATGAAGATTCGGACAATTCTTGATAAGATCTTCAAACAGGGAATCTATGCAGTGACATAAACCAATTGACAGAAAAAAAGCAACCACAATGGAAACAATTTTTTGCAATCGATTATGTTTAGTTTTCCTTCTTCTGACAAATGGATACAAATATTTTTGGATGACTTTGAGAGGAACAAGACATTTTATAGAGGTGTGATGGATAAGAAGCTGGCCCATGCCTTCATTTAAACTAATCATACTTTTCATGTCAGGAAATCTGTCAGTACATTCCGCCAATCTGATGGAACGTATGTAAAAAAATTTATAATTTATTTATACTTTTAAATGAGCACAAACAAGTTATTGATTGGTTTTTAACACGTTTAATGTCTTACAACAACATAAGGGAACTACTGGAAAATGTAAGAGATAGACTGGCAACTAAGGGAATTTCTCTAAATTATATTGTGGTGGACAAGTGCTGTGGACCTTCAGGAGAAGAAAAGTTTTACAAATCAATTTTCAGTGAAAAAACAAACATAAAACTTGACCTTTTTTATGCAGTTCAACGTGCTGTGCGACAGTTTCCAGACAAAACCACTCCGGAGGTGCTGTTGTTTTGTAAAGAATTTGGACTTATTTTTCGTTTGAAAGCAGATGAAGAAGAGAAAAGGAAGAAAGAAGCCGCAGAACCTGCATTGATTAACAAGAATTTAAATAACCTTTTAACAAGATTGAGTTCAAGGATTGAGAAATTGCAATAACAAAATAAAGAGAACCTTTATGATGAAATAAGAAAGTTACAAATTATGTTGAGAAGGGATGCCTTTCCGATCTCTGTGTGGGAAGTGGAACAAAAGTTAACGAACGCTTGCAGAAGCTACTAAATAGTTCAGTTCTATGGGGAGTAGTGAATATTGGTCCTGATCTGATACAAGCAATATTAACAGAGCTCTTTTTCTCATATAATTGCAAAAAAATGGGAAAGAAACATGACTGTAACAAAAAAATAACGATCCATCCACCTATTGAGGCATATGTCACAGATTTTTTCAGCAGACAAGACTGGTACAAAAAACTACGAATGTAAATCAAACTTTTCTTCATTTCATGCTAAAGATAGCACTGAAACTTTCAGCATAACAAAACAGTAGAAAACATACCTGATTTAGAGAATTACAGAACGATGTACTGTCTGATGGTACAATGTCACACATAATCAGCCATACCATAACTTGTTGCAGAGTACTGACTTATGTTGAAAATTGTTTGAGTAATAGAAAATCGTTTGGTCGGTCACGTTTTGTGAAGCTCCAAATGAAGTAGGTTTTTAAAAGCATTCAAGGGGATACTGATTAAAGTCGCAAATTTAAAGAATGGTATAAGTTGAGGAGAAGTATTCTAATCATTCAACTTGGTGCTTTTTATCTTTTTGAAGAACGTCGTACGTTGATTTGAGTTTGGCTACGTTTTAAATCGTTGCCTAGTCACCCATGCCTCGTCAGGCCGCCTCGACAGCCCCATCCATGAATGAAGAAACGATCAAAAGTATAATCGAAACAGCTATCCAGGATCTAATTACGAAGGATGACATGCAGAATCTTATCATGAATTTAGAAGAAAAGATGGAAAAGATCCTTGTGGAAAAAATTGCTGAAATATAGAAACCCTTGGAAGATAAATCCAAAGCTTGGAAAGCAAGTTGTCCGTGTACGAAGCTCATATGCAAGATCTTGAGGTAAAAATTGATGATAATGAACAGTACAGTCGCCGATCTTGTCTGAGAATAACTGGAATACCATTACCTCAAAATGGGAATGAATCCTCAGAAGAATGCGAGAAGAAAGTGATGGATGTTTTTGCTGAGTTAGAAGTAGACATTTCTGAGGATGGAATAGATAGAGCACATCGCGTTGGAAAGAAAACCAAGGATGATGATGGAATTATGGGTCAGGCAATGATTATTAAGCTCAATTCTTGGAAGGACAGAGTCGCAGTTTACCAAGCACGAAAGAAACTCGAGGGTAAACCTTTCTACGTTGACTTTACAATCAGACGAGCAAAGTTACTCAAACTTGCCCAGTCATTGGTGAAATCGAATCCAGATTTTGATTTTGCATTTGCTGACATTAATTGCCGTCTTAGAGTAAAAAGATCGGATGACAGGTTTCAATTTTTCAATACAAAAGAGGAACTCTTGACCATAATCTGAAGAGGTTTTTTTTTTTCTTGACTTGAGAGTTTATTCCTTATAGTTATTAGTATTTAACATTAAGCTTAGGGCTAGTTTCAAGTTGGCGGAAATCCCGCGGTCGAGGCGGCTATCTTGTTTATGCGGGTTCGTTTCTTAATGCCGCTTGCAAACCTAAAAATTTTCTTCTTTTTTTTCGTCTGCGCGGGGAGTTCCCCTGACTTGAAACAGGCCCTGTGATTCCCGTTGTTTTTTTCGGAATAGAAGCCCAATTCCCATGGCAATCGGAGTTTGAACCGCTTCCTAAATGCTTTTCTTATCAAAACTATTGCAGCTGTTTTCCAGGGAAGATTACAGAATAGAGTATCTCCCATGACTATACAAATGTGATTATTTACCGTTCTACTAAACCCCCATATGCATCAAATTTAATAATAATCAGTTCCCCGTGGACGCGTTTACAGTACCTTCGATATCTAAAGTTTGGTGGTTTCCACCGAAATTGTATAGCTCACAATTAAGTCCCCAACTACTGCTCAAAATGTATCTTGATCATTTTGCCCTTTCGTTGGATTGTAAACTTTGTGTTAATTTCTTTTGTTTGTGGTATATTTGTTTATTTTGTATCCTGGCATTCTTATTTTCCTTATTTTACGATGGTGGTTGCATTGTGACTGATTGCCCCTTAGGACCAGCAAGACGATTTCATTGTGATGATGCCGGTTGAAATCAATCAATGGAGAGCAACAATAGGGTGTTTCCGTGTATCCGTGCAAAACTTGTCCCAACTTAGCAGAAATGTTAGGCCACTTGCAATTCTCTTTCAAATTTTTAAGTTATTTTGGTTTTTTTATTTGTTCATCGCAGTCTCGATCCTTGTTCTTCCATTTGCACTAACAATACAGTTTCTTGCAGTTCACTCTGTTGCACCAGAGTTATGTTTTTTGCCTTTGTTTGCCCGCATGCATCAGTCTCCGAAGGTGGTATTTTACGTGACCGTAGAACTCTTCAAGCGAATTCCTATAGGCGTGACTGTCATTTCTCGATATAAGTACTTTCATTCTCACTATGTCTACTTTTACATAGCGTGCGTAGCATGCTCCGTACTACATATATAATGGTTAGTCTTCAGGACCATTCTGCTGAGTGGTGATGTAGAAACGAATCCGGGCCCTGAAACACTTGACTTTTGTACTTGGAACTTAAATAGTATCACTGCACATGATTTTCTACGAGTCTCTCTTATAGAGGCTTACAATTCGATGTATAATTATGACCTTATTGGAATTGTTGAAACCCACCTTAACAGCACTGTTGATGAAGATAGATTGCCACTAGATGGATATACGTTTATTAAAAATAACCATCCTCAAAATGTGAAAAGGGGTGGTGTTGGGCTGTATGTTAAAGATTCCCTCCCTTCAAAAAATCGCTCTGACCTAGTGACTCTTCCTGAATGTATTGTGCACGAAATCCAATTGCTTCGCTGTATTCTATAGAAGTCCAAGTCAGGATCCGGAGGAGTTTGATAACTTTACAATAAACTTTGAGTTGATGCTATCAAAATGCATGCTGAAAATCCTTTCTGTGTTATCATTACTGGTGATTTCAACTGTAGATCAACTCAGTGGTGGGAAAATGACACCGAAAGTAATGAAGGAAAAATTTTTTAGCCACTAGCTTCAGACAATGGTCTTCATCAATTGATAGTAGAACCAACCCATTTGATGGGTGATTCCAAATCCTGTATCGACTTGATATTTACTGACCAACCTAACCTGATCATTGAGTCTGGTGTCCATCCATCTCTACATGAACAGTGCCACCACCAAATTGTTCACGGTAAATTATCTGTTTCAAACATAGCCTTACCTCCATACACCCGCAAAATTTGGTACTACGACAAGGCAGACTTTGTAGCCATTAGGAAAAGCATTGAGATGTTTTCATGGCATGAACATCTTGACAAAATGACGTGTCCTAACAAACAAGTAAATCTACTCAATGAAGTCCATTTGAACATTTATTCTAATTTCATTCCAAATAAAGTTAAAACAATAAGGCCTCGCCAAGCACCCTGGATAACGCAAGGCGTCAAAAACTTTCTCAGTAAAAAAAATCGCGCATATAAAAGCTTTATGAGGAGTGGTCGGCCAGACGACAAACTTGAAGGTATACAAAGCATGATATCTGAAGGGGCAAAGTTGGTTGAGGAAGCTAAGCAGAGTTACTTCCGTAAGGCTGGAGAAACCTTGGCTAATCTTGGTACAGGTAGCAAAACTTACTGGACTTTAATAAATACCGTTCTAAACAAAGTAAAGATTCCCATGATACCACCTCTTCTAGAGAACGGGATGTTTATAACGGATTTTACCAAAAAGGCACAGATTTTCAATGACTATTTCATACTTCAATGCACGACCATTAACACAGGGAGTGAAATTCCACAAAATCTTCCAGTAACTACGACTCTGATAAGTGATTTTGTCATCTCTGAGGAAAAGATACTAAATATCATAAGATCGTTTAATCCTAATAAAGCACATGGCTGGGATGAAATATCTGTGAGGATGATAAAGTTAAGCGATGCTTGATTGGTTCTTCCACTTAAAATAATTTTCATAAATTGTTTGAGGAGTGGTTTATTTCCCGAAATATGGAAATATGCAAATGTAGTTCCAGTTCATAAGAAAAATTAGAAAAATTACCATCCTATTTCTCTGCTACCGATTTTTGGGAGAATATTTGAAAAACTGATATATGATTCTCTTTACACACATCTTGCATCACATGAACTGCTTAATCCAAATCAATCAGGTTTTTGCCCAGGTGACTCAACGGTCAACCAGTTACTCTCAATAACACATACAATATTTCAAGCATTTCACTGTAATCCGCCTCTAGATGTTCGCTCTGTGTATCTTGATATTTCTAATGCATTTGACAGGGTCTGGCACGATGGTCTAATTCATAAATTAAAACGCTGTGGTGTCTCGGGACAACTTCTTCTCCTAATCCAAAGTTTTCTCAAGGATCGAAAGCAGAGGACTGTACTGAATGGACAGAGTTCTAGTTGGGGAGATATTTCAGCAGGGGTGCCCCAGGGCTCTATTCTAGGACCATTGTTTTTCCTTGTGTATATAAATGATCTAACCGTTGGCTTGAAGTGCAATGCCAAGTTATTTGCTGATTATACATCACTGTTCACAGTGGTAGAAGACTCCAATACAGCCGCCAATGAAATAAACCATGAATTAGACTTGATAAGTCAGTGGGCTCACGCCTGGAGAATGTCTTTTAATCCTGATCCACAAAAACAAGCTGTCAAAGTGACATTTTCAAGAAAGAAAACTGCAATTGATCACCCAATAATCCTTTTTAACAACATACCAGTTAAGAAAGTGAATGATCATAAACATTTAGGAATTATATTAGACTCAAAACTATCTTTCTCAGTGCATATCAAACCTGCTATCTCAAAAGCAAGAAAGGGCATTGGTTTGCTGAAATATCTCTCCAAATATCTGCCCCGGCATACACTAAACAAATTATTTAAGCTCTATGTTCGATCCCACCTGGACTATGGTGACGTTATTTACCATATTCCTGCGAAATTATGTGAATTCAGTCAAAATATCATCTTGCCAAATTTAATGGAAAAGCTAGAGTCAGTCCAATACTCTGCTGCCTTGGCTGTTTCGGGAACATGGAGGGGAACATCGAGAGAGAAACTGTACACATAGCTTGGCTGGGAGTCATTAAGCTCCCGAAGATGGAGCAGACGCCTTACCTTGTTCTACATGTTTTCAAACAATCTTAGCCCTGAGTATACATCAGATCCAATTCCCCCTCTTCATCAGTCGCAGTACAGTCTTCCCAACCAGGATGTCATAGGGCGATTGAAGGCAAGGACAGAAAAATTTAAGTCTAGTTTCTATCCTAACTGTTTATCTGAATGGAATAAGCTTGAGCCTGAAATGAGACTTGCACCTTCTGCTGCTGTTTTTAAGAAAAAGTTCTTATCAATAATCCGCCCCCCTGCAAAATCTGTCTTTGGAATCCATGACCAAGTCGGATTATCCTATCTCACTCAACTTAGAGTTGGTCTCAGCTAGTTGAATCTCCACAAATTCAAGCATAATTTCAAGGATACCATAAACCCGATGTGCCCATCAAACGATGGCATTGAGGATACGGAACACTTTTTGTTGCTCTGCCCTTCTTTTGACGTTCAGCAGCAAGATCTTCTTTCTGGAATTGTAGAATTATTACGACCATTTGTTCAAATCGTCAACTTGTCAAATGATGTTTTGGCGCAGATTTTATTCTATGGCGATAAAGACCTCTCAAATGAATTGAACAGAGATATTCTTAAATTGACTTTACATTTCATCCACCAAACTGGTCGTTTTGATTGAGTTCTTAAAATTTTCAGTGCTAAGCAACCACCATCCCCTTACGTAAATGTTCCTTTTCCTTTGCAACTCCAGTTTCCCATTAGATGTCAGGCATTTGCACCTACCCAACCAACGAATTTACCCGATGGACCTACACTCATGGTTATTATCTGCAATTCTTCCCAATGCTAGCCCGACATCTATTGTCAAACAGAATCTATAATCCTCGTCAAAAATATTGGGGACAGTATGTTATAAGTATGTTTTACCTTAAAAACCCCGTCTCAATACAACATATTTGGGTAATAAGACCCCCCTCCCCCCCGACTCAATGTTGGGACCACTGTCAACATCGATTTCACCAACATTGAGTCGGGGGGAGGGGGGTATGCGTCTTTAGAGCGAGAATTTTACAAAAGTTCGAAGTGTCCCAGCCTTTTTGGCGAGGATTGTCTGAATTTTGAGTAATGACAGCAAAACAGAAGGTCAGAAATTCTGTTATAAACAGTAACGGGAGGGTTGTAAATTTACATAAAACAGTCTGCATTATGTTGTCTCGAGACGAATCTAACTATAAACTGAAAACTTTTCATCAAAGCTCATAAACTGACTCCACTGTTTAGCAGTGAATTATTACGAAATTCAGAAAATGAAACAAATTATGCAGGCATGATGTACTTGCTTTCAAGTGTTGTTGATCTTCACAACAGAGAACCGAAGAATGCTAAAGTAAGCATAATTGGCATTGTTATTTGATGGAATGCGAAATTGAATAAGGAGCAACCAAGCAGGATGCCAAGTTCTACAGTTCTCCACACAGTTCTCCCCACAGTTCTCCATCTTCAAATGTAAATATCTCCTCGTTGCTTGAAAGACTGCACTTGTAACTTTGTAATTCTGTATTATTTCATGTCTACTTTAAGATTTTCAACAGAGTTCGACTGCCAATGTATGGCAAAGTATATTTCTCACAGTTCTCCACCTGTTTTTAAAGATAGGTTTTCACCAGCTGTATTGTTTACTTACTACAGAGAGTGGAGAACTGTCGGAAAACGAACTCAGAAGGAATGACAAAAAGGGAAAATTATTTTATAACATGAAATACTACCAGAAATGTATTGTCGGATAGCGAGAAGTATGGGAAAATTATTTGGACTTGAGTTATTCCACTTTTATGCGGTAGAAAATGATGGAGAACTGTCAGTTTCTTAGATGTCAAGCTCTCTCCTCCGCAGCGGCAGACACATCCCTTGAATTGTGGTCTACAGAACGGTTCTAAAGATGCATTTGAATGAGAAAAGGTATTGCTTCTGCAGCTGAAAAATGTGTACCGTTGCCTCTTATGATTTTGCGATGTTGGAAAGTGAATTACGGCCTTTTTCAAAGGATTCCTTCACTTTTCAATGAATTTTCACATTTTGCAAAATTTTGGCACTGACCCCCCATAGCCCCCGAAAATATAAAGTCATTCCTCCTATTTACAATAAACATCACTTGAGCCTTTTGAGTCTTTCCATTCTTGAGAAAAACACAATTTTAGATTTCTGCACTTGCTCAGACAATCCTCATCAAAAATATTGGGGACAGTATGTTATAAGTATGTTTTACCTTAAAAACCCTGTCCCAATACAACATATTTGGGTAATAAGACCCCCCTCCCCCCGACTCAATGTTGGGACCACTGTCAACATCGATTTCACCAACATTGAGTCGGGGGGAGGGGGTATGCGTCTTTAGGGCGTGAATTTTACAAAAGTTCGAAGTGTCCCAGCCTTTTTGGCGAGGATTGTAGTTTAGTACCCATTAGTTTTTTTTTATTGCTCCTAGTGTAGTTGTTTGTCTAGTTGCATGTCTTTATGTTATGGCCATGGAGTAGTCATTGTTTTTGCTCCTCAGGGCATCGTCACAGTAGTGTCGTATTGTAATTAGGAAGTATAGTAGAACGTACCCTATGTCGTAAATATTTTATATGAATAAAAAAAAAAAAGTAAAAGAAGCATTGATGTTTTATTGGACCATTAACAATGCAGTCAAGTGTAAACTTGTTGCATTGTGCCAGCTCTGATGAGATTGACCAGAATTGTGCAAGAAGTAAACTCAATAGAAATCTCGCTAGTTTTGGTCTTGAAGTTGATCAAATACCAGCAAATTGTAATTGTCAATTCAGGGCTATTATAGACAACTAAAGAAAACTGTGCTTCGCCAACAAAACAAAGATGGAAAAGAGGTATTTCAAAACCATTTAAAATCTTTGGGTCTTACTTTGCAGCCAGAGGAAAATGATTCCTTCAAATTGAGGCAATTGTGTGTTGATGCAATAGAACACAATAAAAATTATAAGCCATTCATAGCTAATTCAGAGCACGCACTGGGCTCAAGAGCCAAATTCAGAGAATCAGGTGTCTGGGCAAATACTATTGGTGATTTGGTAACAAAAGTTTGTGCAGATATACTTGGAGTTGCCTTGGAGGAGATATCTTTGTGCTGACATCACCATTTGAGATGAATATGGTACCATTTGTTCATGAAAATATCCTGACAGAATCTGTTTTGTTTGTAGCATATACATCTGACCATTATGATGCAACTTCAGAGGCCACTGAAGCAACAGAGGCAACAGCGACTAAATAGAAAAAACAATCTCATCAGGTAATGAGGTAATTTTATTTAATTTTATTTTATTTTATTTTATTTAATTTAATTTAATTTTATTTTATTTTATTTTATTTAATTTTATTTTATTTCTCAGGTAATTTTATTTCTTAGTTTTCAGGAAAAGTTTATTTTTGTATCATATTTCAAAAAGTTTATGTTTTTTACAATTGAATAATGATGACATGTTGACATTTTGGCAGAGTAGAAATGTTTAATTTTTTTCTAATACAGTTTTAAATCAAATTTTTTATGCAAAAATAGTTAAACATGATGAAAAGCGCTTCCTTCTCAGAAAGCCCATTCTTAAGTGTAGTGAACTGAAATCTTTTCTTCTTTGAGCGTGAGCAAAATCAATATTTTTCTAGAGAGCACAGGGTAATTAGAGAAGGAAAAGTGGTAACGGACAACATCAATATCTAAGAAAAGACAAGGAGAGCAAGTTTTTAGGCCCGCTGTGAGACCAACAGTTTTGGTTCTCACTCTGTTTTCAGCTCTGAGTGTCAGAACCAATAAGAAAAGTATCACAAATCAAAGCCCATGCCTCATTCTACATACATGGTAGGTTTATTAAGAAAAAGCAACCTTTTCTGCACAACAACAACTTAGGGTTCTCGCGTTCTGCATCCAAAAGAACAAGCGATCCGTACAGTGTCAAAAGGGCTGAGCAACCCCGGTGGGGTACCTAATATAAATTGGGTACCGCCTATATAGGTGGGTTTTCGGCCCTGAAATTCTCTAAAAATTGCTAGATTTTCTCCAAAACCCCATGAAATGGGGTGGGAAATTTAAGAACAATCAAACATGTTACTTCATTTCGGTCAGATCAATGTTAAAATCGCGTCACAGATGTTCGCAGTACAATTTAAAGCTATAATAAAATGAGATCAACAAACTCATTTCTCTCATTCCCTGTTTTCCCTCTCATTTCCTGTTTTCCCTCTCATTATTCAGGGTTTCTTTTCGCTAATGTCTACATTATATGTGGGTGCGTTCGAAAAATCTGTTATACATCCCCCTTCATCAATAGGTCATGCAATCCACACCTGAAGTCAGTCAGACATTAATGGACCAAGGGTACAGCAACTGTACGGAAGAACAACCAAGGACGAGGACCTAGGAACCAGCTGCACATTATGGTCGAAGCATTTCTTTCCATTTCTAAGGGGCAACATCCACACGGATACGTTTTAACAAAGTTCCGTTTTGAAAACATTCCACTCTGGAAACCGTTTTCAAAAATTCTGTTCTCCGTCGCAGATTTACTGGTGCCATGTTACCTCATTGTCACTAATCTCCCTTCGATACAAAGATCAATCCATGTGAATAGTAGTATTGTTACTGTCACTAGCAGTGCCTTTTACCTGCCATGTATAGAACGTTAAAAGACTGCGCCCGTCCATGATTCACGGACACCAACGTCCTTCTCCACTTAAAGCACTGTAAACGCTAAAGCTTCTTTCCACTTCAAGACTAAGCTATTCATGCAGACAGTCACTGAAACTAAGTTAAGACTAACCAGCTTCCAACCTGTCATGCAATACCTCGGTGATAAAATACCCCCTAAACCATTGCATACAATCAAACTATACTAATTTCCCGTGCATACTATGAAAGTCTCATTCACGTCACTTCGTATAACAGTGGAGCTTTCTTCTACGCTAAGACACCACACTGAAACAGTTTTGCCTCATACTTTTCTAGCAGTGATTGTGTCCTCTAATCAAACTGATTTGTTATTTAGAATGACCCCGTTCATAAACAACCATTGCAAGGCGGGGGTCCAAGGTGATCTGCGGACCGTAAAAGCCCGACCCGAGGCGCACCAGGGCTAGTCTATTGATATGGTCCGTTAGCACTTTTCTCTCCCTAGTTTCCCTGTGCTCTCTTGAAAAATATTACTTTTGCTTACGCTGAAAGAAGAAAATATCTCAGTTCACTACACTTTACAATGGGCTTCCTGTGCCCTTTTTTAAAGAGGGCACTTAGTCCTGTCATCGAGATGACAGGCCTAGCATTTTGTATTTATTCATGAATAAAATATATAGACCATGATTAAGACCACAAATTTACATGATTTAGACCACAAAGTGGAACGGGAGAAGGCATATTTTGTATGAGAATGATCACCGAGAAGTTCACAGATGCACGAAAAGATGTCTATACCTGCTTTATTGATTACTCTAAAGCATTTGACAAAATATGTCATGAAAAACTAGTGGAAAGCTTGACAATAATAAATGTGGATGGGAAAGATATTCAACTCATAATCAAGTTATACTGGGATCAGACTGCTGGTATCAGAATACACAGAAATAAAATGTGGTGCGAGGTAGTGTTGTGTTCTCTCACCATCACTTTTCAACCTGTGTTCAGAGCTGATTTGCAGAAAAGTTGAAGGAATACATGGAATTACCGTTGTTGGCATCAAAATAAATAATTTAAGGTATGCTGACAACACTGTCTCAATTGCAGAAGGAGAGAATGAGTTGCAAGAACTCCTACAACTAGTGAATGAGAAAAGTGAAGAATTTTGTCTGCAAATGAACATAAAAAAGACAAAAACAATGGTATTCAGCAATGGTATTCAGTACCTGCCACCAACTTGGTGCTTGACGGGAACAAGGTCGAACAAGTGAAAGACTAAACCTATCTGGGACACACATTAACTGAGGATGGCAGATGTAAGACAGAAATTAGAAAAAGAATTAATATTGCACGAAGTACCTTTATAACTATGAGAGACCTTCTTACAGCAAAGAATATGAAATTTTCTGTGAGACTGAAGCTACTTAATTGCTATATATGGTCTACACTTCTATATGGTGTAGAAACGCGGACACTGACAAAGACAATGGAGAAGAAGTTAACATCATTTGAAATGTGGACATACAGAAGAATGATAAGAATCCCATGGACAAAAAAGATAATCAAGAAGTGCCACACATAATTGAAATTCAAGGAACTGCAGTGCTTGGAATGGTCAAAGAACGAAAGACACGCTATTTTGGTCACACTAAGAGACACAGTGGAATCTTGAAATAAGTAATGGAGCGCAGTGTGGAAGGCAGGTGGCCAAGAGGAACACTGAGAATCAGCTTGGAGGAGAACATTAAGACTAAATATCTTAGTGATTGTAGTAGAATATGTGAAAGTAGAGCTGCATGGTTGAGTATTGTATCCAACCTCCCGACTGACAGGGAACCTAACCTACCTACCGGGAATAGAATTCCAATTTGGCATACAATCATACATCAATAACTTGGGTGAAATTTTGCGTTCCAGTGGCAGGAGAAGTAGTGGGACATATGTTGAGTTTTAAAATATCATGTGAGTTGAAAAAATTTTATATGTTGACACTAGTATTGAAACATGACAACACATTGTGCCTTTTGTTTAAGGGTCTCAATCCAGCAGTGGGAAAAACAAAACAGTTGGGGGTAGCTTGCAAAGATACACAGCAATATAAACAATGTGTCCTTGTTATAGAAAGCAGCTTCCATGTAATGTCAAATGCTCTTGCAAAGGCTGCAGAAATAAAAAATAAAGGAAGAGAAATTAATGCAATTATCCTACAGATGTGGATTGGGACACAGGCGGACAAAGCAGAATCTTGTTTCTTGCACTGACCTGGCAGGACAGAGAAAATGTAAATGTCCATGCTTCCAACCTAGCCAAAAAGGCACTGAATATTGTGCTTGTTTGAACTGCCAAAATCAATTTGGAAAGAAAGACAATACGGACCAACTGATTGGACCAGCTGTTAAAAGAAAACGTCGTTCCCATTATCTCACTCTCATATAACAAGATCGAGGCAGCAGTTTCTTGACAGCAAATGAGCTTCCCCAATCAGCAGGGCCATTAACAGCACTTCAATCTGGGTTGCTGACAGTGTGCATGAAGACCATGGATAAAGTAAGTTTCAGCACTACTATCCAGGATCTTGTGGTTATATTCAACAAAGCTCTTTTAAGATTGGATGATAAAGCCAGAAATTTGAGCTTCAAAATCAAGGCCCAGATTGTTGGCAAAATAAAGCACCTGGAAAAGAAGAAACGTCTGTTGGAAAGTTTCTTTGGACTGTAATTGTCTATAAGGGATTTTTTTATTTATTCTACTAAATCAGTATCTTTAATCATGTTATTGTTGTTGGAGAAGGAAACTCCTAGCAAACCAATGTATTGTTGTTGGAGAAGGAAAACTCATAGCCAACAAATTTTTAAAGTAGTTTGATAAACCTTTTCTGAATAGTTATTGTAGAAGGAAAACTCCTAGCAAACCAATGTATTGTTTTTTGAGAAGGAAAACTCCTAGCAAACCAATGTATCATTGTTGGGGAAGGAAAACTCCTTGGAAACCAATTTTTAAAGTAGTTTTATAAACCTTTTTTGAATAGCTATTGGAGCAGGAAAACTCCTAGCAAACCAATGTATTGTTGTTGGAGAGGGAAACTCTTAGCAAACCAATTTTTACAGTAGACCTCTTTGCATATTTTTTTGAGAAGGAATGCTCCGAGCAAACCATTTTTTCAATTAGTTTTATAGGCCTTTTGAATAGTTGTTGGAGAAGGTAAACTCTTAGCAAACAGCATAATAATATCATATGCGTAAAATTATTTTTAAGTTATTAGTGGAGAAAGAAAATCACAGACCTATAAAGCCCAGTTACAAATCTACCAGCCTAATTACAAATCAAAGCCTAGATCAGACCAGACACAAACTGTTGCTTTTTCACATGTGTTGTAAAAGAAACATTAATTATACTGTAGAAGTGACATTTAATCTAACATTTATTCTTAGTTTATTTAATAAACTAAAACTTACTTTCTTGTATGATGGTGTTTTTCTTGTCTTCATCCCCATTTTCAAGGTTATATCTACAAGTGTATAATGCGCTGAATGCAAATTTGTGAACTTGTGCCATTTGCCTAGGCAGCCTGAAACAATCTCCCAGTCTGAACACACAGCTCCGTTTTGTGGCTTTGTAATTGTGCATGCAATTTTCCCTGACTTGCCCCCAGATTCAAGATCTTTCATAGTATTGATAATTCTTCTTTTTCGTCTTATCAAATTCCACTTTCTTCTTTCTTCCCCTTCTTCCATATTGAATATTCCATCTTCTTCTTCGTCTGTCATTTCAGAGGATTCAAAACATTCACGAAGCAAAAAAACCCAAATGTAAAAAGGCAACACATCAGTCAAATAGTAACAATAACGAATATATAAATTTGTTCTAAGATGTTACATTCTTGTTTTTCTTTGACGATAATTTCTGCAGCTCCATCAGAGGTCATTTGTACAATTAATATTTTGTTCATAGGTGACGGGTTTAAAAATATATTTTTAAACAATAGAACTTTCAATCAATAAATCATTGTTTTGATAAACATGTCAATCACTCATTATTTAACATATAAATAAGAGTGTAAAGATAAAAAGTTTTCGAAGTTTATTTTTCACTTAAAAATTAAGTAGAGTGCAATGGCTGAGTATTGGGCATTCGCTGTATTCTATAAATATAAATGAAATATGCTACGAAGACTGTGTTTGGCGACAAAAATGTGAGGAAAAAGATTTAATTTGCGAAAGAGATCACATTCAAATGTATGAGAGTTATAAAGAAATATACATGATGGTATTTAAATGCGAACAATTATTCAAAGCTCGAATTGAAGCATGTAATACACTAATTCCTCAGTATTAAGGAGAAGACATGGAGGCAAACAGGAAATTCACACCTATACCAGATTATATAAGTTTAGTATTGCTCTTACGAGGGGAAAGATAATACAAATTGCCAAGCATGCCAAAAATATCATGTTCGAAATGGAGAGGAAGAGTCAAATTCGAAACTATCAAGATTCTTCATGACAAAAAATTTCAAATATCATTTTTGAAACTTATTTTAAAGAAATCGGCATACTACAGTTGGTAGAAGATTGGATTCAAGAATATGAAAAGAAAAAGAAAACAAGATTTGTCAACATTCATAATGCATGTGATATAGTGAATTATAGTGGGACATACAGAAAGATATGCACTTTTCACGAGCAGTAGGTTTGTGAATTTACTATTAAAAAGCTATTGAAAGAAAGATATAGTAAACATCAAATAAGAAAAAAAAGATGTCACACCATGGGTGTTAGGAAACAAGGTGTTTGTTTCCTCTCGATTAAAATCATACCTGATGTTCTCTGCTTCTTGGCTTGAATTTGCAAGGCCTAGTTTAGTAAACGGCCATGTTTTTTGCTCCTGACAAAGTGAGACTGTCCTCTTTTGCGGTTTTCTGAAATCAACGGTGCTGCGCGAACACTGAAAGATACTGTACAACCATTTATTGTAAATGAAGAAGGTCAAGTGGAAGAAATATCAGAGGAGAAATATTTGAAAGGTAACTATACATTACTTGATCTTAAAACATATTTTTTTACATGTTTGATAGAGGTTGAATTTTTTTTTTAGTATATTAATTTTTAGTCCTATTGCCAGATGAATATTCAAATTGGCCTGTCAAGAATTGGGTGGAATGGAGTAGGACAAAAAAGAGCCCAAAATTTCTCAAGTTTCGAAAGATGGTGATGAAGATGATGAGGTGAAAAGTGATACCTATTCAGATATTGAACAGTAATTGATAAAAGAAAAACAAGAAATGATGGCAATGAACTCTAGCTACTATAGTGAAGGAGGAGAAAGTGAAGGGGAGATAAAAAGAAAGAAGACAGAGGTAAAAAGAAAAAAGAGGCTGATGGCCCTAAGTCAAAAAGAGGCCAAGATTGACAATCTGAGCAAAAATTGCTCTTAAGGCTTTGGGGTATCGAACATGTTCAATCAAAGCTGGCCCAGAAAAAATGTAAAAGGACTAGAATGTGCCCTCTTTTGTTCTTTGAGAATTTTTGTGGCGTTATGCATGGAGAGTAAAGATGGCAGGACTTGGTTGGCAAAAGACGTAAGGGCAGATAAAGCTGATGTGCAGAACTGTAAAGACATTTTTGACAAACTATTTTCCTTTAGAATGGAAGCTTATCACGTGACGGATATTTAAGTGAGTAGACTAAGTCAACTTTACTGACATTTATCAAATTTTGAGTGTAGAATTCGTAGTACATGACTGCATTAGGCCAGACTAGTTCTGTTCGTGGGCACTGATTTAATCTAAGAAACTAAACTTGTCATTCAAATCAATCTACCGAAGTAGGTTGTAAACAGTGGAATCTACTATCAGGTGGCTCCTACTATCAGTGACGTCATCAGTGACATCATCAGGTCGCGCTATAGTGTGACAGTTTTTATGGATTTATTTTGCTGGTTTCTCCAACCTCGTTTTCAAGAGTCCCAGATCCTAGCGCATGCGGCTCATACTATCAATGACGTCATCAGATCGCGCTATAGTATGACGGTTTAATCTAGCGCGATGGTTTCTCCAACCTCAAGAGTTCTTACAATCCTTGTCTGAAACGGCTAGCCTCGTTTCCGATTTAACAATCTAGAAGTTTCCAGAATGTTCCAGAACGTCCCTAAGAATCCTCTTATCTGATTGGTTAGAACTTTCCAGAACTTTCGAGAACTTTCCAGAAATCCTACAATCTAATTGATTAATTATGATGGCGTAATAATAATTCAAACGCGACATTCGAATCGTTTATGAAATAAAATAACATAATAATCCTGCAATCTGGATAACTAGAGCTTTCCAGAAGTCTCCAATTTACAATTCAACAACAACAACTCAATTATTATCAACAATAACATTTTCTTAATATTAAATATTCGCACAGTTTAATTCCAAACACCAACAACAATATTAAAGTTATACTGTTACATTATCTTCGCTCATCTCAACGTCTGAATCTTCTGTCTCTGCATTTCTAAAACAATCGCACTGAGCCATTCCATCCCATTCTCAGCCACAATAATTACAAATAGTCAAAGTTGATATTCCATTGCAGTACAATCCGGGAGTATAGCAATATAAAGAACGTCTATCTAAACAGTCATCTATTAAACCATACATTTCTAAATTAATTTCTTTTTTATCTCTATCAGCATATAGACAAATTGTAGATTGTTTTTCAACTGTTAGGAATGGCGGGTAATAACCATACAACAAGTCCAGCAAATCTTTAAACAGAAAGATGAGTGATGAAGCAGATTCAATATTTGATATATGTCTGCTTATCTCATAGCCAGTAACATTTTTCCAATATCCTTCTGCTTCTCTGTTGAAGATATCCCACTCACCATTTTCCAGAGGTTTTGCTGTATATTTATGCTCATCACCTCGAACAAATTCAACCAGTGCTTCATAGTATGTGTTTTTATGGTGCATTGAAGCAAACGGTAAAACTTCATTTCTGTATGTGTTAAAAAGACCTTGTAGATCATCAGTTTCTTCAATTTCACTCAGTGCTATTCTTGAATCAAAGTGATACATTATTTTAAGCAGTTACTTACAAATATTATGACTTTACAACTAAACTCTACGTTCTTTTATACAGTATTTGAATTCTAATGACGTAATAATCCTGCAATCTGATTGGCTAGAACTTTCTAGAAGTTTCCAGAATGTTCTAGAAGATGCTAGAACCGAGAAATCTTACAATCTGATTGGTTTATACTCAAAACCGGTTTAAACCGGTTTGTTATGGATTTCATCATGATGGCGTAATAATTCGAACGTCACCTTCGAATCCATGGCTTATGATAGCCTTATATTGTTTGTACGCAAAAGTATTATCTAAACATTACAATATATTACCTATATACTCTATAGATAATAGCAATTTATTTATAGCATTGTTTTCAAAGAATGTTCACCCAGAAACAAGGTTATATTTCTAACAGACAACTAATGAAGAATAATTTCTAAACATTTTTTAGGTATAGCTATTTCTAATTCTTTCCAAAGTATGGGAATGATTGAGTATGAACATATTCAACTTCTTCCACACCAACATCCTCAGAATTACTAGCTTCCTCTTCTTCATCATTCTTTGCTTGACGTATGATGAGATATTTTCTTTTCTCAATAGCATAATCTAAAGCCTCTTGCATATCCATACCATCTTCCTTCTGTGCTTTTTGCATGGTTGCTATGACTGCAGTCACAACAGCATCAGGCAATAGTAACCACGCAAAGCAAAATATGAAAAATTTAGCTCCGGTATTTTCCCAAACTTGTTTCAGTTAATGAGAAAGTACATGAGAAAATAAACTTCAAAACATACACGATGTTATGCATTTCAAGTGTTATTGCTCAATTTGAAAAATAACTACAAATAACTTAATCAGGTGCACAAAAAAATAGAAACAACAAACGATAAAGAAATTCAAATTGTCAGGTGTATATTCACTTGTTAATGAATTATTGTTAATTACTTCTCTCCACAACTCAATATGTAATGCAAAACAAGTCATGCGTATAAATGCAACGCAAAGGTTTCCACAAAAGGAACTAGAAAAAAAAACACCCTTTGAGTACAAATAATCGTTTATTGTGTGTTTTTAGTAAAGCCTGAAGATGGCGTACTTCCAACGTTTGGGCACCTAAAACATCTTGCAAAAGAATGAGTTTGAGAATTACAAAACGAACAATATATTCTGCGAATTCTCGGACCTTGTGCTTGCCGAGAATATGAATCTATGTGAGGCTGCTGGCCGGCCACGAGATGAATTAGAGCTGGCTGCGTAGGATTTATCAACTTTGCCAATTGCGTCTAAAATTTTTTTCATAATCTTTGTCTCCCAAAAGAGCCAAGATATAACGCTTAAATTGTTCAGATGAGCAGTTGATTCTCTCCAACAAGGTGGAATAACCTGTGGCGTAATACCTTGCTTTAGCGTCCCACTGTTCTTGGGCGATTAGCTTTAACCGTTATGCTTTATCCAAAGCTTGGTACTTATAAAAATCGTGATATCAGCGTAGGGCATATTGGACTATTTCTTTCTTGAACGTCTTGACTGATGTGCGCTGCCCTTTTTCAACTGCCTCTAACCGTTTGAGTAAATCATTCATTTCGTTTTGGGGCTAGGAGTCAAATAAATGACAAAATTAATCATAGATAAATTCAAATATTGGAAACATTATTCTAGACTTAGAGGCATAAAAATTGCCCATAGTTAGAAATAAATGACAGGCTACTGTCAATTTCGTTCAGCCTTTTGTTTACACAGGTCCAACTGCCAAAAATACGGTGGCAGGGCCAATAATTATCAATATGTTCTTGATGATAAGCATATCTTTCTTAGGTCACTGTCAAGAAGCCAAAAGCAATAAATTTACATGACAGGCCACAATCAAATTTGTTGAATGTTTTGTTGATTTACACAGGTCCAACTGCCAAAGGTCCAACTGCCAAAAATAGGTGGCAGGGCCAATAATTATCAATATGTTCTTGATGATAAGTAAATCTTTCCTAGGCCACTGTCAAGAATCCAAAAGCAATAAATTTACATGACAGGCCACAATCAAATTTGTTGAGGGTTTTGTTAATTTACACAGGTCCAACTGCCAAAAATATGTGGCAGGGCCAATAATTATCAAGATGTTCTTGATGAGAAGCAAATCTTTCCTAGGCCACTGTCAAGAATCCAAAAGCAATAAATTTAAATGACAGGCCACAATCCAATTTGTTGAGCGTTTTGTTGATTTACACAGGTCCAACTGCCAAAAATGTGGTTGATTTTGACCTTGTGCTCCTGGCTCAGCAGGAACAGCAGGTGCAGCAGCTTCGCCTTGAGCATTAGGAGCAAGAGCCCTTGCAAAACATCGTTGATGACAGGAACGGGAGCTTGTGAACCACTGTTGTTTTGAGCCATGACTCTTCAGGCAGCGACGGACTTCGGGAACGGTTGGAACGTTCTTCACTGGATATTGATAGCTGCTGAAGAGCATTATGCCACGCGATGATTTTATACTCTTAAAAACCACTCTAGAGAGCGTGAGAAAGCCACAAAAACACCCCAGGGGATTCTATAGATGCTATCTTAGCCTCATGCAAGAATTCAGAGATTTTCATCCAGTGAGAATACTTATTCATTAGTATCATTGATTTTTGCATAATCGATATGTTCATTGAATGAGATAATGTCAATAAGTTACGGGGATAAGGTAGATAAGGTCTAAAAGTCAGAGGGATAGGGTTTGGTTTTGTAAGATAAATTTTCAAGTCATTCTAGAACGAGTCTGAAATGAATGCAAAAGATAAACTTGTCATTGAAAGTCAATAATTTTTCCCGAAGGAAGAATTCATGTTTGATTACTTCATTGGCAGTAAACACTGGCACAAGAAGTGAGCAGAAATGAGCAGGATGCAAGGTATGCAAGGTTCAACATCAGAGTTGCTTGTATTATCCCCTAGAAAAGATTTGAATCCCTTTAGAAAATTCAAGGAAGAAAGGGTTGCCACCATCACCATCACCACCACCACCACAGCCACTTAACGAGGACCCTCAAGAAAGGTTGGACAGGAAAACTAGCCTCTGCCAAGAGCCTGGAACGCTTCTTCAAGGAAGTGTGCAGTCTGGGACCATGATTCAAGGGAACATGTATCAGAATGTAGGGTCAGAATGCAGAGCTTGGATAACTGTTCCAAGATATGGAAGCTGGCCTTGGGATACAATGCCAACTTGGTCACTTTACTGGTAGAGTATCAATTTTAAAAAGAATCTATACTGCACTTTACATTTAAACAGAATACTTTTGAAATTGAATGTTTAGGAATTAGATGGACACAGTTTTTGAAAGTCAGTATGTGTACATCTATTTTGAATGACAGCCTAGTGAAAATCATATATAGAATGAGGAATGATAAAAAAAACCAAGAGCCAGAAGAAAAAAAAGATTTTCAGATTCTTTTAGTATCTCCCATCCATCATTTAACACTCCTTAAATTATCCCCTCATCTTTTACTTTTGATAAATTTTTATTCAACAATATTTTCAAGCTTCAGTTTTTCATTCATTTCTACATTATTTTTCTTCAGTTATTTTCTTCTTGTAAGTGTTGCTTAGGTTATAATTTGGTATATCTTATCGGTATCTCTAAGTCGCATTTGTTTAAGGGTGTAATGTTAGATTTCATGTAAGACAATCCTTGATGCGGCACTACCTACGTTTCTTGGCATTAATATGTTTTGTACCCACAAATGAGCCGCTTGTCATTAAGTATATTCCTATTGTGGTTGTCTTAAGAGTCTTTTATCTATAAATAGATGATTCACATTTGTTAGAGGAGAGTGCAGATTAGACAGAATGCAAGAAAGACAAAAATGAAGAAGATATGGCGAGTTGGGCTGTTTCAGTGCAGGCTAAGTAGGCCAGTAGTATTCATAATTTTCAAACACAACCACACCATCATTTTCCATTTTTCAAGTTATTTTCCAACCGAAAAAATTTCTAGTGTGAATCTAAAATTAACCAATCGCTGTTTGATTGAGGTTAATCAAATCATTTCCTTGCCATTTTTAAGGCAATTTCTACCCTCGGTGATTGGTTGTTTACTAGAATACCATTGGTCAACCGACACAATGGGAAATATTTTCTTGTTCAAGATAAAAAGATGTGCACTTTGTACCAGAGAAACTCTAATGCACTTCAGCTGTGCCAAATTGATCCAGATCGGATGCCTTTTAGCCTGCGCGCAGACCCAATTATTCCAAGGAAGAAAGGGTCTGCGCAACTTCGAATGATTCCTTACTACGGGCTTTTCCAAGTTTCGGGGAAAATAATTTATGCAATAATAATTAATGCATGCAATGCAATTTCTATTTTGTGCTGTCTGTCATGGCGGAAAAAGCATCGCATTCAGTTTTCAGCGAATCAAAGTTTTCAGAGGCCTTATCTACAGCTTGTTATTTTCTTGGCGTGGAGAGGTTTTACGAAGACCAAAAAGAAGCCCTTCGCCAGTTTTTTAGAGGAAAGGATTTATTTTTTAATGCTCATACCAGGTACGGAAAGTCTCTGATAGTTCAGGCCATTCCTATTGTTGCGGATGTACTAAATGACAAGTTGATTCCCTCAAGTGTTGTATTGGTGATATCACTGTTGACATCTCTCATACTCGACCAAGTCCAGCATATAAATAAGTCATTTGGAATTCGTGCAGCAGCAAACCACAAAAGCCAGAGCAACGAGATCTTGGAAGGCATAGAGTAAGGAGGTGTGTACTCCATCGTCTACACAACGCCAGAAGCATTCCTTGCAAACAAACAATGGAGAATATAAGCGAGTTCAGACACATTTAGAGAGGACTGTGTAGCAATTGTTGTAGATGAAGCTCATTGCCTCGTTCACTGGTAAGAAATGTTGTTTCTGTTTTCTAAGAAAACCTTTATAGGTCTACGTATGACATAAAATACAATGTTCTTCATTTAGCCACACAGTGAATACCCAAAACTAGATATTATCTCTTAAAAATATTTCTTTTTAAATAAAAACCAACTTTAATTGACTTAACTTTTTAAAAATTAATTGCAGGGTAAAGTCAACTTCTCATCAGGCCACCCCGTTTAGGAAATGGTATGCACATGTGAATGAATTGAAATCCTTGCTTCATTCTTCCACAAAATTTGCAGTTTTCACTGCAACTGCAACAAAAGGAACAAAAAATTTACAGCATGCTGCACTTGAATGTTTTCAACACATTTGCTATTGAAAACCACCTTTCAGGGGAAACATCAGTTGCTATTTTAGCTACATTGGAAAGGAGATCCCCATTGAGTACATTTTTTCACCACTGCTCAATCAGCTGAAAAGGGAACATGAGAAAACAGAAAGATGCATTATATTTTGTCAAACCCGTAAACAGTGTGCCATACTTTATAATTTATTTCATGCAGCTCTTGGTAAAGAAATGTATGTCAATGGGATTCTAAGGAATAACCAATCCTTTGTGCAAATGTTCCATGCTGGAAGTCCTGAATCTGTGAAGCTGCATGTTGTCAAAGAAATGACACAAAAAGAAAGTCATTTGCGAGTTCTGATTTGCACAATAGCTTTTGGCATGGGCATTGATTGCAAGAATGTTTACTGCAGCATTCATTTTGGTCCATCAAGTACCGTGGAAAACTTCGTCCAAGAAACAGGTAGATTAGGAAGAGATGGAAAATTGTGCTTTTGTTATATTTTGTACTATGGTTTACTTTCATCTCATTGCGATGAACAGATTAAAGCTTTATTAGGAACAGAAGTCTGTCCCCAAAAATTCATTGGCAAATTGTTCACAGCAACATCAAATGAAGATGATGAACAAAAAGGCTGTCTTTGCTGTGACCTATGCAGCAGTATTTGTTGTTGTACAGAACATGGAAAACTTCCTGCCAAGCCTTTTTGCATGTCTGCCGTTGAAAAAAAAGTAGCTGATCGTATGCGTGAGGTATCTAATGACCAAAAGAAATTGTTCTATGAGAAATTATCGTCTTACAGAGAATCTTTTTTGCCAGATAGCACTAATCATTTCCTACCTGTTGGTTCAACCACCATCTTATTTCAATTTGATAATTATCAAATTAATCAAATTTTGCAGAATTGTGCACAGCTGTTTAATATGCAAGACATAATCAATAAGATAGAGCTCTGGAGAAATATTCATGCAAATAATGTTTTCCTTGCATTAAATGAAGTTTTTGATGACATGGACAAAGATTGTCAATCACGTCTGTTATCAGAGAGTGATGTTGAAGAAATGGAGGTAGTACTTGAAGAGTGGGAAGAAATAAGGGATGACGATTCAAGAGCAGAACTGTTTGATGACTCCAAATTTGCATCATTGTCAAAAGTTACAGAAGACAGTAGTCAGGATGAAAGTATGGAGAGTGACAATGAGAATGTAAGCAACATTATAAAATTAGTAACAGATGATATTGCCTTTTTATAGCTATTTAAAAGAATTATTATGATAGTTGTATTCTAAAGTTTTCAGCATTTTGGGCTTAAAAAGAATCAAGTAAAATGTTAAATCACTGGATAAAACAAGAGCAACGGGCAAAGATCCCATTCTGCCAAAACTAGTTTCTCTCACTGCAGATGAACTTACAGTGCCATTAACTGCAGCTCTATAACTCAGAAAATTACAGAAAACCAAATGGTTAGAAAATGACTAATGCAACTCCCAATAATTTAAAAGTTCTAATACTGTAATAAATGAGAAATGACTGAATAGCTACTGTATGATACATCCTTTGGGGCATCAAACTTATTAAAAGAAAAATAGAATAAGAAGGTGTTATTCTTTTCAATATTTCAGGTTTTTCCAATCCTTATTAGGATCTCATTTATCAAATTTTAAGAATAAAAGACAGTTGGGGAAGTTTTTTCTTTCACCAGATGAATGCCGTGCATGCATTTTCTGTTGTGTTCTGAGAATGTTTTCCTTGTTTTCAATGTTTTTTGTACATTTTTAAGCTTTTTCGTAATTCTGACCCCCCCCCCCCATCCCTCCACTTACCATTTATTAAGAACCCCATCATTTGATTTTAGAAATATGTTTCCCTATTCATTAAGACCCTATCATTAGATTTTAGAAAATCTCTATTCTCCCCTGTTTATTCATTAGGAAACTAAGAGTACAGTATAGCTTAACTTGTACAGATTTGTTATCTTAACTTACTTTATGTGTTGGTGGTAACTACAGAAATTTAACGTGCACACTTGTTCGACTTTACTTTTTTTGTGTGTGTTAATCCATCTGTAGAATGCAGTGATGTCAAGATTTGCCAACAAACTATCTTTAATTCTATTAAAATAGTGATAGCTCCTTCCAGGTACACATTCCATTTATTTTTCTTTGACAACTTTCCTTAGGTCTTCATCAGTTTTCTGGCTGAAGTGCTTTCCAGATCTTTTCGTTACCTCACACATTTTGTCAAGTTTTCCAACAATTCTTTGTTAACTGCAAGGGATCTGCAGTACCTATCGATGGCTTTTCTATTTAGGGCATTTGGCCCAAGATTTCTCATGACGATCTTGATTAACCTATTGTAATGTTCAAGAGCTAAATCTAATGGAATATTTCCACTGAGGCCTGGTTTTGATTTGTAAAACCTGTTCCACATCAGCCTTTGTGCAGCTTGTGGGCTAAGGAGGCTTTTTTTGCATTAGTAGATATAATGCCTCTAGGGCATATTTTCTGCTGCCTGCTCCATCTTCTTTTAAATAAGGAAGCAGAAACTTCCAACATCTGATAAGACGCAAACCATCGCCTTCAGATATTGCATCATAGAAGTTTCTCAAAAGCATTCCAACTTCTAAGAAAGCAGACTGGTAATTAAAGACATCATCAGGAACACCATCTGCCTTTGACTTACTGCTCTCATCAAAAACAGCTCCAGCATGTGTTTTGCATGGTCACGTCTCCTTTTCCCATCATATCGGAAGCTTTTCAAACAGCCATCAAACCTACACACATACCTATCGACAACACCTTGCCCACCAGGCATAGGAATTTGCTTTACCTCATTTGAACCTTTTTTCATTTCATCATAGATTGCTTGAACTTTATCCTCCCGCAAAATATATTTATCAACAACCTTAGCAGCTAAAGTGTTCAAGTATTCAATCTTTTGTTGGTTTGAAAGGCTACCAATGTTCTCAGGCAATTTCTCATTTTTGGGAGTATCATCAATTTCCTTGATTCCAAGCTCATTCATTGTGGCAGCAACTACCTGTGCCTCTAATTCGAGTAAAAAGAATTTCTTGCACACACTAACATTCTTTGCAGCATCTGTGCTAACATTTCTTGGGTTTATCAGATTTCTATCACTGTACAGTGTACATTTGTCAGTAAGTGCAGTTGGACGATAGAAGTTGTTAAATATGAGCTGGAAGAAATTTTATGAGCAATCAAACAGTTATTTCCTCAAGAATTCTTCATAATTTTCTATTTATCTGCACACACTAAATCTATTTTTTCTTCATTAAGTAAGATCTAATTGAGAAATATGTAAGTGCTGTTAGTGTTATTTTTGTCAGTTACTCTTTTGTACTTAATAGTAGGTGGGGTCAAATAAGCAGGGGGGGATTTTTCTAAATTTTTGTAAAGTGGGGGTCATACTAAAATGACCTACAGGGAATCTCTGGAATATTCCCTTGAAACGGTTGCTGAAACAAAATTGGGGTGGATATTCAAGAATCAAGAATTTCTAAGATCACATATAAGAATTTATCATCTTACATGTGAAGAAGAAATGTTTACAGAATTTTCCTGAATTACCTCCAAAATTTTCATTCCTCCATGGAAATCAGCAATTTCAAAGTGAATTCCTTCAAGTCTTTCACTGGCTGTAAAACCATTTGCGACCTCAAACACTGCATTTACACCTCTCTCATTGTTTCGTTTTCAGTAGTTTAGACACAAAAATCAGTTAAGGTTATTGAAATTGATACACCGATTATAAAACATGTCATGATATGCTTACAAGCTTGAATGGAAAATTAAAGAGATTAGTTTAAATCAGCTAAAAATTCAAGACAAGGAATTTGCATCTCTTGCTGGGGGTATTGTGACTCTCCCTTTTCCTCTTTTTTCTTCAACTACAGACAGTAGCTACATCAATGTGAATCAAAATTTCTTACTACTAGTATTGTTCTGTTGTTCCCTGATAAATTTTTTCAAGCATCACTATTATATGAGAGGTTCCAAGGCCTAATTTCCTAGCCTAAAAATTATGGTTTTCCAATTTTAATACATATAATAATATAATTGGTAAAGGTTACATAAATGCAAAATAGCTATTATAGGCATGTTTCCTCTCCCAACATTGCAAACTTACTGACCTCACGCTTCTTCTCACAAAAAAATGGGAAAATTAGAAAATTGTAGCTAGATAAAAAAAATTAAAAAGATGCATTTGGAGGTTGCCATATTGACTCAGAACAGGGAGATTCAAGAACATAGATCTAATCGAAATCGAGGCTCGAAAGTGATAATTTGTGTAAAACATCCAAAATACTTGAAAATTTTGCTCGATGAAGTTAGGCCCGGGCACCTTTCCACAATGGGCAAACTCGAAAAAATATTGCCCGGGAAACTTAAAGAAAGCTGTTAGAATATGAAAAGGGTGTTTGATCAATTAGAAGTATTCTATATTTCGAAAAACTTTAATCAAAATCTCTAAATTAGATTTATTCAAAAAATTTAATGTCAACCAACTAGTTATACTTCAAACTTGGAATCTTTTATCCTACACACTGTAGTGTACATTGTACATACTGTGTCAGGCACGGTTAATCCATTTTAGCTGGCTGTTTGTAGTAGAAGATAAGATTGGTTCTCTCACAGGCTTCCTAGTGTAGTTACTACAGTTGGCATGAACTTAGCTAGGTAGGTTTTCCAATACATTTGACACATATACACTGCATACCGAGGGTTTGGGGGCGGCAGCAGTCCCCAATATTCCAACATAGAACAGCAAAGTAACATCTGCAATAACAATTGTCAATACATGTATATTAGACTTCAGTGCAAAACTGTACTAGCCCCTAATGCCCCCCACCCCCATACTGGACAGTCCAGTTTGCTATCTAAACGGTATAATCTTTTAAGGGCAACTAAGGAACTCCAAAATAACAAGAACACGACTGAGGAAAGAAATGCACTAACTATATACTGCATACTTGTACTTTGTAACTATATACTATAAACCGTTACTATTAACTATATATTGTAAGCACAGTTACAGTTACATACACGATATACAAATACAGTATACAGTATTGTATACACAGTGTGTATTGTAGACACAGTTTTTTTATAAGAACCAGTAAAATTAAGCTGCGGCTAAGTTTTCTTATTTTCTTTGTTCTATACCTAATCCAAGGCTGTTGTACAGCACTCATTCTGTTATTAGAAACCACCTATAAAAAACTATATATTGTATGCCTTTTTATATGCTTGTTATATGCCTTTTTCTAAAAAATCAAGAAAATCTTCCACTGTATATGAACTGTCATACTTTGGGTCAATCAAGTCTGCACAATGTCTAATTCTGATTACAAAGAATATGACACTCCAAATTGAAATCTTATTTCGTGAAATGTTCGAAATTGCAATTTTAAGTTAAGAAACTCTGCTAGAAACTTTTACTATGCAGATTGAGGTCAAAGTTAAGAAACCCCACTACAGTTTCCACAGGGTAATTAATTTCTTTACAGGCTATCCAAAAATTAGAATTCAAATGAGAATCTAAATAAATTTAACAGTGTTCACCAAGCATGATAAATGCTGAATTGTTAAACAAAACCAACACCCCTGAATGCTCAAAAGCTGAATGAGGGCTGCATTTTTAGGCTGTGTTGTTGAACAGGCCTGCTCTGGAATTAGCACTGATCTAACATGAATCAATCAAGCCGACTCAGTCAATGGCTAAGAACTGAGCTAGCTTGCAAGTAGATGAGGTCTAGGTCGCCTGGGTTTGTACGACATTGTATTGTTCCCTATTGGAGAAACTTCTTGACTACTTAGCTAGCAGCCCTCAAGGAAATATCATACCTTCTGATTCAAAGAGCTAAGCGTGCTCAAATTAGAACAAGAAGTGAACCATGTGATTCAAGTAATGTTGGATTTGCAAGAATATCTTTGACTAAGTAGCAACTGATATAACTAAGCCTATAGAGTCGGTTCCTATAGGCTGAGTTGCCAAAAAGTCAGGTTGATTGCAATAATCAGCTAAATTGTATCATGCTCCGTTCTTGTGACATTTGTGCTTGCATTAACAAATGTCGCATTTGGTCGTGTATTGGTTATTGGTTGTCGGTGGTTATCGGAGGGTCCACTTTCAGAAATAAGTTAGACCTCGGCTCCTAGGTATCTTTCAGTTCGCTAGCTATTCGGGCGAAATCAATGTTCATGCAAGGTGGTGGACTTTTTGGCTCCTGGGCTAATTATCCAGTCTTTGAAGCTGATAAAAACATTGCCATTATCCATACAAGAGGTATTATTAAATTGCCTTGTCCTTGGAACTCCATTAATAGTAATAGGTCTATTGATATGTATTTGGTGCTGAATTGATGACTAACGACAAGCAAAGGTTATGGGAGGGCCCATACACATATTTTTGATTTGCAGGCAATATCTGGCTTACCGCAAGCCAAAGGCAAAGCAACAATATTATGAATATGCCACTTAATACATGACGGTTTTGTTGTTTTGCTTAGCTACACTATATTATGCTAAAGATGCTGCATTCATGACTTGCTGAAGGCAAATATGCAATTCCAGAAATGATGGGTCCAATGCGGCTGCATTTGAGGAATTTAATGAGCCCCATAATGCTTACATACCACTGAACTGAAGGTGAAAGTTGAAGGCAAGGAATGCTTCAGGAAAGGCGAATGTACAATGTATGAATGAGCCACTTTATATATAATGTATATTGCTTTGGGTAGCTGTACTCACTGTGTTATGCAAATTTGAAGCTTTGCTGAAGGCAAAGGTACAATGTGGATGCTTGTGGCAAGGCGAATGTACAATGTATGAATGAGCCACTAGATATATATTGTATATTGTTTTGGGTAGCTATACCCATTGTACTATGCAAGTTGAAACTTTATTGAAGGTGAAGGTACAATGTGGATGCCTGTGGCAAGGCGAATGTACAATGTATGAATTAGCCAATTGATATTTATTGCTATATTATTGCTATGCTATTGCTATACTATTGCTATACTATTGCTGTACTATTGCTGTACTATTTCTGTACTATTGCTATACTATTGCTGTACTATTGCTATACTATTGCTGTACTATTGCTATACTAATGCTATATTATTGCTATACTATTGCTATACTATTGCTATACTTTTGCTATACTATTGCTGTACTATTGCTATACTATTGCTGTACTATTGCTATACTATTGCTATACTATTGCTGTACTATTGCTATACTATTGCTATACTATTGCTATACTATCTGTATATACTAAAATAGGAATCGGATTAGCGAAAATTTTGTCCCAGCTCATCCTCCCGGGCAGTCGAAGCTGCCCTGCTCGGACTTACGGATTACACTACCTAAAAACTACATTACAACACTACAAGGACGATACCATGAGGAGCAAAATACTATGACTACCTCACGGCCTTACATAAAAATGCTTTAAACTACATACAATTACAAAAGAAACTAAAAAGGGGGACATGGTGGTTGAGTGGCTTTTTTTAGCGGAGTTTAACATTCCTAGTCAAACCGACCTGTGTTATGGATGAATCGTAGAGTTAACAGTAGTATATTTCCATTAACCTCATTGGGAAGGTCTTTGTCACCATACAGCAAAATCTGCATTAAAACGTTGTTTGGAAGATTTGTATATTCGAAAGGTCGTAATAATTTGACAACTCCAGTGAGAAGATCTCGTCGTTGAATATCAAAAGAAGGGCAGAGCAACAAAAAGTGTTCCGTATCCTCGATACCATCGTTGGTGGGGCACATGGGGTTTATGGTATCCCTAAAATTATGCTTGAATTTGTGAAAGTTTAATATACTGAGTCCAACCCTGAGTTGTGTAAGATAGGATAAACCTATTGGGTCATGGATGCTAAATATAGATTTGGCAGGGGGTCTGATTATTGATAGAAGCTTCGTCTTAAAAACAGCAATAGATGGTGCAAGTCTAATCTCAGGATTTAGTTTATTCCATTCAACCAAGCAATGAGGATAGAAGCTAGATTTAAATTTTTCCGTTCTGACCCTTATTCGCCCAGCGACATCCTGGTTGCGAAGAGAATATTGCGACTTATGCAGGGGTGGGATTGGCTCTTTTGTATAAACGGGAGTTAGATTATTCAGGATCTTGTAGAAAAGAGTAAGGCGTCTGCCCCATCTTCTGTGACTTAATGATTCCCAGCCAAGCTCTGTGTACAGCTTTTCTCGTGATGTTCCTCTCCATGTTCCCGTAATAGCTCGAGCAGCAGAATACTGAACGGACTCTAATTTTTCCATTAAGCTTTGTAGAGTGACGCTGCCACTGAATTCGCATGTTTTTTCCGGATTATGGTAAATTACATCCCCGTAGTCCAGATGGGGTCGCACATAGAGCTTATATAGTTCGCTTAGGGTATGTCTGGGCAAATATTTGGAGAGATATTTCAACAAGCCAATGCCTTTTCTTGTTTTAGAGATAGCTGATTTGATATGAGCAGAAAAAGATAATTTTGAATCTAGGATAATTCCTAAATGTTTATGTTCATCTACTTTCATCACGGGTGTGTTTTTAAAACGAATTTCTGGATGATCAGCTTCAATCTTTTTCCTTGAGAATATCACTTCTACAGCTTGTTTTTGCGGATCAGGGTTAAACGACATCCTCCAGTCATGAGCCCACTGACTTATTAATTCCAGGTCATGATTCATATCATTAGCAGCCGTGTTAGAGTCTTCCACTACAGTGAACAAGGACGTATCATCAGCAAATAGCTTAACGTTACACTTTAAGTCTTCAGTTAGATCATTTATGTATACAAGGAAAAACAAGGGTCCAAGAATAGAACCCTGTGGTACGCCCGCTGAAATATCTCCCCAGATAGAACACTGCCCATTTATAACAGTTCGCTGTTTTCGACCCGTAAGAAAACTTTGAATAAGCGAAAGAAGTTGTCCAGACACACCAGATCGTTTTAGTTTATAAATAAGTCCATCATGCCATACCCTATCAAACGCTTTGGAAATATCAAGGTACACCAAACGAACATCAAGTGGAGAATTACAGTCAAATGCTTTGAAGATTGTGTGCGTTATGGAGATTAGTTGGCTGATCCTTGAATCACCGGGACGAAAACCTGATTGATTTGGGTTGAGTAGGTTACATGACGCAAGATGCGAGTACAAAGAATCATAAATAAGTTTTTCAAGTATTTTCCCAAAGATTGGAAGTAGAGAAATTGGACGATAGTTTCCTTTTACATTTTTCTCATTCTTTTTATGAACAGGCACAACGTTTGCATACTTCCATATTTGGGGAAACAGACCACTCCTCAAGCAATTTGCAAATATTATCTTTAGTGGGAAAACTAATGCAGCATCGCTCAATTTTATCATTCTCACGGATATTTCATCCCAGCCATGTGCTTTATTAGGATTAAGTGATCTTATGATTTTCAGTATCTTTTCTTCAGAGATAACAAAGTCATTTATCAGGGTAGTGGTCAATAGAGTTTGTTGTGGAATTTCGCTGCCTGTGTTAATCGTCGTACACTGACGTATGAAATAATCATTGAATAATTGTGCCTTTTCAGTAAAATCAGTTACAAATAGTCCATTCTCTAGAAGAGGTGGTATTATTGGGATTTTAGCCTTGTTTAAAACGGTGTTAATTAAGGACCAATGTGTTTTGCTACAAGTACAAGGGTTGGCTAAAGTTTTACCTGCCTTAAGGAAATAGTTATTTTTAGCATCCTCGATCAATCTCGAACCTTCACTTATCATCCTTTGTATTCCTTCAAGCCTGTCATCTGGCTGACCGTCTCTCATGAAGTTTTTGTAAGCGCGATTTTTGTTCCTTAGGAAGTTTTTAACAGTCTGCGTTATCCAGGGTGCTTGGCGAGGTCGAATCGTTTTGACCTTATTTGGTATGAAATTAGAATAAATGTTTAAAAGAACTTCATTCAGCAGTTTCACCTGTTCGTTCGGGCATGTCAGTTTGTTAAGATGCTCTTCCCAATGGAACATTCCAATGCTTTTCGGAAGGGCGGCGATATCTGCCTTATCATAATACCAAATCTTTCGTGTGTAGGGGGTAGTGTTATGTTCGAAACAGATAGTTTTCCATATACAATTTGGTGGTGACATTGTTCATGAAGTGACGGAGGAGAGGATGGGGCACCACCTATTCCATCTCAAAGGGATATTGTCATTTATCCAACTGGTCAGCAGCGAACCCAGCATATCAATGCAATTTCAGAGCATGCAGACCCAATGACCTATCCTTTGCTATTTTTTCATGGTGAATTTGGCTGGAGCCCAGACCTTCATCTCAATATAGCACCACAGCAACAGCAACAAAGAAACGAAAATGCAACAAGAAGACAAAGAGAGCGCATAACACTCTCCCAATTCTATGCATATAGAGTTTCCACCAGAGAAGCATTTTCTACAATCCATCAAGCAGGACTTTTGTTCCAGCAATACTTGGTAGATGCATTCACAAAAATTGAAGGCCAGGACCTATTCTACATACAAACACACCAAGACCAACTTCGTGTTGAAATGTATCAGGGTCTCATGGACCATGTTCAAGCACGAGCTGAAGCAGAAAACTGCACTGTTGGACGTGTCATCATTCTCCCATCAACTTTTCAGGGCAGTCAGCGCTATAGTCATCAAAGCTTCCAAGATGCAATGACTGTTGTCCGCACTCATGGAAAACCAGACATTTTCCTGACCATGACAACAAACCCGAAATGGCGGGAGATCACTGAGCAACTTCTGCCACATCAGAATGCGATTGATCGTCCAGACATTGTCACCAGAGTCTTCATTATTAAGTTCCACGCACTTAAAGATGATGTACTACTCAGGCATATCTTTGGCCGTGTCATCGCCTATGTCTACACCATTGAATTCCAGAAAAGATGTCTACTTCATGCTCATATGCTTCTTTTCTTGGCCGAGGAAGACAAACCAAGAACATCTGCAGATATTGATCGCATCATTTCTGCAGAGATTCCAGACCCACAGCAAGAACAAGAGCTCCATGAAATAGTAAAGCGTGACATGATTCATGGACCTTGTGGCCAACTCAATCCAAATTCTGTTTGCATGGTAGACAACAAGTGCACAAAGAATTTTCCAAAGCCTATAAACCAGCAAACCGTCTTTGAAGTGGATGGATATCCATTGTACAGAAGACGACAAAACTTCACAGCTAATGTTGGTGCACACACAGTGGATGACTCATTTGTTGTCCCATACAGCCCAGTTCTTCTCATGAAGTATGACTGCCATAACAATGTTGAATCATGCACCAGTATCAAGTCTGTGAAATACATCTTCAAATACATCCACAAAGGCTATGACTCAGCACATTTGGAGGTACGAGAAGGTGTTGCTGATCACGATGAAATTCAAGAATACCTCAATGCAAGATACGTTGGACCACACCAGGCTTTGTTCAACATTTTCCATTACAAACTGCATGAGCTAAGCCACACCATTGTACGTCTTGCAGTTCACTTGCCCATGCAACAGCACATCTGCTTCCGCGAAGGGCATAAAGACCAAGTACTTGATGTCAATCCCAATTCAACTCTAACAGCATGGTTTCAGCTCAACAGTACAGACCCAATGGCACAACAGTATCTGTACCATGATATACCACAGCACTATGTCTTCAACAAGCCAGCTAAACAGTGGACCAGGAGACATAATCAGCAAAAAGTCATTGGCAGAATGTACCAAGTACAGCCATCTGACCCACAGAGATTTGCTTTGAGGCTGCTCCTGCTTCATGTTCCAGGTGCAACATCATTTGAGGCCCTGCGCACTATCAATGGCCAAATTTGCCTACATTTAGGGATGCTGCAAGAGCCTTGGGTCTCTAAGAAGACGACAGAGAGCTGAATAGTTGCTTGCAGGAAGCCAGTCTTCTTCAGATGCCAAGCCAAATGCGTCTACTGTTTGCAACACTCTTGGTTTTCAACACTCCATCAGATCCAAATCAGTTGTTTGAAAACTTCAAAGAAAGCATGTCAGAAGACTTCCTGTATGCTGAAAGGCAAAGGATGCATCAACAAGACATTCCTTTGTCAGAGGTACAAGTCAATCAATGCCTCTATTAAATTGACAGGCATTTACATGTTCATGCAAAGTCTCTTGCAGACTTCACAGAAATGCCTCAGCTACCAGCAGATTACCATCCACCAGTAAACGAACAGCCAGTAATCAACATCGAGGAAGAACATCGCCAAGGAGAACATTTGCATCAACAACTGAATGATGATCAACTTGCAATTGTTGACAGAGTTCTCAATGCAGTCTCAACAGACTCCAACCAACGATGCTTCTTTCTTGATGGTTCTGGAGGCACAGGAAAAACCTTCCTGTATAATACGCTAACACATATGCTACGTGGAATTGGAAAAAAAGTCAAATGCATTGCCTACTCAGGTAAGCAATCATATAAATTTCATCTTAGACATATAATTTCAAATCCCCATTGATTTCGTTTACATTATTCCCCATGTACTTATAATCTTTTTTCTTTCTTTGCAGGTATTGCAAGCACTCTACTAATTGATGGTGCCACAGCTCATTCCACATTTCAAATTCCCATTCAAATGCCAAACTCAACATGCAACATCAGCCGTCAAAGCAAGAGAGCAGAGGATCTCAGAACAACAGACATGTTCATATGGGATGAAGCATCCATGATCCCAGCAGATGCTTTGAAAACCGTGGACATCCTCCTCAGAGATCTCACACAATCTGAAACACCATTTGGAGGCAGGTTCATCTTCCTTGGTGGTGATTTCAGACAGATTCTTCCAGTAAAAAGGAAAGCAACCAGAGAACAGATTGTCAGCATCTGTTTGAAAAGGTCACCGTCGTGGCATCATTTCCACACCTTCCATCTTCTCAGAAACATGAGAGCAGCCAATGATCCTCAATATCAACAATTTGCTGATCTCTTACTTCGCATTGGAGATGGAAGAGAGCCAACAGATGAGCAGGATCGCATTCAGATTCCTGAAAGAACACAGCTACCAAACAACAGTATTGAGGAATTGGTAGACTTCGTATTTCCTCAAGGACCAATTGCTGATCCTCAATACATGGCACCACGCTGCTGCCTCACACCAAAAAACACAGAAACACATGTCATCAACAACCTGGTCCTTAACAAGCTAGAAGGAGAATCTCGAACATATCTCAGCATGGACATGGTTGTCACAGAAGATGCACAAGAGGCAGCAGCATATCCAGTCGAATTTCTGAACAGTCTCACACCAAGTGGAATGCCACTCCACAGACAGGATCTTAAAGTTGGAGCTGCTATCATTCTACTCAGAAATCTCAGCCTGAAGAAAGGACTCTGCAATGGCACCCGTCTGATTATTCGGCAGCTAAGAGATCACCTCATTGTAGCTGAAATCATTGCCAGCTCATTCAGTGGCCAAATTGTTTTGATACCAAATATCACTTTGGTCCCACAGGACTCTGGCTTGCCTATCCAGCTTTCTAGACGACAGTTTCTAATACGTCTAGCATACTGCTTAACCATAAACAAGGCACAAGGTCAGTCATTAGAAAATGTTGGCATATATTTACCACAAGACGTATTCAGTCATGGCCAGCTATATGTAGCTTTCTCACGTGCAACATCATTTGCTGGCATCAAAATCGTCACACAAGATGGTAAGAGTACAAAAAACATTGTCTTTCCTGAAGTTCTTCACTAAATTATTTCAGCTGCTACACATCTTTCCTCGCATACTTTCAATTGCATTGCACTCAATTTTTATAAGACAATGGGTATACAATACTCGGCTTTGCCTTTTCTGTAACATAAAAACCTTCTTTTGTATAGATTCAGTTATATATTTTTGTTAAAATACTCCCCACAAACTTCTTTACACGAGGAACAATTTGGAAAAATGTCCTAAATTTGACTGCTGAGAACATGATGCTTAATGCCAATGTTTAAACACATTCTGGGAAACACCACAAAATTGAAGACGTCTCTCTTTAGGTTCGTGAAAATTTATTCACTATAGCAAATTTTTTTCATTGATTAGACACCATCAAATTAGATACCATTAGATACAAGTATGGTGCGATCAAAGCGAGTTTATAAAGCATTTACGCGATTTTAACTGTGAAAATAATTATTTATAATGTCGGATAAACCTCGGTTTTTCGTTGTTAATTTCACCATGAGGGGTCTGGGTTCGATTCTTTAGTTGCCACGTTGTGGTACGGTTCCCGGATGGGAGCGTAAGTTGGTTAGAGATGCATGTTCTGATTTCCTTCGTGATAAACTACTCGCAGTCAGTACTCGCACTAAAGTTTAAGGAAGTTTAACTTGTTTTCAAACGCTTTTCGCTGTTGTTTTTCTCCTGATTGTTGTTCCTGATCAGAGTTTTCTTCAGAATCAATTTATGTTTGCCAAGATCCTGTTTTGGCTATCGATTGGATCTGTATTCTTGGCTTCGAAAGTGGTACTTTTCGTCTCTCTCAGTGGTCATCCTGTAATTGGCCTAACTGGCTCAGCGTGTGTTCCTTGCAGTCTTCCTTTGGTGTTCCCGTCTTGGTTACAAGTCTCAAAGTTACCTGTGGCTTTGGTGAGATCGTTTCTGTTTATTTGTCATTATGGCTTCAAATAAACCTCAGCAATCAGGCAGTAAAGACGATGCTGATGCCGCGTCAGCCAGCTCGTCTTCCGGGGGCAAATGGGCTTCCCAACAGGAGATGAGGGAGAATTTTAGCAGAGTTTTTAATCTCTTGGCACAAATTTCAAGCCAGCAGCAGCAGCAGAACCCATCTACTGGGGCATCTTTGCCATCAAGTAGGGGTGAGTCCTTGGCCCAACAGAGTGTCTCGACAAGCCCTGCAACTACTGCCCCCTCATTTCTTCTGGTGGCGTCAACTCAAACCCAGTCTGGGGCTGATACTGTTCCTGCGTCATCTGCTGGGCTCTTGGCAGGGGTCCAGGGTGCGGCAGGCTTGGGAGTGCTGTCTAGCCTTCTCACTGCTGGGGGGCAGATTCCCTCTCTCTTGCCGTGCTCTGTACCATCCATTACAGTGTCCAATACCTTGCTTCCTGTTCCTGGCTACTTAGTTGCTAAGGTTCGCCAAGCTAAGTTTGTCGACTTTCAATTGCTGCGTCCAGTCAATCTTCCAAAGTTACCAGCTCTAGAGCCTAACTTAGCACAATTGTCCAAGATTTGCCGCTCTGATCTCAAGCCATTGTTGAATTTCACGGATTGGGCGGAAGCTTGGGCAGTTTATGCTGGGGTAGTTGCAAAAGAACATCGGACAAGGCTACCTGGTCTGCTAGCCTATTTCTTGCTCATTGCGAATGCCTCCCGGGATTTTCCAGGTTCTGGGTGGCTGGAATATGATGTTGCTTTCCGCAAACATGCAGCTGATCACCCAACTATTGATTGGGGTGAAACCTTGTCAAGTTTGTAGATGACCACAGTAGTGGCCAAAGCTACCCAGACTGGAAAGTCCCCAACAGGGGGCACACAGGCTTCAGGCAACAAGTTCAGTACCCTGCCTTGCTATAAATTCCATGGCCAGGTTGGCTGCAGTAATTCAGCTTGTAGATATGCCAACATCTGCATGGGTTGCCGTGGTTTTCACCCCAAATTTCGCTAAACAAATCCGGGCTCTGGTGGCTCCTGTCCTGGAAAGGAGTTGGGGCATGATAAGAAGTATAGGGAGCGCTCACCCTCTCCACAAAGAAAAAAGTCAAAGAAATGACTAGATGATTCGTCAAGTATTTTGGGATTTAAATCTGTTCATTTAAGTAATAATTTGTTAACATCCAATAATAAGTTTATTAATCATGCTAATAGTTTTGTCTCAGTGTTTTCTAATATCCCTGACCTTCCATTGCCTGTCTACTCTCTCGCTAAGTCTCAACCTTGTCTTTGTAAATAAGTCGTAAATAGTAAATAGTTGTAAATAGTCATGGGCCCTTGATGGCCTTCGTTGGGGTTTTCATTTGGGTATTTCCCCCCGGAACTGGGCAGTTAGATTGGCTGCTCTGATTGATGACTACCTCGCAGAGAAGTTGAAATTTGGTTGTGTCGCAGGTCCTTTCGATTCCCCTCCCATCCAGGACCTTACTGTCAACCGTTTTGGCATTATTCCCAAGTCCACTCCTGGTAAGTTCCGCCTGATTACAGATTTATCGTTTCCTCATGGCAACAGTGTGAATGACCTGATTCCCAACTCAGAGGCTACTGTTTCTTATGCCGGGATTCCCCAGGCGGTCAACCTTCTTGTGGAGCTTGGTCCGGGTGCATTCCTTGCTAAGTTCGACATTCAGCGGGCTTATCGTCTCCTCCCTATCCATCCAGCTCATCGCAGATATTGTGGTATGCGTTGGAAAGGGCAGTTTTATGTAGATCTTGCCTTACCTTTTGGACTTAGGTCGGCTCCACGCATCTTTACCCACTTTGCAGACGTTTTGCAGCATATATTCATGGAGCATGGTGGAGTGGATTATATATTAAATTATCTTGATGATTTCTTGCTTGCAGGCCCACCAGAATCCAATTCTTGCGATCGGAACTTGAGTAGGTGTTTTTCTCTGGCTGAGGAATTGGGAGTTCCTATTGCCCCAAATAAAACTTAGGGGCCAGCCACTTCTATAACCTTTCTTGGCTTTATCCTGGATTCAGTGAAGCAAGAATTGCGTTTACCCCCAGAAAAGATTGCTAAGGCTCGTGCTTCTTTATCTTCCTGGTCAAAAGCAAAACATGGCTCAAAGCGTAGCTTGCTTTCTTTGATCGGCTTGCTACAGCATTGCTGTCAAGCTCTTGTGTTGGCTCGCCCTTTTCTTCGAAGACTGACTGACAGAATTGCACCACTTTGTGTGGCTTTTCTCATGGGAACGTGATGACATTGTTTGGTGGCATACACTGACCTCTGGGAGTTTCCACCCCTGTTAGAGGGAATCGGTCTTGGGTCCTTTAGGTAGGATTTCAAGGGTGTGTCCACCGGTCCCTTGGAGGCTGCTCATTTGTGGCTGATGCACTAACGCCCAACTTCCTGACAGGGTGCCCAAATGGGGGGAATTAAATAGAAACATAATAGTTGTAAATAAGGAAATTGCTTTTGAGAGAGATTAGAAGTGTAAAAGAAGATGGCGTTAGCTCTCGCAGACAGCGCAAAGTGGATTGCATTTTCAAATAAGGCGTTATACAAAAGCCTTGCAGATAGACATTACTCGTATGGTAGACAGGATATTGCAACGCAAAGATTGTTGTTTAATAAAAGCTCTATTTCAACAAAAGGTAATGGAGCTCGTGTCATTAAAAATAATTTAAGCAGAATAAAAAAATTTAAACAAAGATATGGCACAAATAAAAAGCTTGTAATTCCTAATCGCAGAAATTTGGTAACTACGATCTTTGACTAGTGTATGTAATTAAAAAGAAATGGCAGCTGCAGACAGCGCAAGTCAAGCCCTGCCCTTAGTATCCTTGCACAAAGAAAATGAAGTTGAAAATAAAGTGTTAGAGGAGAGGACTGCGTATAATAAAAAAGTGCTAATTGACTATTATCAATATTTGAAAATGAAAGTTAAAGATATACCAAACGCTTATGAACGTAAAATCAAAGAATTGCAGGAAGAAGCAGTTAGCGCGCCTGATTATTCTCATAGAATAGAAATATTAAATCAAATAGCAAGATATCATGAATTGCTTAACAAAATGAATGACAAGACACCGTTAGAAACGGAAGATTCGAAAAAATTGAAGAAAGATCTGCTTAGTGTTAAGTTGTGGAAGTGAGAATAGGTTTAATAAAAAATGAAATAAAACAAGTCAGTGCTAGCAAAGCTAGTGCGGAAGAAAAGAATGCAAAAATTAACAGTTTAATGTCGCAAATACAACGTTTAACCGAGCTGGAAAGCAATAAAAAAGAAGTACATTTAAAAGAAATTTTGAACGGCGAAGAAGTTAACGGAGTAAATATACATTCTTTGAGGAATTTGAAACCTGGTACTATCGAAGCGATTAAGTTTTTGAGGAAGAACAAATCAATTCGCTTCGATAAAAATGAAGATATGATCGAGGTCGGTAGCAAAGGACCTATAACTAACACAAGCAAGGTACAGAAAATGCTAGATTATCGTAATAATCCGCATAAGTATAATGTAATTCCAGTCAGTCTTACTACAATAGCTATGAAAATGATCACTGACGGTTTTGATCCTGCATTATTCCTGAGAGAGTTACAACCGCTTTATCAAGCGAAAAGAAAAAACTCTCAAAACAGAAACAGTTGAAAGCAAGTACCAACCGCAAGCAGAGTCAGTTGTAATCGGTACACCAAGAGTAAAAAAGGAGTCTTTTTCTCTACAAGCTAGTTCAACATCTTTAAACAAATCTGGATATACACCCGTTGCCCTTCGAACTAGAGCTGCAAAAAAAAGACAGAAGAAAAACGAGCAAAGTTTCGAACGAGCACAATCTAAAGAAGAGCGTAGACTCGAAAAGCAAAAACCAAAAGAAGAAGGTAAAAGAATTGTATTAGAAGAGGACACAGTAGGTTCAGGACAAAGTTCTAATAAACCTGCGTGGAATAAAATGCTCGAATCGCAGGTAGAAAAAACAGTTCGAAAGGTGTTATCAAGAGGTTTAGGCTCTGCTGACAGATATGAAAATAATCAAGCAAACTCAGATGTCGACGATGGGTATCAATTGACAGCTGCTAAAAGAAAAAGAACACAAGATTCGAGTAGTTATAAAACTTTGCCGCGGAAAATAATGAGAATGATGGATGAAAAGCTTTTGGCGAAGAATATAGCAAAAGAAATAAAAAAATCACACGGTGGAAACAAGCGACGAAAGAAAAGAGTGGCTTTTGATAGTGAAGCGTCTAGTGACAGTGACAGTAGCAGCAGCAGTAGCACTAGCGAGTATGACGAAAGCGAAAATGAGAATTCGGCTGATGAAGATGTTGATGATGTTAATCGCTATAGCAAAAAAGTGTTAAATTTAATATTAAAAGCGGAAAAAAGAGGTCTTAAAAAACATAAAAGCATAAAAGCAAAAGTATTGAAAGAATTGAACAAAATATTGCAAAAGTATAAGAATACGAAATCCTCTGCCGACGAACAGAATGAATAAAGATGCATCATGAAAGCTTTAGGAAAAAACTTCAGTCTGCAGTAAAAGACAATCAAATACTATTAAAAAAGAATAGAATGCTATTATTAAAGAATCAGTCATTAATAAAAAGCTTAAAAGTAATATTTGACTATTAAGATTCTTAGCAAAACAAGTGCGACAGAGTAAAGTAATTTAATAATTGATTGTGTGTATTCTAGTTAAAAATATGGATGATTTCAGCATATTGAAGAATAAATTAACTGAATTATACAACAATCCGTCTTTTCCTGGCTCATTTTAAGGTTTGAATAAATTTTATTTATACGTGAAGAAAGAGATTCCAGCATTAACACGCGCACGGGTGAACGAATGGGCTAAGTCGAATGTTACCCATGCGGATTTTAAACCAGTACAAAAAAAGTTTGTTCATCCACCTATAAAAGTCGGAAGACAGGACTATTGTTGGGAAGTCAATTCAATGGACGTGCAAAGCGATGTGATTTTTCATCCTGATTATAATCAAGGCACGCGTTACCTGTTTTGTTTTGTTGATCAATTCGATAAACACACATGGGTGAGAGCGATAACGAATAAAACCGGTCCGTCAAGTGTTATTGCAATGCAGAGTATATTCGACTCTACACTTCGCAGACCAAAATTTATTAGAGCCGATAGAGGATCGGAGTTTATTAATAACGGAATAAAAGTGATTTATTCAAATGACGATCCAAATTGTGCAATTGTCGAGCGATATAACAGAATGATGAAATTGAAAATTGTAATCGACATAATACTTAAGAACAATAATTTTGAGTTTGACGGACACTTTTTCTTACAGAAACACGGAACGGCTATGGGCACTAGAATGGCACCCCCATATGCAAATCTGTTTATGGGGGCTCTTGAAACTAGGGCCCTTGACAGCGCACCATTCAAACCCCTTGTCTGGTGGCGCTACATTGACGATATTTTTTTGATTTGGACGCACGGACAAGACAGACTTACGGACTTTATTGACAATCTCAACAACATTCATCCCACTATCAAATTCACTAGCGACATCTCCTCCACCTCAACCCATTTCCTAGATGTCACTATCACACTCAACACAGACCACAGCATTTCCACAGACCTCTACATCAAACCTACTGACACCCATCAATATCTTCTCCACTCTTCTGCCCATCCCAAACACACAAAAAATTCCATACCATACAGTCTCGCTTTACGCCTACGACGCATCTGTTCAGATAACACGACCTTCACTAAACGAACAACTGAACTGCTTACATACCTTACGAACAGAGGCTACAGACGTAAACATGTACGTAACGAAATACGGAAAGCTTCTCTGATCACAAGACAAGACAGCTTAAAGACAAAGAACAAGCGACAGAACAACAGGACTCCTTTTGTGGTAACCTACCACCCAGGGTTACCTCAATTGGGTCAAATACTTACTAAACACTACAGCATACTACAGAACTCTGACGACTGCAAAGAAGCTTTCCCCCAACCACCGGTACTAAGCTACAGAAGGACGAAAAGCCTTAGGGATCATCTGGTGCGTGCTAAAATAAAAATGACGTCACCAACGATTCCCAGGGCGTACACAAGTGCTCGTCTAAACGCCACTGCAACACATGTACACACATACTGGACGGGCAACAACTGTTACATTCACTAACACAGACAAAACATTTAACATCAAACAGCGACTGGACTGCAACTCAACTAACGTAATTTACGTTATACAATGCCTGCGGTGCCTGCAGAACAGGGACAATAACTGCCAGTACATCGGACAGACAGGAAGACGACTACGAGACCAACTCAACGAGCACCGTAGGGACATTATCAACAAAAAACATGACAAATCCGGGGTTGCAGATCACTTCTGTAAACCCGAACACACAGTTGACGATCTACAAATTTTACCGATACTACAACTACACAACAAACGAGAGAGTGTTAGAAGAGCCAAAGAACAGTACTTCATTGGCCTAGCTAACACTCTGGCACCTCACGGACTTAACAGGACCACTGACTGCTAACCCATTCTAACCTTGTCCTCTTTGCCGCCTGTCTTTCCACTACCTCACTATCTTTACACTTATAACTATTATAATAATTAAGGATATTAAAAATTTTTTTCTCCTTAACATAACAATATTTTATAATTATCCATTTTATTAACATTTCACCATTATGATTATTATGATTATTTATATCCTCATTACCAAAACATGCACATCTTCATCCCACACCTTGCCACTGCGAAGCATCAAACATACCACCAATCAGATCTTACCAACCATAATTCAAAATAATTGCCTGTATATACTGTTAGACATTTTGTATTCGATCAAACTCTGAAGAAGCCCTGCTTGGCAGGGCGAAATATTAGCAAACTAAAAAACCTAGTTGTCTTTTGTGTCTTGCGCCGCGGTGTTTCTGCCTTACTATGAAAATTGTAATGACAGCTCTGAATACGTATAGTTATGTGACAGCTCTGAATACGTATAATTATTTAGATAAATTAGACCAACTTGTAGAAAGTTCAAATAATTCAAAACATCGAACAATAGGCATGGCACCTAATGAAGTGAATGTTAATAATTATGAAAAGGTTCAACAGAATTTGCAAAAGTATTGGACTAAACAAGAAGCAAAAATCCCGCAATCACGTAAAGCGATAACTACCGATGGAGGAAAGGTTAAAAAACGAAAAATTTCAACAAAATATAAAGTCGGTCAATATGTAGGCAGAGGTTTTCATAAACAGTGGACTGATGAAATATTTATAATTGAGAAAATTAATTTTTCGTACACTCCATTCGCATATACATTAATGGATTTCGGCAGAGAAAAAATACAGGGAAAGTTCTTTGCTGACCAAATTCAAAATTTTGACTTTCCGTCGATAGTAAAAATTGAAAATATTATAAAGAAAGAGAGTGAGAAAAAGGTGAATTGGACCCTAATTGCAACGTCAATTTACGACAAACCTGTTTGGGTTCATTCTAAAGATACAAAAGTTTCAAAAGCAGTCGCTGGTGATAACAGAGGAATAAATACATACTTTATTTCAAAAGCACGTTTTTTATCTGCATTAAAAGAAGAAAACAAAGCGAATGAAGCAAAGAATAGAACGGAAAATATTACCGACTCAGTAGAGCAGCAAGTACCTTCACGCGATAGAGACGAGATTGTAAACGAAGAAAGTGCAAGTAGCTAAAATGGCTGTTACATCAAAACCGCAATGGATTGTTGCAATCTCATCCGCTAAGACATCTGAAAATGATGAAAATTCCGAATTTCGCATAGCTTTGAATAAAAGATTATCGTTAGATCCGACTCAAGAATGGAAAATGTGCTGTGTTAAATGTATTCTACCGCAGTATGAATAGGTGAATTACGTGCGCTTTCTGTGGTATAAAAGAATAAGCTCACAATTTCAAACAAATAGTGAAGTTTTTAAAAATCACTTTGACGTAACAGATCTGTCAAAACAGCATAAATACAACAATGTATTTGACACCGCTAATTCTGACAAATGGATTAGTAATCAACTACCGAAAATACACATAAATAAAGCTAAAGCCCTGGCATGGAATAATGAGGGTACAAACTGGTCTTTGCAAGACATAAATAAATGGCTGAGTAGAAAAATAAAAGTAAAGTTTGATTTTACAACATGGGTAAATGCAAACGATATTTGGCCGCAAGAGTCTATAATATTCGTAGAACAACGAACTGGAACGGAAGTGTTTGATATCGGCTTTAAAGGAATGGAAATTACAGATGGAATGGGTTTTAGTTCAAAACAGCAGTTTATGACATGTCGTTTTAGTAGGATGTTAGTAGAATTTTTAGGAACTGATAACTGGAAAACGGATTATTTTTCAGATGTGGTACAAATGTATCACGAGAACTATGCTTCCATTTACGGCAATTCTCCGCATGATTTTCTGAAATATATTTATCAGCACGAGCCCAACACGCATTATGCATACTATATCTTGAATAGAAATTATAAAGTTAGAAGTAATATTGATTTTGATAAGCACTATATGGATGTAATGTTTTGGACAGATTTAAAAAACGGTGAAAAAAAGCACCACGTTATATTACGATAAGGGTTATCAACGCGGAGTACCACTCAGCTGTTCGTCGCATCTATTCAAGAGACATCCAGAAGTGTTTTCATGAAACTGCGATATAACAGTTATAATTATGCAAGTCGAGTTTTAGCTAGGTCATTAGCGAATTTATTTGTTGAATTTAAACCGCAACAGAGCGGTAAAAATAATTACGTTAATCAAGTCGTTGAATTTAAACAGTTGGCGTTTTCGAATATTGACAGAAGTGAATTTCAAATGTTTTGGTTAGGAATTAAACCTAATCTAGCTGATATAAATTAAAGCGAAGAGAATCGAATAATTGTATCACATGTGAGTAGAAAACGTGAAGGAGAAACGGTTGTAGTGCTATATATTACCGCTGAAGTATGATTGAGCGTCGTCTGATCAAGCAATTGAATTCGGAAATTGCTATAACAAATCATAATAATGAAGCTGTGTTTAATCATAATTATAACGGTAACTTACAAGTAGCAATTGTACGAGTTCATTTTTCAGAGGATTTTTTCCATTATTTGTTAGATGTATCCAGTAAAGAATTGGTAACTGCAAACCCGATAAACTTTCCTGTTGAATGGACAGATTTTCGTAATTTTGATGATAACAAGAAATAACAAAGAATTGGGTGAAGTGTTACGTTCCAGCCAACGCATCTCGAATTTAAAGAGTGTAATTTTGTCTATGAAACGAGATGTACATTATTCATATGCCATATAGTTAACAATGAGTTATTTAGACCTAATTTTTTTATGGTAGAACTTTTATTTACAAACGACCCGTCAACGTATATAGATGAAGATGTTTAACTTGTGTAAGACAATGTAGAGGTAAAGATGGCGTTTGCAAACACACAAACATTTACTTTACAAGGCTATTATGATAGTGAAGATGCAGCGTCACAATTACGCTTAAATGAAACATTAGCTGAAACTAATGAATTAGATTCAATTGACTTAACGCAACAATGGCAAGTTGCATTGAAATCAATTGTATTTAATTATAAAGACGGGTTAAAAGCAGTGCGAATACCCTATGCTGGTCAATACAACCTAGATCACTGGTTGGTTGAATTTTATTTCGGTGCATGGAGACAATATAATCATTATATAACGCATAATAATCTAAATGAAGAGCTTATGTACAAAACTCGCGCGGCAAATGAAGCGAATTATATCAATAACTATGAAAACAACATCACCAATCTAACGCTAGAAAATCAAACAAAGTATGATATGGACTTTTCAAAATCTATGGTGCCGATTATTCTAATTGATTTGGCTAAACTGTTGCAAAATTCGCTATAAAGAAGGTTTGACTTTTACAATTCAAGAAGTATTGAGAGCTATTATAGATTTTAACGAATTTCCCAATCTCTAATACTAACAGCACAGTCAAACTCAGCAAATACAGTAGAAGGGCGAGCGTTGTTTTTGTATAGCCAAAATGTCGAATAACAATTCGTAGGAGAAAGTGATGTACCGTTACTAGCTATAGTACCAGGAATGCGTTTGGACACTGAAATCTCATCTCAAATTGTTTCATATAAACCAGAAACGTTACGATATTGTAATTTAAAAGATTATTTGTTATCACGTTTTCATTTAGCGTGTTTAAATTTGAAAGGTGAAAGAGTTGTTGTAAAAGCATACATTGATTTACATTTTCGTTTGTTAGCTGAAAAATAAAAAAGGCGCAAAACAAGTGGATAAATATAGCAAAGTTATACATTTACTTGTAACTTGTAATAGTTAAACTGTAAAAATGCAGCTCATTATTAGACAACGGACTATGTACAATCAAAATCACTATGGAGGTGGTTTGTTACAAAGACTTAATAGAGCTAGTAACAAGAAATTGTACGGCGACGGGTTAATGAGTAATCGTTTTAAAACTGTTAAAAAAACAGCAGCTGCCGGAATTAGAAAAGCAAGCCAAACACTGAAGCATAAAATCACATCAAAGGATTTGTTAAATAAAGGAAAACAAATGCTCGAAAGCACAATAAAAGACAAAAAAAGGCATTGCTAACAAAAGGCAAGCAATTAGCGATTAAGGCCATAAACGATAAAAAGAAAGAATTAGACAAAATACTCCAGCCAACTTCTCGCAAACGCAAGACAACTACAGCTATAGGCAATTCTGGATCTGCGAAAAGAACTCCAAAATTGTTCACAACCGAACAAATAAAAAAGATTAGAACACTGAAAACAACCGAAAAGAAGTCACAGTTGTCAAGCTAGCGAATCTATGCGCACTACTGTGGTGGATACGCACTACTGTGGTGGTGTATTTTGGGTACTGTGGTGGGGTTTTTTGCGTACTGTGGTGGATAAGCTCTACTGTGGTGGGTTATTATGCATACTGTGGTGGGTTATAATGCGTACTATCGTGGGTTATTATGCTTGTTGTGGTGGGGTTTTTTGCGTACTTTGGTGGATAAGCTCTACTGTGGTGGGTTATTATGCGTACTGTGGTGGGTTATTATGCTTGATGTGGTGGGGTTTTTTGCGTACTGTGGTGGATAAGCTCTTTTGTGGTTGGTTATTATGTGTACTGTGGTGGGTTATTATGCTTGATGTGGTGGGATTTTTTGCGTACTGTGGTGGATAAGCTCTACTGTGGTGGGTCATTATGGTTGTTGTGGTGGGGTTTTTTGCGTACTGTGGTGGATAAGCACTACTGTGGTGGGTTATTATGCTTGTTGTGGTGGGGTTTTTTGCGTACTGTGGCGGGTAAGCACTACTGTGGTGGGTTATTATACTTCAGTAGTCTAAGAAAGAAAAGGATCTCATTGGAGTGCATGGAGGGAAATTATTACCATACAAGATGAAACTTTGGCTTCATCAACTTTATGAAGCAGACAATTCATCTTAGGCCGACGACCAGAAGACGAAGTTAGGATCCAACCAGCAACACTATATAAGGTGCTAAGAAGTTTCCAGGTTCCAGGCGCTAAGAAGGTTCCTGTTCCTCTACAGAAATGGTAAGAAAAACTTTTGTAGATATTTAAACATTAGACTCATTTTATTTCAGTTATTTCAACAAAATCTTCATTATTGTGGCGGGGTTTTTTGCGTACTGTGGTGGATAAGCACTACTGTGGTGGGTTATTATGCTTGATGCAGTGACATTCTTTTGGTGTCTGTGGTCTGTGGTTGATACTCACTATTTGGGTGGTTTTTTTGCTTCATATTGTATGGATACGGCTTTTGAAATAAGAGGTCATTTTTGATCGTCACTGATCTTTTGATCAACTACAGAAAATTGATGACAGTCAACACCAAATTGTCGAGTTCTGAACGGAATTCAAGTTATCAAGAGTTTTAATTTGAATTTTCCCACCAAAAAGTGTCCACAGAGTCTGGGACGAGTGACGTAAAGTTTTGGAAACATCCTGACAGACAGGCCGCGAAGCGCAGCAGCGAAGGATACATACATGCAGCAAGTCAATTAGTAAATAATTTCTAACAACCAAATAGTTTGTCTACGGAGGCAATTCAGTATTCTAAGAAAGAAGAGGATCTCATTGGAGTGCATGGAGGGAAATTATTACCATACAAGATGAAACTTTGGCTTCATGAACTTTATGAAGCAGACGATTCATCTTAGGCCGAAGACCAGAAGACGAAGTTAGGATCCAACCAGCAACACTATATAAGGTGCTAAGAAGTTTCCAGGTTCCAGGCGCTAAGAAGGTTCCTGTTCCTCTACAGAAATGGTAAGAAAAACTATTGTAGATATTTAAACATTAGACTCATTTTATTTCAGTTATTTCAACAAAATCTTCATTTATTCAAGACATCCGTGTGTCAGTCGGTGTTGGTACCTATATAAAGTCTAAGTGTTTTTTTACAATTATAGGGTGTACGTGTACTCTTGAAAAAGATTTTTCTTTTGACCCCTTAATTGATTACCGTATTTCCTTTCTGCCACGGCGCTTATTTTGCTCAACCATTTTTAGGTGTGGTTCTTTTTTGGAATGTGACGCTTATTAGAGGGTGGTGCTTATTTCATAAATCCAAAATGTGGTGTACCTCTATTTCAAGAAAAATAGAAAATAGAGTACATGTGAACTTGTACTTTCTTTTCAAAATCAACTTTACCATTGCTTAAGTGGCACATTTAGGTGCGGCACTTAATAGAGTGCGGCATTTATTAGAGGGCAATGCATATTTCACTCAATGGTAATTGGGTAGAATGCAGTTTAATGGACAACTTCTGAAGGGAAGCAAGACTATACGCTATACTATAATGGAGTAGGGTTTTGGGGTTGGGGTTAGAGTAGCGTTTTGGGGTTTAGGGTAGGGTGTACGGCTAAGATTAGATTAAGGTTTTAAGGTTAGGGTTAGGGAAGGGTTTAAGCGTTGGGGTTAGGGTAGGGTTTCAGGGTTAAAGTTGTTGGGGAAAGGTTTTAGGGTAAGGTGTAGGGCTAGGGTTTCAGTAAGGTTTTAGGGTTAAGGCTAGGGAAGGGTTTAGGGGTTAGGGTTAGCACTTTAGGGTCAGGGTCTGGTTTTGGAGTCAGGGTAGAGTTTTAGGGTAAGACTGGGGTTTAGATTTAGGGTAGGGATTTTGGGTTAGGATAGAGTTTTAGGGTTAGTGTAGGGCTTTAGGGTTAAGGTTCTGGGAGAGTTTTCGATTGGGGTTAGGGTTAGTTTTAGGGTTTTTAATGTATATAGGGTCATCTGTTTTACTCAATAGCAAATTGTTTTTGTTGCCATTTTAAAGTTGTCTGCTAAACTGCATCTGTACCAATAAATCTAATTAGCATCCCACCTGGAAAAAGCAGTCTAATCTGCACTGCCTATAAGTTGCAAAAAGACTGCAAGCTTTCTTAAAGTAATATCCATATGCCTACATATGTATAATATAGTCCATATATTCTTCTTGCAAGAAAAGTAGCTGTCTCCTACTCTATTTTAAATACTAATATGATGAGATCTGTTTTTCTCTTTGTCAGGTATTCTTATGAAAAATGAAGAACAGCAAACTTAGAGTACAACATAATATTGATGCTGTTGGCAAGTAAATCAAGCCATTGCCAAACTAATCTTTGATGGCAGCATTGAAAGAATTAAATGTATAACCTAATATGATGCTTACATTGCTATGGTCCACCAAAATTGTGATGGGCAATGTTTGACCTCTTTGGGGAGTAAAATATAGGAGACATGCAGGAGTTATGCAAAACAAGCTGGTTGAGATATTAATACTGCATAATCAGTTAATCAAATCTTTGTCAAATTCATCTTCTATGTAGTTAATTCTTAGTAGGCATCTACAATCATTTGGGTAAAGTTGGTTTGTTTACTGATATTGGTTCACTGGCATCTTGGATGGCACAATACACATCCACTTCTAGTCTGTATATATACAGACATATGAATAAAGTTCCCATCTTCTGGTCATACAGGGTACATGGACTCTGAACATTAATTAGAAGTTGTTATTGTGAGAATACCAACTGATACAAGTCCTGTCAATGTTGAAACAACAATAAGAGTAAAATTCAACATAACACCTCAAGAAAATTCTTGCATTATTCTGTTTTTTGAAATATGGTCTTTTTTGATATCTTCTAATCTGATATATAAAAAATCTTTGCGTCATTGCAATTAAAAAGCATTCTGCTAAGATTCTAAGTAATCAACCACCTGACCCTAACAAGGAGGACAGTTCAGCCACCCACTTGCCACAATGTTAGTGGCCTGTACTGCTGATGATTCTTCTGCAATTACAACTACAATTTCTACGAGCGGCAACTGTTTGCAGAAAGAAAAGGGAGCATCTGGGTCCTTATGGCTTCCAGGAACTGGGTCCTTCAGCACATTCCTCACAAGCTACATTTTTTTGCAGGTCCATCACTGCCATCAGTTAGGTGTGGATTTCAAATCAAATCGAACTTCTTGTATCATAGTCTTCTAGGCTTGCACTCAATCCTTTTGTGTAGCAAAGCAAGTATTCTCAAAATGGGCTAAGCACAGAAATGGACCTGCTTCATCTAGGGTTAAAATTAGCTCTGTCTCCAATCTTTATCATTTGATCTGTTTGTTTCTTACTTCGAGATTTTTGGAAATTGCCTCCTCGAACTCCCTCTTTGCTTTTTTTTAAAGCGAAAGCTCACTCATCCTGAATCATGTACCTAGCTACTCTAACACGACCCTTGTTCAAATTACTGACTTGACTAACATTTCTGCAATACAAGAAAATTATTAACAAAACAAATGTGCAAACCAGAAATTAAGAATCTTAATCACTTTGGTTAGATAGTTAGGTTGTTATTGTTAGGTGTCGGTGTCACCTTCCTTTGCTTGCATCTCCTTTCAGAGCGGATTTGTGCACCTCTTGATCAACAATATACAAGCCAGTCACACAAAGCCAAGTCACTGTCAACTTAAATTATTAATATTTTTAGGAAAGAAATCAATTTTTCCTTCCTTCATAGGCCTTTCATCTTGCTCTGCAACCACTTCTTCTTTTCTGAAATTTTGTCCAACACTTTACATCACAGAGGTCTGGTAGCGAGCGGTCTGACCACATTCAGCTTGGGACACTTTTTGCGCAAAAAATCCTAACTTTAAATTGTAATATCTTGAAAACTACACATCGGATACAAAAAATTCAAAAAGCACTGTAATAAGCACTACTCAATTAACCCTAATCCTACCAGGGGGGGGGAGTGGAATCCAACCCCCTCAAGCTTTTCTTGAAACTGATCTGTTGTGTAATGGATGTAAGCTTGCAAACCAGACTGACTTAAAGCCTATATGTATAAGCTACAATGTAATACAAAAAAATCCCCAAAATAATAACAATGGGTCACGTGACATTGCCTTATATGGAAATCGGTCATGCCAAAACCACATATAAGTGCCTATTTTTACCATTAAATCTTATCAGAATTGACGGATTCTTTGCAAGGTAATAGAAAATAGTTACTAACTACAAAATGTAAAGAAATTTCCAGATTTCTATTGATATTAAGGAAGGTCGATTTTTGACCGCCGTCGATAGCATGATTTGATTATGATGTCAAAATGACGTCATAATAGAAGTGGGAGACGCCCAATTTTACCAACATTACTCCTAATACATTGGTCAATGCCTGTGCCAAGTTTGATTGCTTTAGCTCTACTGGACAGCAATTTATCTAGCCCTCTAGCCCCCGGCTGTGGTAGATCAAAAAAGCCCGGTAGGATTAGGGTTAATGAAATTGATTAATAAAAATTTTGGTGTCAATTCCACTTTAAGAGCACTAGAAGCGTACCATAGTACTTGCAGAATTTATAGTTTTTCTTGTTATGAAGTATTGCATAGTTTATATTTCTAAGACTGACTCTATTGACAATTAGCGTCTTTTTAATTTGTTGCAATGTTTTTTTCAAGACTCTGTTGCCATCGAAAATCTTTTTCTTTGTTTGATCATAAACTTCTTGCCTCCTTTAAAACTCTCTTTATTTCTACATTGATTTCTGTAACTTGAATTTTCTTCTTCTTCTTCTTCTCTTTTCTCTTGCTTTATTTGTGCTTTTAACATGACTGCATATAGACAGGAATGATTTTAAATTACACCCTTCAAAGTTTTATAGTTTATTTTAATGTTGTTGTTGTTGTTCTAGTCTTTTATGATTGTTCATTGCCTTTAGTGTCAATCAAGTCAGAAGGCAAAAAATTGGAAGTTACGGATCGGAAAAAATGTTGTTCAGGAGAGAAATTGGCTGTAGATGTCTGCTCGTCTATCATCAATTCACTCTTTATTTTCATCTTTCTTCTTTCTTTTCTGCACTGTTACGAGTTTCTTGTTCGGTGATGGTGCTCTTCGCCTGCATTTTACGGACTTATCTACTCTTTCTTTTTCTTTACTTCCAAACCAATCTATTTTATACCATTCTCCATAACGTTCACATTCAAGCAAAACTGACTCATTGATTGTTTCCCACTTGAAATTAATGTCAATTACATTTACAATTGAATATTACATTTTCACTATTAAATGGGCTACTCAATCTTTTATACCAAAAGAATTTTGCAAATTCAACCTTTTCTCTAGCTGGGAGTATAACTTTTGTACAAGCCATAGCCCATACTGATGACGGATCTAGTTGAAGAATTCAATTGCACACGAAAATTTGTATTTGTATCATATTTAGATTGTTCTGATGATGATATAGCAGTAATTATCTGGGATTTCTTAGTATAAATCCTTGCTCCCATGTTTATTTTCCCTATGATGTTTTATACTACGCTCATTCTCTTCTATTTCAGATTTTAATGCTTCAAAAAAATTTTGTTGTGAAATAAAATTATTTATTTTTATTATTTTATTTCGCGAATCTCAGATGCGTACTTCTTTCAAGTGATTTTTTGTTATCCAGAGCGGCTTGTGATATATTAAACATTTAACTAAATACCATTGGATTCCATCAATTTTCTGTCTTTTTAATATCTTATCGATTTTAATCATTCAAGGCATGTGAACGGCTTGTAATTGCTCGGCATCAAAATTTCCTTCAATAATTTGCTAGCCTAAATCTTTCAATATATAAGCAAAAGGTGAATATGCTTTTTTAATAGAAGCGATTTGAAAAATCTCATCAGTCCATTGCTTTTGAAAACCTCTTTTGAATACTTTGTTTGTTGAAGCTATATGCACATACTCTCCAACACTAAAACAACTTTTTATTTTTCTCCACGATTGTAATTTAGCCTCTTGCTTTGCCCAATAATTTTCGAAATTTCCTCTTACTAATGGATAATTATTAACATTGACTTCATTAGATGCCATACCTATTATTCTATGTTTTGTATTATTTATACTAATATTGTAATCTATACTACTATTTATACTGTAATTTTAATCTCCTTTCGATTCTCTACTATCCAAGTACTTTACAATTACTCTACTATCAAAGTACTTTACCTCTCGACAACGGCACATTTAGGAGCATCAATGGAAAAAATTAATTTAATGTTACTGTATTCGACATGATAGTCACCACTTATCATTACAAGCCTTTGATATTTAGTTGGGCAATGTTTCGGGAGAGATCCGTCTCCCATCATCGGGCAATGAGAAATGTGGTTTCTTGCCTATTTATTGCAAAGGTCAGATGGAAAGGTGTGAAATTAACCAGACCTGCGAGGAAGCTCGGAATTTTTTGGCGCTCAATTTCTAAAATTTGTGGCGCCAAAATTGCGTTCAGTGCAACTTTTGATGTTATTCAACCAGATTTCTGGGATTGAGTAAGATACTTGATTGATACAAGGAGTTGATAGAGCCGAGTGAATGCTTTCTTTAACAAGTCTGTTTTTCCAGTTCTTATCTTCATCAATCACTGGGAATGGCTGCGGAATACAGGGCCATATTAAATATAATGTGAAACTGTGCAGTTTAGTGGCAAAAAGCCGACAACAGTGTTGAACGGGTGACGGCATGAAATGCGAGCCTACAGCAGCAGTAAAAATAGCTTTGAAGGAGTGTAGCTTGCATTCCTGCTACCCTTCTAATAAACGGGTGATGTTGTGGGTTGGGGTTATTGTTCAGCAGTATAAATAATGTTCAAGGAATCTGCTAGCATTTCTGCCCTTCTAATAAACGAGTGAATTTATGGGTTGGGGTTATTGTGTAATGGTATTAATGAATTTGAAGGAATTGTGCTAGTGTTCCTGCCCCTCTAATAAACAGGTGATGTTATGGTTTGGGGTTATTGTTCAGCAGTATAAATAATGTTCAAGGAATGCTGCTAGCATTTCTGCCCTTCTAATAAACAGTGAATTTATGGGTTGGGGTTATTGTGCATCGGTATTAATGAATTTGAAGGAATTGTGCTAGTGTTCCGGCCCGGGGGGGGGGGGTATATAGCATAATTTGGGTACGGGTATGTGCCGCCCATATGGGTGGGTTTTTGGCCCTAAAATTCTCTAAACATGGGTATGATTTTAACCAAAACTCCATAAAAGTGGGTAGCAAATTGACGAAAAGTTGAAAGTTTGACTTTAATTCAGTCAGAAAAGTGGGAAAATCATGTCAAAGATATTCGTAGTATAATATCACGCAATAATCAAGGCCTAGAAAGTCTTATTATTCTTGTATTCCGATTATTTTTACTCATAAAATAGGGTCTGTTTCTGCAAAAGTTTACATTATAAGTGGGTGGGTTTCCAAAATCTGGGCGGCACATCCCCATCCATTCATAAGTCATGTACCCCCCCTGGGGGTTCTGGCCCCTCTAATAAACGGGTGATGTTATGGGTTTGGGTTATTGTTCAGCAGTATAAATAGCTTTCAAGGAGTGGTGCTAGCATTCCTGCACTTCTAATGAACGGGTGATGTTATGGGTTAGGGTTAGTGTGCAGTAGTATTATATGATGTGAAGAAATTGTGCTTGTGCTCCTGCCCTCGCAATAAACAGATGATGTTATGGGTTGGAGTTATTGTACAGCAGTAATAATGGAAATCAAACTAAATTTTTGCTTGGATTTTTGGTTTTTCCTAAAAAACTATGTGTTTCTTCGGTTTTAAAAATCTCGTCGGTGAGCGGTTTTATGGCATTTCTGAATAACTTTTTCATTAAGATTTTGCGTTTTTGGTACTAAATGTCGACTCAGTGAAGCTACAGGTTAGCCTAAAATGAAAAATAAATTGTCATTGGACTAAACATCTCAAAACGTGAAGTGAACGGAGAAGTTGATTAACCTACAATTTGAATAGATTCTCTGTGCAATTTTGTGAAAATTGCGACTTAAATCATCCCATACAGTTTTGTTCAAAATATCACACGGTTTTACGGTTTTTTAGAAAATTTTGACCCCCTGCTATAATTGATAACTTTCTGGATTCAAAATTATGAGAAAACAATGAGGTAGTTGAAATACAGTTAACATGTTGTCTGTGTGTCAATTATCAGCAATTTTATGATGGTTTGTTGTTTGGAAAGATAGGGTCCAAAATAAAGAAATGAAGAATGTGTTTTAGCTGGAAAACTAGCACATGATACCGTAGAAACTATTTTGATTTGAAAGCTAGGTGGTGACGGCTATCTAAAAACTCTGGTCTTATATCCTGAAACATGTGCATGTTTTTGTATTCGAGAAGGGAAGGGCAGGCAAGTAAAACCCATTCCTTAGGCCTAGACTATCTAATTGTTTATTCGAGGCCCTATATCTGGCCTAACAATAAACCATCATAAAAAGGACTGATAATTGAAAGACAGAGGGTTCTACTTGCCTCATTTTTTTCTTATAACATTACATCCAAAAATGTATTAATTATAGTCTGAAAAAGAGTCACCATCGCAGCAGTCACAAAATTGTTACTTTTCCAACTAACATCTGACCGAGGCTGCTGACGCCATAACTTTTTCCCTCTTGTCATGAGACAGATAAAAGCTTCTTGAAAACGAGGTCGTGGCCACCAACCCTATAGCCCCCGCCGTCATACGATGATGTTGGTGATCAAAATCGATGAAAATGGCGCAGGCCATCGAAACAAAATATGAATGACGGCACTGTAACTTTATTAATACAGTTTTCGCTGCAAAAGGTAAAATTTTATGCTGAACACGTAAAAAAAATTACCCATACATGTCTGCAGTGTAAATTTATGAGGAAAATTTAAGAGGAAGGGACGAATATTGCCACTCCTCGAAAGGCACCCAAAATCAGCTATCTGGTGTTCATAAGTCTGCGGTAGAGAATACATAGCACTACAGCACCATCTGCGGGAAGAAATACGTGATCAAGTCTTCCCTCTCCAGGTCGAGCAATTTTTTTGCAACTAAAGTGACCGTAGCTGCCATCCCTGCACCGTTTTTTGAACTCTCTCTGAAAATCGTGTAGCAATTGTCCGTTATTACGAAGAGCCTACAGGATTTTAGAACAAGGGGTCATTAACGTCTGATTGTGGATCATTTCCCATTCTTTTAGGCCAAATCTTTTGTCCTCTAGCAAAGCATGATTGTTGTAGAGAACAATTGTGCAACCTGTAGGTTGTAGGCAGCCAAATCCAGAACATTAGGACCTGGCCCTGTATTCCGCAGCCATGCCAATCACTGAAATGTTATCCCAATCCATCTGGTGTTTTTCCGTCCAACAATGATTGGCACGATCACTTTTGTTAGTTCGACCATGGGTCACATTCGATTTATGTTCTTTGAGCCTAGTTCCTGTCTCTCTTTTCGATTGTCCTATAAATGATTTAGGACAATCTCTATACTGTATTTTGTATACGACATTTGATTTTTCAAGATCATCAACTTTGTCTTTTGGCCTTGAAAGCGACTTTTTAAGTGTATTAAGGGAATAAAAAGTACACCTTATATTTTGCTTAGACAAAGATCGACGGATTTTCTCACTTGTCCCTCTGATGTATGGCAGGTTCATAGAACATTTAGGCTCCTCTTTGTCAGCCTCAGTATTCTGTCTGGGCGTTGAGATTTTTCTCGTGACCTTGCGTATGTCTTCTTGTTTATATTCATTGGCCTTTAGAACGCTTGAGATCCTTTTGTACCCATTATCTAGATCATCAAGATTGCTCATGATAGATTTTGCTCTGTTGAAGAGAGAAGATATGACACTGTTTTTGACACTGTCTAAGTGATGTGAGCTTGCATTCAGGCATTGGTCAGTGTGAGTGGGCTTCCTGTACACTGATACGCTTAGACTTTTATTGGCATTCCTTTGAATCTCAGTGTCAAGGAAGGCTAGTTTTCCATCATTCTCTACCTCTGTGGTGAACTTCAATTTCACATGTAGGGAATTGATGTGCTTATAGAAATCTTCCATCTTGTCCCTCTTCATAATCATGAACACATCATCTACATATCTCTCCCATACTTTTGGTTGTTCAATGTATGAATCAAGGGCAAGAGATTCTTTTTCTTGCATAAAGATCTCAGCAACAACAGAAGAGGCAGGTTTTCCCATTGCTACTCCATCTGTTTGCGAGATAAACTTCCCATTGAATTTGAACCAAGTTGTAGTTAAGTAGCCTGCGCACAGACTCAGACACTTTCAAGAGTAAAGAGTCTGCGAATTAATGTCCAAAAGCTTGTTCCGCTGACTCAGCAAAAGCATAACCTTGATCTCACAAGAAGCCGTGCTCAAATACTGCGCTGCAAACTGTTTGTACCGCTTGTAATGGAGGACGTAACGTAAGGCTGTTGGCTGTTATTACCAAGGGAGAAAGAAGTTCAAAACGATGGCTTTATCTCGTGTTTCAACATACTATCTTGACTGAAACCTTGTTATGTGACTCTGTTCACTTTTAAAAGGAAAATGTATCTTTAAAACCCTGAAGCATGCCCTTCAGATGCATCGATGCAATCGAAAGAAAGGCCTAGGCCTAGGTACTTTCTCGTAGTAAGCCGCCCACACTGTGGCTTGACAGTCAAGTCCTGGTCTTTTAGGCCAGGACTCCAACTGAATAGCGTGATATGATGGCAGAGCAAGGAAGTGTCTTTTTACTTTTCCAAGGGAATTAGACAAACCTTTAATTTTAAAAGCTTACAAGATTTTACGAAATCTGTTAGTTTTGAGATAGATATTTAGTGTTATGCAGAGTGTGGCTGAGGACTGAGGTGTGAGGTCCAAAACTCCACACATGCTTTTTACTGTTATCTCTGTAAGACACTATATGTATACCAGCCCTGCTACTTCAGATTAAAAGGATATTCCCATTCCCTCTTCTTTCCACCCTATCCTCCCTTAAGGGACTGTAAAGTATGCATTCAAGAATTTTCAGGTAGACTTATTCAAGACTAGACGATGGCATATTTATAGTAAATTTTGTTTCAATGTGCACATACTTTCCAAACAAGGTTTTTACTATGTGCTTAAAAACTATTACTGAATTTGTTACTGGAAATGCTGGTCAGAGTCAGGTCACAATAAATAATAAATACAAGGTCTTTCTCAATTTTTCTAATTCGCTGATTATTTGCTGATCTTTACATCATAAAAGGCTTTACCAGCATAGTAAAAAAGAACCACATTACATTGAAACACTATTAATCTTTCACAAAACCATATAAACAAGACCAGTAGTGTTAGCATGCTTGAATGGAAAAAATAGAAGTCAGATTTATGTAAAGATTCCTTTGCAACACCCATAAACTCTAAGTAAGTGAGCAATACAACACCATATTTTTAAGTGCATCTTATGCAGAAGAAGAAACTTGCAGCAATAAACTGCTCAGAAGGCTTCATGTAATCATTATCATACTATTGAATACCTACAAAGATCAAATGCACACAATGTTGTCTGACTTTCTGACTCTGCTTTCTGTCGTGTTAAATTTCATCATGTTTTAACATAATAACAATGTTCTAGGCAGAGTCCTGGCTCAGCAAAAATTTTTTTATAATTTACTTCTTAGTGTGGGTCATGTAGGTAGAAACACTTGAGACCATATCCAACATAGGAAAGAAGGAGGCAGGGACAACAGCTTGCAATGTAAAATTTACAAAAAGTAGGAGCAGAGTAGTATTGTGCTCAATATGTATGGATAGTTTTGGAAACAGATTGGTATACAGTTCAGGGCATTAGGTTGTCTTAAATAAGACATCCAATCCAGCATCCTTACATTACATCTATCCAGTTCAATCAAGGCAGGACAGTTCTGCTTGTGTTCGGATTGTTTATATTAGGCATATTCGGGAGGCCATCATTTGTACAGTGAGAGGACATCCCAATCCTCTGATTGCTGTAGCAGATATAGGCCATGCCAGACAACTCAGTTTCTTCAAAGAGTGGTAGACTGCACCATCAAATCTAGATATCTAGGCCCATCACCAACTGGAAAGATATGATTAATTAGCTAAGAGGATTTAGCTAAAATTTTCTTCGAATCATCTTCTTGAAAGCTTTCCATGCTTGAAGGAAATTCCAAAATACATTCATAGTTGCATTGAAATCAATTGTATTTAATTATAGAGACGGGTTAAAAGCAGTGCGAATACCCTATGCTGGTCAATACAACCTAGATCATTGGTTGGTTGAATTTTATTTCGGTGCATGGAGACAATATAATCATTATATAACGCATAATAATCTAAACGAAGAGCTTATGTACAAAACTCGCGCGGCAAATGAAGCGAATTATATCAATAACTATGAAAACACCATCACCAATCTAACGCTAGAAAATCAAACAAAGTATGATATGGACTTTTCAAAATCTATGGTGCCGATTATTCTAATTGATTTGGCTAAACTGTTGCAAAATTCGCTATAAAGAAGGTTTGACTTTTACAATTCAAGAAGTATTGAGAGCTATTATAGATTTTAACGAATTTCCCACTTCGAAAGAAAAGTCAACTCAACAAACGTATACCTTTCAGCAGGCTTTTAAAAAATATGTCACATAACAATTTCCAAAAGTCGGAGCAAATCTGCAGCAGTTATTAATAAATTATTTTCCTGATGCTAATTGGAATCAACACGGCTATCTAAATTTAGACTGGGAAATTACAACAACAACAACAAATCATGATACGAAGAAAACAACGACTTTAATTGTGAACATCCCTTCATTTCTAATACATCTTGCATACGGGGATGCGTTATTGGCGTCTCTGGGCTTTGATGTGTTAGATGTAACAATCAATGAGCAAAAGGCGATAATCTGGCAACGTTATGAAGAATTTCGCTACATGGATAAGGAAGAGCATGCAGATGAATTGTATTGCTATCCTGAGGGTATGCAAAACAACGGGCAATCTCTAATACTAACAGCACAGTCAAACTCAGCAAATACAGTAGAAGGGCGAGCGTTGTTTTTGTATAGCCAAAATGTCGAATAACAATTCGTAGGAGAAAGTGATGTACCGTTACTAGCTATAGTACCAGGAATGCGTTTGGACACTGAAATCTCATCTCAAATTGTTTCATATAAACCAGAAACGTTACGATATTGTAATTTAAAAGATTATTTGTTATCACGTTTTCATTTAGCGTGTTTAAATTTGAAAGGTGAAAGAGTTGTTGTAAAAGCATACATTGATTTACATTTTCGTTTGTTAGCTGAAAAATAAAAAGGCGCAAAACAAGTGGATAAATATAGCAAAGTTATACATTTACTTGTAACTCGTAATAGTTAAACTGTAAAAATGCAGCTCATTATTAGACAACCGACTATGTACAATCAAAATCACTATGGAGGTGGTTTGTTACAAAGACTTAATAGAGCTAGTAACAAGAAAATGTACGGCGACGGGTTAATAAGTAATCGTTTTAAAACTGTTAAAAAACAGCAGCTGCGAATTAGAAAAGCAAGCCAAACGCTGAAGCATAAAATCACATCAAAGGATTTGTTAAATAAAGGAAAACAAATGCTCGAAAGCACAATAAACGACAAAAAAAGGCATTGCTAACAAAAGACAAGCAGTTAGCGATTAAAGCCATAAACGATAAAAAGAAAGAATTAGACAAAATACTCCAGCCAACTTCTCGCAAACGCAAGACAACTACAGCTATAGGCAATTCTGGATCTGCGAAAAGAACTCCAAAATTGTTCACAACCGAACAAATAAAAAAGATTAGAACACTGAAAACAACCGAAAAGAAGTCACAGTTGTCAAGCTAGCGAATCTATGCGCACTACTGTGGTGGATACGCACTACTGTGGTGGTGTATTTTGGGTACTGTGGTGGGGTTTTTTGCGTACTGTGGTGGATAAGCTCTACTGTGGTGGGTTATTATGCATACTGTGGTGGGTTATAATGCGTACTATCGTGGGTTATTATGCTTGTTGTGGTGGGGTTTTTTGCGTACTTTGGTGGATAAGCTCTACTGTGGTGGGTTATTATGCGTACTGTGGTGGGTTATTATGCTTGATGTGGTGGGGTTTTTTGCGTACTGTGGTGGATAAGCTCTTTTGTGGTTGGTTATTATGTGTACTGTGGTGGGTTATTATGCTTGATGTGGTGGGATTTTTTGCGTACTGTGGTGGATAAGCTCTACTGTGGTGGGTCATTATGGTTGTTGTGGTGGGGTTTTTTGCGTACTGTGGTGGATAAGCACTACTGTGGTGGGTTATTATGCTTGTTGTGGTGGGGTTTTTTGCGTACTGTGGCGGGTAAGCACTACTGTGGTGGGTTATTATACTTCAGTATTCTAAGAAAGAAGAGGATCTCATTGGAGTGCATGGAGGGAAATTATTACCATACAAGATGAAACTTTGGCTTTATCAACTTTATGAAGCAGACAATTCATCTTAGGCCGAAGACCAGAAGACGAAGTTAGGATCCAACCAGCAACACTATATAAGGCGCTAAGAAGTTTCCAGGTTCCAGGCGCTAAGAAGGTTCCTGTTCCTCTACAGAAATGGTAAGAAAAACTTTTGTAGATATTTAAACATTAGACTCATTTTATTTCAGTTATTTCAACAAAATCTTCATTATTGTGGCGGGGTTTTTTGCGTACTGTGGTGGATAAGCACTACTGTGGTTGGTTATTATGCTTGATGCGGTGACATTCTTTTGCTGTCTGTGGTCTGTGGTTGATACTCACTATTTGGGTGGTTTTTTTGCTTCATATTGTATGGATACGGCTTTTGTAATAAGAGGTCATTTTTGATCGTCACTGATCTTTTGATCAACTACAGAAAATTGATGACAGTCAACACCAAATTTTCGAGTTCTGAACGGAATTCAAGTTATCAAGAGTTTTAATTTGAATTTTCCCACCAAAAAGTGTCCACAGAGTCTGGGACGAGTGACGTAAAGTTTTGGAAACATCCTGACAGACAGGCCACGAAGCGCAGCAGCGAAGTATACATACATGCAGCAAGTCAATTAGTAAATAATTTCTAGCAACCAAATAGTTTGTCTACGGAGGCAATTCAGTATTCTAAGAAAGAAGAGGATCTCATTGGAGTGCATGGAGGGAAATTATTACCATACAAGATGAAACTTTGGCTTCATGAACTTTATGAAGCAGACGATTCATCTTAGGCCGAAGACCAGAAGACGAAGTTAGGATCCAACCAGCAACACTATATAAGGTGCTAAGAAGTTTCCAGGTTCCAGGCGCTAAGAAGGTTCCTGTTCCTCTACAGAAATGGTAAGAAAAACTATTGTAGATATTTAAACATTAGACTCATTTTATTTCAGTTATTTCAACAAAATCTTCATTTATTCAAGGCATCCATGTGTCAGTCGGTGTTGGTACCTATATAAAGTCTAAGTGTTTTTTTACAATTATAGGGTGTACGTGTACTCTTGAAAAAGATTTGTCTTTTGACCCCTTAATTGATTACCGTATTTCCTTTCCGCCACGGCGCTTATTTTGCTCAACCATTTTTAGGTGTGGTTCTTTTTTGGAATGTGACGCTTATTAGAGGGTGGTGCTTATTTCATAAATCCAAAATGTGGTGTACCTCTATTTCAAGAAAAATAGAAAATAGAGTACATGTGAACTTGTACTTTCTTTTCAAAATCAACTTTACCATTGCTTAAGTGGCACATTTAGGTGCGGCACTTAATAGAGTGCGGCATTTATTAGAGGGCAATGCATATTTCACTCAATGGTAATTGGGTAGAATGCAGTTTAATGGACAACTTCTGAAGGAAGCAAGACTATACGCTATACTATAATGGAGTAGGGTTTTGGGGTTGGGGTTAGAGTAGCGTTTTGGGGTTTAGGGTAGGGTGTACGGCTAAGATTAGATTAAGGTTTTAAGGTTAGGGTTAGGGAAGGGTTTAAGCGTTGGGGTTAGGGTAGGGTTTTAGGGTTAAAGTTGTTGGGGAAAGGTTTTAGGGTAAGGTGTAGGGCTAGGGTTTCAGTAAGGTTTTAGGGTTAAGGCTAGGGAAGGGTTTAGGGGTTAGGGTTAGCACTTTAGGGTCAGGGTCTGGTTTTGGAGTCAGGGTAGAGTTTTAGGGTAAGACTGGGGTTTAGATTTAGGGTAGGGATTTTGGGTTAGGACAGGGTTTTAGGGTTAGTGTAGGGCTTTAGGGTTAAGGTTCTGGGAGGGTTTTCGATTGGGGTTAGGGTTAGTTTTAGGGTTTTCAATGTATATAGGGTCATCTAGTCTAATCTGCACTGCCTATAAGTTGCAAAAAGACTGCAAGCTTTCTTAAAGTAATATCCATATGCCTACATATGTATAATATTGTCCATATATTCTTCTTGCAAGAAAAGTAGCTGTCTCCTACTCTATTTTAAATACTAATATGATGAGATCTGTTTTTCTCTTTGTCAGGTATTCTTATGAAAAATGAAGAACAGCAAACTTAGAGTACAACATAATATTGATGCTGTTGGCAAGTAAATCAAGCCATTGCCAAACTAATCTTTGATGGCAGCATTGAAAGAATTAAATGTATAACCTAATATGATGCTTACATTGCTATGGTCCACCAAAATTGTGATGGGCAATGTTTGACCTCTTTGGGGAGTAAAATATAGGAGACATGCAGGAGTTATGCAAAACGAGCTGGTTGAGATATTAATACTGCATAATCAGTTAATCAAATCTTTGTCAAATTCATCTTCTATGTAGTTAATTCTTAGTAGGCATCTACAATCATTTGGGTAAAGTTGGTTTGTTCACTGATATTGGTTCACTGGCATCTTGGATGGCACAATACACATCCACTTCTAGTCTGTATATATACAGACATATGAATAAAGTTCCCATCTTCTGGTCATACAGGGTACATGGACTCTGAACATTAATTAGAAGTTGTTATTGTGAGAATACCAACTGATACAAGTCCTGTCAATGTTGAAACAACAATAAGAGTAAAATTCAACATAACACCTCAAGAAAATTCTTGCATTATTCTGTTTTTTGAAATATGGTCTTATTTGATATCTTCTAATCTGATATATAAAAAATCTTTGCGTCATTGCAATTAAAAAGCATTCTGCTAAGATTCTAAGTAATCAACCACCTGACCCTAACAAGGAGGACAGTTCAGCCACCCACTTGCCGCAATGTTAGTGGCCTGTACTGCTGATGATTCTTCTGCAATTACAACTACAATTTCTACGAGCGCCAACTGTTTGCAGAAAGAAAAGGGAGCATCTGGGTCCTTATGGCTTCCAGGAACTGGGTCCTTCAGCACATTCCTCACAAGCTACATTTTTTTGCAGGTCCATCACTGCCATCAGTTAGGTGTGGATTTCAAATCAAATCGAACTTCTTGTATCATAGTCTTCTAGGCTTGCACTCAATCCTTTTGTGTAGCAAAGCAAGTATTCTCAAAATGGGCTAAGCACAGAAATGGACCTGCTCATTCTGGGGTTAAAATTAGCTCTGTCTCCAATCTTTATCATTTGATCTGTTTGTTTCTTACTTCGAGATTTTTGGAAATCGCCTCCTCGAACTCCCTCTTTGCTTTTTTTTAAAGCGAAAGCTCACTCATCCTGAATCATGTACCTAACTACTCTAACACGACCCTTGTTCAAATTACTGACTTGACTAACATTTCTGCAATACAAGAAAATTATTAACAAAACAAATGTGGAAACCAGAAATTAAGAAGCTTAATCACTTTGGTTAGATAGTTAGGTTGTTATTGTTAGGTGTCGGTGTCACCTTCCTTTGCTTGCATCTCCTTTCAGAGCGGATTTGTGCACCTCTTGATCAACAATATACAAGCCAGTCACACAAAGCCAAGTCACTGTCAACTTAAATTATTAATATTTTTAGGAAAGAAATCAATTTTTCCTTCCTTCGTAGGCCTTTCATCTTGCTCTGCAACCACTTCTTCTTTTCTGAAATTTTGTCCAACACTTTACGTCACAGAGGTCTGGTAGCGAGCGGTCTGAACACATTCAGCTTGGGACACTTTTTGCGCAAAAAATCCTAACTTTAAATTGTAATATCTTGAAAACTACACATCGGATACAAAAAATTCAAAAAGCACTGTAATAAGCACTACTCAATTAACCCTAATCCTACCAGGGGGGGGGGGAGTGGAATCCAACCCCCTCAAGCTTTTCTTGAAACTGATCTGTTGTGTAATGGATGTAAGCTTGCAAACCAGACTGACTTAAAGCCTATATGTATAAGCTACAATGTAATACAAAAAAATCCCCAAAATAATAACAATGGGTCACGTGACATTGCCTTATATGGAAATCGGTCATGCCAAAACCACATATAAGTGCCTATTTTTACCATTAAATCTTATCAGAATTGACTGATTCTTTGCAAGGTAATAGAAAATAGTTACTAACTACAAAATGTAAAGAAATTTCCAGATTTCTTTTGATATTAAGGAAGGTCGATTTTTGACCGCCGTCAATAGCATGATTTGATTATGATGTCAAAATGACTTCATAATAGAAGTGGGAGACGCCCAATTTTACCAACATTACTCCTAATACATTGGTCAATGCCTGTGCCAAGTTTGATTGCTTTAGCTCTACTGGACAGCAATTTATCTAGCCCTCTAGCCCCGGCTGTGGTAGATCAAAAAAAGCCCGGTAGGATTAGGGTTAATGAAATTGATTAATAAAAATTTTGGTGTCAATTCCACTTTAGAGCACTAGAAGCGTACCATAGTACTTGCAGAATTTATAGTTTTTCTTGTTATGAAGTATTGCATAGTTTATATTTCTAAGACTGACTCTATTGACAATTAGCGTCTTTTTAATTTGTTGCAATGTTTTTTTCAAGACTCTGTTGCCATCGAAAATCTTTTTCTTTGTTTGATCATAAACTTCTTGCCTCCTTTAAAACTCTCTTTATTTCTACATTGATTTCTGTAACTTGAATTTTCTTCTTCTTCTTCTTCTTTTCTCTTGCTTTATTTGTGCTTTTAACATGACTGCATATAGACAGGAATGATTTTAAATTACACCCTTCAAAGTTTTATAGTTTATTTTAATGTTGTTGTTGTTGTTCTAGTCTTTTATGATTGTTCATTGCCTTTAGTGTCAATCAAGTCAGAAGGCAAAAAATTGGAAGTTACGGATCGGAAAAAATGTTGTTCAGGAGAGAAATTGGCTGTAGATGTCTGCTCGTCTATCATCAATTCACTCTTTATTTTCATCTTTCTTCTTTCTTTTCTGCACTGTTACGAGTTTCTTGTTCGGTGATGGTGCTCTTCGCCTGCGTTTTACGGACTTATCTACTCTTTCTTTTTCTTTACTTCCAAACCAATCTATTTTATACCATTCTCCATAACGTTCACATTCAAGCAAAACTGACTCATTGATTGTTTCCACTTGAAATTAATGTCAATTACATTTACAATTGAATATTACATTTTCACTATTAAATGGGCTACTCAATCTTTTATACCAAAAGAATTTTGCAAATTCAACCTTTTCTCTAGCTGGGAGTATAACTTTTGTACAAGCCATAGCCCATACTGATGACGGATCTAGTTGAAGAATTCAATTGCACACGAAAATTTGTATTTGTATCATATTTAGATTGTTCTGATGATGATATAGCAGTAATTCTCTGGGATTTCTTAGTATAAATCCTTGCTCCCATGTTTATTTTCCCTATGACGTTTTATACTACGCTCATTCTCTTCTATTTCAGATTTTAATGCTTCAAAAAAATTTTGTTGTGAAATAAAATTATTTATTTTTATTATTTTATTTCGCGAATCTCGGATGCGTACTTCTTTCAAGTGATTTTTTGTTATCCAGAGCGGCTTGTGATATATTAAACATTTAACTAAATACCATTGGATTCCATCAATTTTCTGTCTTTTTAATATCTTATCGATTTTAATCATTCAAGGCATGTGAACGGCTTGTAATTGCTCGGCATAAAAATTTCCTTCAATAATTTGCTAGCCTAAATCTTTCAATATATAAGCAAAAGGTGAATATGCTTTTTTAATAGAAGCGATTTGAAAAGTCTCATCAGTCCATTGCTTTTGAAAACCTCTTTTGAATACTTTGTTTGTTGAAGCTATATGCACATACTCTCCAACACTAAAACAACTTTTTATTTTTCTCCACGATTGTAATTTAGCCTCTTGCTTTGCCCAATATTTTTCGAAATTTCCTCTTACTAATGGATAATTATTAACATTGACTTCATTAGATGCCATACCTATTATTCTATGTTTTGTATTATTTATACTAATATTGTAATCTATACTACTATTTATCTGTTTTTCCTCTAATAAACGGGTGATGTTATGGGTTGGGGTTATTGTTCAGCAGTATAAATAATGCCCAGGAATGCTGCCAGCATTTCTGCCCTTCTAATAAACAGTGAATTTATGGGTTGTTCAGCAGGTTATTGTGCAACGGTATTAACGAATTTGAAGGAATTGTGCTAGTGTTCCGGCCCGGGGGGGGGGTACATAGCATAATTTGGGTACGGATGGGTTAGGGTTAGTGTGCAGTAGTATCATATGATGTGAAGAAATTGTGCTTGTGCTCCTGCCCTCGCAATAAACAGATGATGTTATGGGTTGGAGTTATTGTACAGCAGTAATAATGGAAATCAAACTAAATTTTTGCTTGGATTTTTGGTTTTTCCTAAAAAACTATGCGTTTCTTCGGTTTTAAAAATCTCGTCGGTGAGCGGTTTTATGGCATTTCTGAATAACTTTTTCATTAAGATTTTGCGTTTTTGGTACTAAATGTCGACTCAGTGAAGCTACAGGTTAGCCTAAAATGAAAAATAAATTGTCATTGGACTAAACATCTCAAAACGTGAAGTGAACGGAGAAGTTGATTAACCTACAATTTGAATAGATTCTCTGTGCAATTTTGTGAAAATTGCGACTTAAATCATCCCATACAGTTTTGTTCAAAATATCACACGGTTTTACGGTTTTTTAGAAAATTTTGACCCCCTGCTATAATTGATAACTTTCTGGATTCAAAATTATGAGAAAACAATGAGGCAGTTGAAATACAGTTAACATGTTGTCTGTGTGTCAATTATCAGCAATTTTATGATGGTTTGTTGTTTGGAAAGATAGGGTCCAAAATAAAGAAATGAAGAATGTGTTTTAGCTGGAAAACTAGCACATGATACCGTAGAAACAATTTTGATTTGAAAGCTAGGTGGTGACGGCTATCTAAAAACTCTGGTCTTATATCCTGAAACATGTGCATGTTTTTGTATTCGAGAAGGGAAGGGCAGGCAAGTAAAACCCATTCCTTAGGCCTAGACTATCTAATTGTTTATTCGAGGCCCTATATCTGGCCTAACAATAAACCATCATAAAAGCACTGATAATTGAAAGACAGAGGGTTCTACTTGCCTCATTTTTTTCTTATAACATTACATCCAAAAATGTATTAATTATAGTCTGAAAAAGAGTCACCATCGCAGCAGTCACAAAATTGTTACTTTTCCAACTAACATCTGACCGAGGCTGCTGACGCCATAACTTTTTCCCTCTTGTCATGAGACAGATAAAAGCTTCTTGAAAACGAGGTCGTGGCCACCAACCCTATAGCCCCCGCCGTCATACGATGATGTTGGTGATCAAAATCGATGAAAATGGCGCAGGCCATCGAAACAAAATATGGACGAAGCGGCACTGTAACTTTATTAATACAGTTTTCGCTGCAAAAGGTAAAATTTTATGCTGAACACGTAAAAAAAATTACCCATACATGTCTGCAGTGTAAATTTATGAGGAAAATTTAAGAGGAAGGGACGAATATTGCCACTCCTCGAAAGGCACCCAAAATCAGCTATCTGGTGTTCATAAGTCTGCGGTAGAGAATACATAGCACTACAGCACCATCTGCGGGAAGAAATACGTGATCAAGTCTTCCCTCTCCAGGTCGAGCAATTTTTTTGCAACTAAAGTGACCGTAGCTGCCATCCCTGCACCGTTTTTTAACTCTCTCTGAAAATCGTGTAGCAATTGTCCGTTATTACGAAGAGCCTACAGGATTTTAGAACAAGGGTCATTAACGTCTGATTGTGGATCATTTCCCATTCTTTTAGGCCAAATCTTTTGTCCTCTAGCAAAGCATGATTGTTGTAGAGAACAATTGTGCAACCTGTAGGTTGTAGGCAGCCAAATCCAGAACATTAGGACCTGGCCCTGTATTCCGCAGCCATGCCAATCACTGAAATGTTATCCCAATCCATCTGGTGTTTTTCCGTCCAACAATGATTGGCACGATCACTTTTGTTAGTTCGACCATGGGTCACATTCGATTTATGTTCTTTGAGCCTAGTTCCTGTCTCTCTTTTCGATTGTCCTATAAATGATTTAGGACAATCTCTATACGGTATTTTGTATATGACGTTTGATTTTTCAAGATCATCAACTTTGTCTTTTGGCCTTGAAAGCGACTTTTTAAGTGTATTAAGGGAATAAAAAGTACACCTTATATTTTGCTTAGACAAAGATCGACGGATTTTCTCACTTGTCCCTCTGATGTATGGCAGGTTCATAGAACATTTAGGCTCCTCTTTGTCAGCCTCAGTATTCTGTCTGGGCGTTGAGATTTTTCTCGTGACCTTGCGTATGTCTTCTTGTTTATATTCATTGGCCTTTAGAACGCTTGAGATCCTTTTGTACCCATTATCTAGATCATCAAGATTGCTCATGATAGATTTTGCTCTGTTGAAGAGAGAAGATATGACACTGTTTTTGACACTGTCTAAGTGATGTGAGCTTGCATTCAGGTATTGGTCAGTGTAAGTGGGCTTCCTGTACACTGATACGCTTAGACTTTTATTGGCATTCCTTTGAATCTCAGTGTCAAGGAAGGCTAGTTTTCCATCATTCTCTACCTCTGTGGTGAACTTCAATTTCACATGTAGGGAATTGATGTGCTTATAGAAATCTTCCATCTTGTCCCTCTTCATAATCTTGAACACATCATCTACATATCTCTCCCATACTTTTGGTTGTTCAATGTATGAATCAAGGGCAAGAGATTCTTTTTCTTGCATAAAGATCTCAGCAACAACAGAAGAGGCAGGTTTTCCCATTGCTACTCCATCTGTTTGCGAGATAAACTTCCCATTGAATTTGAACCAAGTTGTAGTTAAGTAGCCTGCGCACAGACTCAGACACTTTCAAGAGTAAAGAGTCTGCGAATTAATGTCCAAAAGCTTGTTCCGCTGACTCAGCAAAAGCATAACCTTGATCTCACAAGAAGCCGTGCTCAAATACTGCGCTGCAAACTGTTTGTACCGCTTGTAATGGAGGACGTAACGTAAGGCTGTTGGCTGTTATTACCAAGGGAGAAAGAAGTTCAAAACGATGGCTTTATCTCGTGTTTCAACATACTATCTTGACTGAAACCTTGTTATGTGACTCTGTTCACTTTTAAAAGGAAAATGTATCTTTAAAACCCTGAAGCATGCCCTTCAGATGCATCGATGCAATCGAAAGAAAGGCCTAGGCCTAGGTACTTTCTCGTAGTAAGCCGCCCACACTGTGGCTTGACAGTCAAGTCCTGGTCTTTTAGGCCAGGACTCCAACTGAATAGCGTGATATGATGGCAGAGCAAGGAAGTGTCTTTTTACTTTTCCAAGGGAATTAGACAAACCTTTAATTTTAAAAGCTTACAAGATTTTACGAAATCTGTTAGTTTTGAGATAGATATTTAGTGTTATGCAGAGTGTGGCTGAGGACTGAGGTGTGAGGTCCAAAACTCCACACATGCTTTTTACTGTTATCTCTGTAAGACACTATATGTATACCAGCCCCTGCTACTTCAGATTAAAAAGGATATTCCCATTCCCTCTTCTTTCCACCCTATCCTCCCTTAAGGGACTGTAAAGTATGCATTCAAGAATTTTCAGGTAGACTTATTCAAGACTAGACGATGGCATATTTATAGTAAATTTTGTTTCAATGTGCACATACTTTCCAAACAAGGTTTTTACTATGTGCTTAAAAACTATTACTGAATTTGTTACTGGAAATGCTGGTCAGAGTCAGGTCACAATAAATAATAAATACAAGGTCTTTCTCAATTTTTCTAATTCGCTGATTATTTGCTGATCTTTACATCATAAAAGGCTTTACCAGCATAGTAAAAAAGAACCACATTACATTGAAACACTATTAATCTTTCACAAAACCATATAAACAAGACCAGTAGTGTTAGAGTGCTTGAATGGAAAAATAGAAGTCAGATTTATGTAAAGATTCCTTTGCAACACCCATAAACTCTAAGTAAGTGAGCAATACAACACCATATTTTTAAGTGCATCTTATGCAGAAGAAGAAACTTGCAGCAATAAACTGCTCAGAAGGCTTCATGTAATCATTATCATACTATTGAATACCTACAAAGATCAAATGCACACAATGTTGTCTGACTTTCTGACTCTGCTTTCTGTCGTGTTAAATTTCATCATGTTTTAACATAATAACAATGTTCTAGGCAGAGTCCTGGCTCAGCAAAAAATTTGTTATAATTTACTTCTTAGTGTGGGTCATGTAGGTAGAAACACTTGAGACCATATCCAACATAGGAAAGAAGGAGGCAGGGACAACAGCTTGCAATGTAAAATTTACAAAAAGTAGGAGCAGAATAGTATTGTGCTCAATATGTATGGATAGTTTTGGAAACAGATTGGTATACAGTTCAGGGCATTAGGTTGTCTTAAATAAGACATCCAATCCAGCATCCTTACATTACATCTATCCAGTTCAATCAAGGCAGGACAGTTCTGCTTGTGTTCGGATTGTTTATATTAGGCATATTCGGGAGGCCATCATTTGTACAGTGAGAGGACATCCCAACCCTCTGATTGCTGTAGCAGATATAGGCCATGCCAGACAACTCAGTTTCTTCAAAGAGTGGTAGACTGCACCATCAAATCTAGATATCTAGGCCCATCACCAACTGGAAAGATATGATTAATTAGCTAAGAGGATTTAGCTAAAATTTTCTTCGAATCATCTTCTTGAAAGCTTTCCATGCTTGAAGGAAATTCCAAAATACATTCATAGTTGCATTGAAATCAATTGTATTTAATTATAAAGACGGGTTAAAAGCAGTGCGAATACCCTATGCTGGTCAATACAACCTAGATCACTGGTTGGTTGAATTTTATTTCGGTGCATGGAGACAATATAATCATTATATAACGCATAATAATCTAAACGAAGAGCTTATGTACAAAACTCGCGGCAAATGAAGCGAATTATATCAATAACTATGAAAACACCATCACCAATCTAACGCTAGAAAATCAAACAAAGTATGATATGGACTTTTCAAAATCTATGGTGCCGATTATTCTAATTGATTTGGCTAAACTGTTGCAAAATTCGCTATAAAGAAGGTTTGACTTTTACAATTCAAGAAGTATTGAGAGCTATTATAGATTTTAACGAATTTCCCACTTCGAAAGAAAAGTCAACTCAACAAACGTATACCTTTCAGCAGGCTTTTAAAAAATATGTCACATAACAATTTCCAAAAGTCGGAGCAAATCTGCAGCAGTTATTAATAAATTATTTTCCTGATGCTAATTGGAATCAACACGGCTATCTAAATTTAGACTGGGAAATTACAACAACAACAACAAATCATGATACGAAGAAAACAACGACTTTAATTGTGAACATCCCTTCATTTCTAATACATCTTGCATACGGGGATGCGTTATTGGCGTCTCTGGGCTTTGATGTGTTAGATGTAACAATCAATGAGCAAAAGGCGATAATCTGGCAACGTTATGAAGAATTTCGCTACATGGATAAGGAAGAGCATGCAGATGAATTGTATTGCTATCCTGAGGGTATGCAAAACAACGGGCAATCTCTAATACTAACAGCACAGTCAAACTCAGCAAATACAGTAGAAGGGCGGCGTTGTTTTGTATAGCCAAAATGTCGAATAACAATTGTAGGAGAAAGTGATGTACCGTTACTAGCTATAGTACCAGGAATGCGTTTGGACACTGAAATCTCATCTCAAATTGTTTCATATAAACCAGAAACGTTACGATATTGTAATTTAAAAGATTATTTGTTATCACGTTTTCATTTAGCGTGTTTAAATTTGAAAGGTGAAAGAGTTGTTGTAAAAGCATACATTGATTTACATTTTCGTTTGTTAGCTGAAAAATAAAAAAGGCGCAAAACAAGTGGATAAATATAGCAAAGTTATACATTTACTTGTAACTCGTAATAGTTAAACTGTAAAAATGCAGCTCATTATTAGACAACCGACTATGTACAATCAAAATCACTATGGAGGTGGTTTGTTACAAAGACTTAATAGAGCTAGTAACAAGAAAATGTACGGCGACGGGTTAATAAGTAATCGTTTTAAAACTGTTAAAAAAACAGCAGCTGCCGGAATTAGAAAAGCAAGCCAAACGCTGAAGCATAAAATCACATCAAAGGATTTGTTAAATAAAGGAAAACAAATGCTCGAAAGCACAATAAACGACAAAAAAAGGCATTGCTAACAAAAGGCAAGCAGTTAGCGATTAAAGCCATAAACGATAAAAAGAAAGAATTAGACAAAATACTCCAGCCAACTTCTCGCAAACGCAAGACAACTACAGCTATAGGCAATTCTCGATCTGCGAAAAGAACTCCAAAATTGTTCACAACCGAACAAATAAAAAAGATTAGAACACTGAAAACAACTGAAAAGAAGTCACAGTTGTCAAGCTAGCGAATCTATGCGCACTACTGTGGTGGATACGCACTACTGTGCTGGTGTATTTTGGGCACTGTGGTGGGGTTTTTTGCGTACTGTGGTGGATAAGCTCTACTGTGGTGGGTTATTATGCATACTGTGGTGGGTTATAATGCGTACTATCGTGGGTTATTATGCTTGTTGTGGTGGGATTTTTTGCGTACTTTGGTGGATAAGCTCTACTGTGGTGGGTTATTATGCGTACTGTGGTGGGTTATAATGCTTGATGTGGTGGGGTTTTTTGCGTACTGTGGTGGATAAGCTCTTTTGTGGTTGGTTATTATGTGTACTGTGGTGGGTTATTATGCTTGATGTGGTGGGATTTTTTGCGTACTGTGGTGGATAAGCTCTACTGTGGTGGGTCATTATGGTTGTTGTGGTGGGGTTTTTTGCGTACTGTGGTGGATAAGCACTACTGTGGTGGGTTATTATGCTTGTTGTGGTGGGGTTTTTTGCGTACTGTGGCGGGTAAGCACTACTGTGGTGGGTTATTATACTTCAGTATTCTAAGAAAGAAGAGGATCTCATTGGAGTGCATGGAGGGAAATTATTACCATACAAGATGAAACTTTGGCTTCATCAACTTTATGAAGCAGACAATTCATCTTAGGCCGAAGACCAGAAGACGAAGTTAGGATCCAACCAGCAACACTATATAAGGCGCTAAGAAGTTTCCAGGTTCCAGGCGCTAAGAAGGTTCCTGTTCCTCTACAGAAATGGTAAGAAAAACTTTTGTAGATATTTAAACATTAGACTCATTTTATTTCAGTTATTTCAACAAAATCTTCATTATTGTGGCGGGGTTTTTTGCGTACTGTGGTGGATAAGCACTACTGTGGTGGGTTATTATGCTTGATGCGGTGACATTCTTTTGCTGTCTGTGGTCTGTGGTTGATACTCACTATTTGGGTGGTTTTTTTGCTTCATATTGTATGGATACGGCTTTTGAAATAAGAGGTCATTTTTGATTGTCACTGATCTTTTGATCAACTACAGAAAATTGATTGATGACAGTCAACACCAAATTTTCGAGTTCTGAACGGAATTCAAGTTATCAAGAGTTTTAATTTGAATTTTCCCACCAAAAAGTGTCCACAGAGTCTGGGACGAGTGACGTAAAGTTTTGGAAACATCCTGACAGACAGGCCGCGAAGCGCAGCAGCGAAGTATACATACATGCAGCAAGTCAATTAGTAAATAATTTCTAGCAACCAAATAGTTTGTCTACGGAGGCAATTCAGTATTCTAAGAAAGAAGAGGATCTCATTGGAGTGCATGGAGGGAAATTATTACCATACAAGATGAAACTTTGGCTTCATGAACTTTATGAAGCAGACGATTCATCTTAGGCCGAAGACCAGAAGACGAAGTTAGGATCCAACCAGCAACACTATATAAGGTGCTAAGAAGTTTCCAGGTTCCAGGCGCTAAGAAGGTTCCTGTTCCTCTACAGAAATGGTAAGAAAAACTATTGTAGATATTTAAACATTAGGCTCATTTTATTTCAGTTATTTCAACAAAATCTTCATTTATTCAAGGCATCCGTGTGTCAGTCGGTGTTGGTACCTATATAAAGTCTAAGTGTTTTTTTACAATTATAGGGTGTACGTGTACTCTTGAAAAAGATTTGTCTTTTGACCCCTTAATTGATTACCGTATTTCCTTTCCGCCACGGCGCTTATTTTGCTCAACCATTTTTAGGTGTGGTTCTTTTTTAGATGTGGTTCTTTTCTGTCCCTCTTAAATACCTTTCCAACGTCAGACATTTGACATGTCACGTGACACATTTCCACAAAAAAATTGAACTATACCACCCAATTCTCCTCGTGACCACCTCGTGATCTTTAACGCATCCTCGTGACCTTGATAGCTTTGCACCATGACCTTTAGTCCGAAATTAATATTTGCGAACTTCCGTACAGAACTCTCACAGCCACCAAAGTATCGTCGCAATTTAAAAGAAGAAATCAAAGTTATTTATACAAAGCCTTACATCACAGGTATGTCTTCATATATCCCCATTTCCTCTATGTATATTAATACTTACATTCTACAAGTCACTATTTCATGCTCTCACACTAACTACGTCTTTTCTCTTTCTCTTTTAGGTGCCTAGATATTTTCTCTGAAGTGTCAATTCGTCGTTGTTTTATTTCTCCCATTTCACCACCTTTAAACCTACTCCATTTGGCCAAAGTGATTTCATATAAAGGCAAAGGTATGACAGTACATGCATTGCCATTTCATACGACAAGAAACACGGCAATATACACTTTTTTTTTATAAGAAATAGAAACCCATTTATAAGAAACTCAGTACTGAGATCAATATTGGTTAAGAAACTTTCAGTACTCGACCCAAAATGATAAGAAACTCTCAGGTCTCAATAGTCCTTAGAGTTGAATATAGCATCGAAAAACGAACTTCTGTTACACCACAAGTGTCTATTTTTACAAAAACAACAGCTCATGTAAACGTGAATTGTATTGTTTCTTCTATTTGTCAAAATAAAGTCTGCATTACCTGTTTTGGCACTAAAAATATTTGATCCCTAAGAAACTGCTAACAAACTTTCAGTACCAAAGTGGTCCAAAAACTAAGAAACTTTGACACTAAAAATATTTGATCCCTAAGAAACTGCTAAGAAACTTTCGGTACCAAAATGGTCCAAAAACTAAGAAACTTTGAGTACTGAATAAAATCTTAGTTTCTTATAAAAAAGAGAGTGTATGGCTTCTGGACTTGATTTATATATTTCTAAACCTAAAACTCATCATATCAAAATCCCAAGTCTGACACTAACAATTTCTTCTCAATTCCTTTTAGCCTGGCATTATTTTTCTCACTTGAAAACAGACAATATTTCTCTTCTCTCTAGAACACAGGATACTACACAATTTAGAGCTCCACACAAATAAATAGCCTTCATCTTGATTTTTCCAAATATTCATTTATATTTTCGTTTTCACACCAAATTATAAATGAACATTTCTTTTCCAAAAAATGATTGTCCCTCTTCCTTTATTTTTGAACAATTACGGGCAACAAGTTTGACATCGATTTTCAAAATCTGTATTCTGCTGCGCTCTTTGGTTCAGGCAACTACCCTGGGAGGACTGAAAATTCCCCCATATATAGCTCAAGAACTCCAATACTTAGGGCAATGTAACTTGGTAGATATGATTAGTGATCCCTTTTTAGTTGCTCACGCACTGCTAATTGCTCATGTGATCTGCTGCCTAGCAACCACATTAGGAAGAGTAGTTAGAAATACAACCTTTCCTACCGAATACTCTCATAATGCCAAAATTTAAGACAAAAACCATGTAATACTCTGCTTTTACGTATAAGATTTACGTACGAGGTTTCTCGTATCTTAGACATATCAGCGACAAGTGCGCAATAAATATGAAAATTTCCGGTTATAATGAACACTTATTTCGGAAAGTTAAACATCTTTCTAAAAGTATATTTAAGATCTTCACCTATTCTTTTCTTAGATACTTTGCTACTATTTGACTATTAACAATTTGAGAAATTAAACACACTTTCCTTTCTCATCATATTGTACATATGACATCATAAATATTTATTACGACAATCATCTATAAAATGAAAGCATTCCTCAAGACGAATCAATTGATTTGTTGATATCTCACAAGTTTGTACGAAATTATTGGTGTTAAAAGCTGTTTATTCTTCACATGCCTCAAAATATGGTAATCTACAAGTCACGTGATGAAATATATGACAACACATATAATAAAATACTAATCCCTATAACATTTTCGGTAAAATCTACAGTTTTCACCACCTATTGCCAATTATGCATGGGGGGACATTCTTTACCTCCACGTTATAATAGGATTGAGCAACCCATTGTCACTTTGTTCATACCCAAGGATCGTTAATCATATACCTATGCAAAAGTATATTTCCCTGACTATAGTTCTCGCGATATCTTCCCTGCCTTTCAGTGGTTTTGGTCGGTTATAACTTCTAAAAATAAGTACCTATCACCGTTGCGTACACCAGCTTATCTATTAGGACAGCGTCAATTAGCGCGATTCCTACCCGTTTTGCAGCATTCAAATCATAGCTTCTCCAATTATCCAGAAAATATGCCTCGTGATCATAGAGGAACCCTCACAGGTCGGAGAGAGAGATGCACCAACGCATTGCAGAGAGCCCCTTACAGACAACAACACCAAGTGCAACAAGCAGAAAACCAAAAAGATGAAACTCAGCAACAGGAACAGCAGTACTTTCAACAGCTGGCACGGATACCTTTGCCTTTAAATGTTGAACACCAGCACCCGGGCGCTCAAGCACGTCAAGTTGACGGTCAACGACAGCCTAACAACCCTCCTATCTTGAGAAACGAACAGCAGCATTACATTGGTCTCATGGACCAACATCGCGACAAATGCAATGCAAAATACTTCCCGCAAAAAAAAACAACAAGAAACAAATACACAAGGTGCTGTCAAGACGGCAAGGTATCTTTGCCTCCAATTGTCCCTCCATCACCAGAAATCGTTGACCTTTTCTCCGGGAACTCCAATACTTCACTGCATTTCAAGAAACACATACGGAATTATAACTCTGCACTCGCAATGGCTTCCTGGAATTTGGAGTCACATGCAGGGAGGGGTCCAAAAGTTATAACTATTCATGGACAAGCATACCATCTGACAGGTCCTGCAGAGCCAGAGCAAGGTCAAGAACGGCAGTGTTCCCAGCTCTATATTATAGACACAAGCCAAGCCCTAGCTGAGAGAATGGCAAACCCTCACAGCCAAGAGCTCAATCCCATAGTTCTCCGCACCCTGTTAGATGAACTCAATGCTCTCAATAGATATGCACAGAGCTACAGGCACTTCGGGGATGTCATGCGAGAAGAACAGCAACACTCAATTAAGGCTGATGATGTCATGCACCCAGTGCGAATGATTATCACAAGTAGGCCTCAGCAAGACCAAAGATATGATAATCCAACAACCACTGAAGTTGCAGCTGTTTATGTTGGAGAAGAAGAGGCACCGCCAATTCCATCCCAAAGAGATATTGCCATTTATCCAACTGTTGAGCAACGTACCCAGCATATCAATGCAATATCAGAGCATGCAGACTCAATGACATACCCACTGTTTTTCATTAATGTTGAATCTGGATGGAGCCCAGACCTTCCCCTTTCAGCTGCATATCAACGCCAAAATCAGCAACAGGGTGCCGATTGTTGTGCAAATGACACTGCTTCAAGGCACAGACAACGCATAACATTGTCTCAGTTCTATGCATACCGAATTTCTCTTAGAGAGACATTCTCTGCTATTCACCGTGGTGCACTTCTGTTTCAACAATACCTGGTTGATGCTTTCACCAAAATTGAAGGACAAGATCTCTATTACATTAAAACACACCAAGCTCAACTTCGTGCTGAGTCATATCAGGGACTCATGGACCATGTTCGTGCACGTGCTTAAGCAGAAAACCACAGTGTTGGACGTGTTGTCATTCTCCCATCATCGTTTCAAGGAGGTCAACGGAACATCCATCAGAACTTCCAAGATTAAGACAAAGCCGGATTATTTCTTGACCATGAAAACCAATCCAAAATGGCGAGAAATAACAGAACAGCTTCTTGAACATCAAACTGCAAATGATCGCCCAGACATTGTCAGCAGAGTCTTCTACATCAAGTTCAACGAACTTCAAGATGATCTACTCAAGAGACATGTGCTTGGCCGTGTTATAGCTTATGTTTATGCAGTTGAGTTTCAGAAAAGAGGTCTGCCACATGCACATATACTTCTTTTCTTGGCTGATGAAGACAAACCAAGAACAGCTCAAGATGTTGATGATTTCATATCAGCTGAAATTCCAGATCCTGATCAAAAGCCTGAGCTCTATGCAAAGGACAAGAAACACATGATTCATGGACCATGTGGCAATCTCAACCCAAACTGTGTTTGCATGAAAGACAACAAATGCACAAGAAATTTCCGAAAGCCTATCAATCAAGACACAGTCTTTGAGGTTAACGGATATCCTCTATACAGAAGACGTGCACAGTTCACTGCAAATGTTGGTGGTCAGACAGTTGACAATACATTTGTTGTCCCATACAATGCATACATTCTCCAAAAGTACGATTGTCACTCCAATGTTGAATCGTGTACAAGCATCAGGTCAGTCAAATATCTGTTCAAGTACATTCACAAGGGCTACGATTCTGCATATTTGGAGATAAGAGAAGGAGTCATCAATCATGATGAAATACTAGAGTATCTCAATGCAAGATATGTCGGACCTCACCAAGCTGTCTTCAGAATAGTGCATTACAAGCTCCATGACCTAAGCCATACCATCGTCCGTTGGGCTGTTCATCTTCCCATGCAGCAACAGATCTACTTCAAAGAAGGTCGGGAAGATCGAGTACTTGATGTAAACCCAGACTCAACACTCACAGCAAGGTTTCAACTAAATTGCACGGATGAAGCAGCACATCAATATCTCTACCATGATATTCTGCAGCACTATACCTTCAATAAACAATTAAAAACATGGAATAAACGACAGTGGGACAAAAAGCCATTGGCAGAATGTACCAAGTGCAGCCTTCGGATCCTCAGAGGTTTGCATTAAGATTACTGTTGCTTCATGTTCCTGGTGCTACCTCATTTGAGGCCCTGTGTACCATCAATGGCCAAGTTTGCCCTACATTTAGGGATGCTGCAAGAACCTTGGGTCTCTTAGAAGACGACAGAGAGCTCATCAGCTATCTTCAAGAAGCAAGCTTGCTTCAGATGCAAAATCAGATGCGTTTTTTGTTCGCAACACTACTGGTCTTCAACACACCATCAAATCCAAGACAATTGTTTCAAGACTTCAAAGAAAGCATGTCAGAAGACTACCTGTATCGTGAAAGGCAACGCTTGCATCAACAAGAAATTGCTTTATTAGAAGTGCAAGTCCATCAGTGCCTGTATGACATTGACAAGAATCTGCGTGTTCACGGCAAATCTCTGGCCGACTTCACAGAAATGCCTCAGCTTCCAGCTAACTACAATCCACCACATAATGAACAACCAACAATCAATATTGAAGAAGAGCGTCGCCAAGGTGAACAAATGCACCAACAACTGAACGATGATCAGCTTCAAATTGTCGATGCAGTTCTTGCGGCAATCACAACCGAATCAAACGAGCGATGCTTTTACCTCGATGGTTCAGGAGGAACAGGAAAGACCTTCCTCTACAACACGCTGACACACATCCTCCAAGGAATGCAGTACAAAGTCAAATGTCTTGCTTATTCAGGTATGTTGGCTCTAAAAAATTACAACATCCCTAGCGCACAGAACAACTAGATTTCTCGTACAATGGTCTTAGTCTTACTATTTCTCTCTTCATTTATTCTCTTCTTTTCTCTTTCAGGTATTGCAAGCACTCTGCTGATAAATTCCACATTTCAGATACCAATACCTCTGCTACCTAACTCTACCTAACTCTACCTGGAACATCAGCTGACAAAGTAACAGAGCACAGGATTTGAAAACTACAGATCTCTTCATATGGGATGAGGCATCAATGATCCCTGCAGATGCATTGAAAACTGTCGACATCCTCCTCAGAGATCGCACACAATCTGATATACCATTCGGAGGCAAATATATCTTTCTTGGTGGAGACTTCGGACAAATTCTTCCTGTGAAAAAGAGGGCTAGCAGAGAACAAATTGTCAAAATATGCTTAAAAAGGGCAGCTAATGATCCAGAATATCAACAATTCGCTGATCTCTTACTTCGCATCGGAGATGGAACAGAGCCCATGGACGCCCAGGATTGCATTCAAATTCCTGAAATAATAAGGCTACCAAACAATTCTCTTCACGAATTGATTGCTTTTGTCTTTCCACAAGGACCAAATGCTGATTCTCACTACATGGCAACCCGCTGCTGCCTCACACCAAAGAACACAGACTCACATGTCATCAATGACATTGTTTTTCACAAATTAGAAGGTGATAATAGAACATACATCAGTATGGACAGCGTTGTCACCAAAGACGAGCAAGAAGCAGCAGCCTACCCAATGGAGTTTCTTAACAGTCTCACTCCCAGTGGGATGCAACTCCACAAATTGATCTGAAAATAGGGGCCACCACTATACTACTAAGAAATCTTAGTCAAAAGAAAGGACCAATCTCATTGTACGGCAGCTAAAACATCACCTCATCATTGCTGAAATCATAGCCAGCTCTTTTGCTAGACAATCTGCCCTAATCCCAAGAATCACCTTGCAGCCCCAAGATCTTGGCCTGCCGTTCCAGCTTTCTAGGCGCCAGTTTCCGTACGTCTAGCATACTGCCTTACCATAAACAAGGCACATGGCCAGTCATTGGAGAATTTTGGCATATATTTACCACAAGACGTCTTCAGTCATGGCCAGCTAAATTTTGCCTTCTCACGTCCAACATCATTTGCTGGAATCAAAATCGTCACACAAGATGGTGAGTATACAAAAAACATTGTCTATCCTGAAGTTCTTCAAAAACTTTCTTGACTACACTTCTTCACTTTCAACACTTTCAACTAAATTACACTTATTGTTTATAAGATATCCGCGACAAGTCCTATATACATTTCGTATATTCAGCATATGCTTCAACTGATGCTATTCCTAATGTTTCTTTTAAAATAATCGCAAAAAAATTTTCCTATGTTTCTCTTACAATAATTGCAACAAAGTATTTCACTCAAACAACAATTTGCAAAATATCAATAATTCCACTTACAATACAATACTACGTTCTCAGCAGTGATTGAAAAGTTATTTTGTGCAATTAACTTCATGATTGAAATTCAACGATGTTTGCCATTTACCAGCTGAAAAACTATGAAAAAACATTTAACTGCAATATATTGTCCTTAAAGTTCACAAACAATATGTTTACCAAGTGCATATCTTATAAACAGAATTAGTGTATAATTACTGTTGTATTCCATTTCCATTTCACACATTCAACATCACCGAGCATTACAACTTGCTAATTTCATCACATCTCCATACACACTGTCTCAGTACACCACTAACATGGCAGGCAGCACGTTACTGCAATGATGGCCCATCCAAAGGGGCACTCCCTATTGGAACCATTGTTGACCCAAAGGTGACACGTTACTGCAATGATGGCCCATCCAATTGGGGCACTTCTTCTTGGAACCATTATTGACCCAAAGGTGACACATTACTGCAATTATAGTCCATCCAATGAGGGCAATAGTAGTATATAAGGTAGGGTGATCAGATAACAAATAGAATAGTTAAAGTTAAGGTTTGCGTTTAATCGAGTTCTCGTTTAAAGGAGATGGGGATTAAAGGAGATGGGGAGTTGCTTTATTCGAAATGGTACTAATATTACAGGGAAAGTGTGTGATTCACATGTTCGTTTAATCGAACTCATATTACAGTGAAGCTTGAAAGGAATTTCGTTAAAGGAACATGTAAATCAAAAGGGATTAAACATGTGATTGACATGTTTGTTTATTCAAAATGGTACTCATATTACAGTGAAGCGTGTTTGATTGACATGATCGTTTATTCGATATGGAGCTCATATTACAAATATGAATCTTGAAACGAGACGAGTGAATAAAGCAAGTAGTTTGATTGACATGATCGTTTATTCGATTTGATTCTCATGTTACAGTTAGATGTAGAGAAAACGGATATAGCAAGCGGTTTATTAAGCAAGGAAATTATCTTTCAAATAATTTAACTTGAATGTTTGTCATTCAACTGTGCAAGTTCATTTAAGATTACAAAATGAAAATCATTATAATAACAGCAGTTGTTACAGTTCTTCAATTCTGGTACAAAAATCTCTTTAGTTTCTTGATCCAATTTATCAGTCCAAAGTTCACGCCCAGCAAAAGAACCATGTTGTATGTTAGAAATGTATCCATTACATCTCGTTAAAAAATACGTCTCTAAGAGTTTGTATACTTTCTTGTATATAGACGAGTTTTGATGTGAACAGCGGCTGTTTATAAAAAGGTGTTTTTCAGGTTTTACTTCAATCGTCATGTTGTTTCAGCAAGTAGCAGACGCGAGAATAGAGCCGACGTATAGAATTGATTTCGTTGAATTTCAAAATCACTGCTTTAGCTACCAAGAAAGAGAGAATAATTACTATGAGTGGCGTCAAATTGAAGACGTTCAAGAATGGAACTTGCATGAAAAGCTGGATGCTTTTATGGAGAAACGCTGGAAAAGAAAACAATACAATGACGGATTTATTTGGGAGGAAGTAGAATTGTCACTTGATGATCTAAATGAACTGGAAATAGAGATACAATAATTTGAGCTGTGTTATAGAGAGAAGGACAGGGAATTTCTAAATAGAGCAAGAAAGTTTATGAAAGATGGTTATCATATTTTTTTTTACAATATGAAAAAATTTCACAATAAAGTTGAATGGAAGTACAAAGACCGTATTACACGTAATAAAATTAGAAAAACAACAGACAAGCTTTTGCTTGATTGGGAAATTACTCATCCAAGTTTTATGATTTATTAAAATTGTCTAGTGAAATAAGAACAAGATGCTGACTCAAGCTAACATAGTTAAATTATTAGCGTTGTTTAATAAACTTTGTGAAACTGATACTTCACAATTCGAGTTTTTTGAACATTTACATGTGAATAAACCTGAAATAAGATTAAAAGACATCAGAAAAATGCTGGAGGAGGATGGTTGACAAACCAGAAAAGATATTTTTTATAATCAAGCAGAAAGAAAGCCAAGCCTGACAGCGATTATGAAGAAACCGTTAGGAACATGTGATGATAATGAGTGGAAAATTATTCAAAAGCTTGTGATGACTAGGTTAAAGAAAAGCGGCTGTTCTGTTATCGGAGACTGGGAAGACTTACCTGTTAGAATTGATCCTGTGTTATATAACAAACATACATTAAACAGTCTATCATATAAAGGATTTGCTTATTTGTCACGTGAAGAAACAGAGGAGGATCGAAAGAAAGGAACTGTCGATTTCTGGCAGCCGTGCAAATTAATAGATTCGTACAGATATGAATGGTTTACTCAAAATCACCTGAACGAATTAAAAGCTGAAGCTGAAGAAAAAGCCTTATCTGAAGCTGAAGAACAAGAAGTCCAAAGATTAAAAGGCTTAGAACATGATTAGAAATATGTCACTGCTAAAGAACTGTATAAATAGAGAGACTGAAAGCTATTAGACAGTTTCAGTTTCAGTTTTCATTTGACTGAGTAGGACATGATGATGTCGAGTGCAACTAGTTCAAATTGTACTTATCGTCTCATCAATGATGTTACAGATTCAAGCGAATTAAGACAGCTCGCTCACACAAAGAAATGGACTCCTGTTGACTGGCGTGATATAGGTCACTACAATGCTGATACCAACTGGCTTTTGGGAAAACCGATCTATAATGAAGGTCGGTATCGCAATAGCGAGATTGGTTTAGCTCCAAGATATTGGGAGTTTATGAAACAGTCGATAAAGTTCGATAAGCTAATGGGAAAGTTGGCGTATTCAGATGGGTCTTTTCAAAGTTATGCGGTCAATATGAAGGACTATATTTATGGCTTATATAAGTCTTTAACTGCAAAAGCTGAAAAGGTGAACGCAGGGATGCTGGCAAGTGGTCTCGGTTGTTTTGAAAGAAAAGCTCAGACGTTAATAAGAGAAACAAGACAGGCGATTCGACTCGGGAATTTTGTTGAAGAGAAGCATACAGACAAATTTAAGAAGGCACTGAAGGAAATAACGGGAAAAGCTGAGGCGAGTGAAGATGAGGAGGAAAGGAATATCGCTCTCGATGAAACAATACGCGTGACAGATGTGTATGGTTTTCAGGACTGTTTCGCTTTTGTAAACAGAGAAAAGAAACTGGATGTCGTTCCAGAAGATCGTAAAGCGCCAGACTGGCTGGTTCGATTGGAGGATAATCCATTTTCGCATGGAGCAGTTCAGATAAGGACACTTTGGAAATATATCGAAGTTGGTTTTGATTGCTGACTGGTGACTATATAAGTTTTCAACATATGCTGTATTCGCAAAAGCACCTTGACGAATTCTATTTGAATGACAATTATCCATGTTACAAGTTCAGGTTTTTCGGCTATTCAGCAAAAGAAGCGCTCAGTCTCGCCAGTCACCTGCAGTTGATGCCTGAAAATTCTGCAGGAATCCCAGGTTGTATGGATCTGATCATAAGAAATATGAGGAATAGGCCGTTTATCGACCTAACCTTTGATTACGATTCCGAAGAGGAAGAGGCTGCAAGACGGAAAGGTGGAGGCGCGAATTAGTGGGATAATGATTTCGATAGAGCAAGATACATACAACAATTAAAAGAACTGCCATTTCCTTTTTATGTAAATAACTTATATCATTAAGTAGTTGCTGTAGTTAAAAGTCATTAACCTAGATGGACTTGTTTCTTTCTAAAGACGAGAATAACATGTTAGAAAGTATATGCATTACTGAAGATGAAAAGTGTGATTTAAAACCTGCTTATTTATTTCTCAAAACCTGCAAAACTTATGGCGCTATTATCGATAAAAACATGTTCAAGAAGCGCATGGATATATTATGAATATAAATGAAGCCTCGGAATTTGCAAAATTACCAACATTTGAACAAATTGACGGTAAGACATTTTGGTACAGTCAACCTGAGATAATAGGGGAGTCGCTAGATAAATTGCTAAGGAAGCAAGGTAGAATATCGCCTATGGACTTTGTTAAAGAATTTCTATGGATACATCCATTTTCAGATGGTAATGGTAGATTAGCTAAGCTGCTATATTATTTTCTAACAGGCGAGTTTACAGTATGGTGCGATCAAAGGGAGTTTATAAAGCATTTACGCGATTTTAACTGTGAAAATAATTATTTATAATAGAAAAATAATAGTTATAAATAAGAAAATTGCTTTTGAGAGAGATTAGAAGTGTAAAAGAAGATGGCGTTAGCTCTCGCAGACAGCGTAATGTGAGGCGTTATACAAAAGCCTTGCAGATAGACATTACTCATATGGTAGACAGGATATTGCAACGCAAAGATTGTTGTTTAATAAAAGCTCTATTTCAACGAAAGGTAATGGAGCTCATGTTATTAAAAATAATTTAAGCAGAATAAAAAAATTTAAACAAAGATATGGCACAAATAAAAAGCTTGTAATTCCTACAATTCGTAGAAATTTGGCAACTACGATCTTTGTCTAGTGTATGTAATTAAAAAGAAATGGCAGCTGCAGACAGTGCAAGTCAAGCCCTGCCCTTAGCATTCTTGCACAAAGAAAATGAAGTTGAAAATAAAGTGTTAGAGGAGAGGAGTGCGTATAATAAAAAAGTGCTAATTCCACTTAAGGACTATGATCGATATTTTGAAATGAAAGCTAAAGATATACCAAACACGTATGAACGTAAAATCAAAGAATTGCAGGAAGAAGCAGTTAGCGCGCCTGATTATTCTTATAGAATAGAAATATTAAATCAAATAGCAAGATATCGTGAATTGCTTAACGAAATAAATGACGAGGCACCGTTAGAGATGGAAGATTCGAAAAAATTGAAGAAAGATCTGCTTAGTGCTAACGCTGTGAAAGTGAGAATAGGTTTAATAAAAAGTGAAATAAAACAAGTCAGTGCTAGCAAAGCTAGTGCGGAAGAAAAGAATGCAAAAATTAACAGTTTAATTTCGCAAATACGACGTTAAACCGAGCTGGAAAACAATAAAAAGAAGTACATTTAAAAGAAATTTTGAACGGCGAAGAAGTTAACGGAGTAAATATACATTCTTTGGGGAATTTGAAACCTGGTACTATCAAAGCGATTAAGTTTTTGAGAAAGAACAAATCAATTCGCTTTGATAAAGATGAAGATATGATCGATGTCGGTAGCAACGGACCTATTACTAACACAAGCAAGGTACAGAAAATGCTAGATTATCTTAATAATCCGCATAAGTATAATGTAATTCCAGTCGGTCTTACTACAATAGCTATGAAAATGATCGCTGACGGTTTTGATCCTGCGTTATTCCCGAGAGAGTTACAACGCACTTTATCAAGCGAAAAGAAAAAACTATCAAAACAGAAACAGTTGAAAACAAGTACCAACCGCAAGCAGAGTCAGTTTTAATCGGTACACCAAGAGTAAAAAAGGAGCCTTTTTCTCCACAAGCTAGTTCAACACCTTTAAACAAATCTGGATATACACCCGTTGCCCTTCGAACTAGAGCTGCAAAAAAAAGACAGAAGAAAAAGGAGCAAAGTTTCGAACTAGCGAAAGCTAAAGAAGAACGTAGACTCGAAATGCAAAAAGCAAAAGAAGAACGTAAAAGAAATGTATTAGAAGAGGACACAGTAGGTTCAGGACAAAGTTATAATAAACCCGCGTGGAATAAAATGCTCGAATCGCAGGTAGAAAAAACAGTTCGAAAGGTGTTATCAAGAGGTTTAGGCTCTGCAGACAGATATGAAAATAATCAAGCAAACTCAGATGTTGACGAGGGGATTTCAAGCGATGAAGAGGTTGGTTATCAATTGACAGCTGCTAAAAGAAAAAGAACACGAGATTCGAGTAGTTATAAAACTTCGCGGCGGAAAATAATGAGAATGGATGAAAAGATTTTGGCGAAGAATATAGCAAAAGAAATGAAAAAATCATGCGGTGGAAACAAGCGATGAAAGAAAAGAGTGGCTTTTGATAGCGAAGCGTCTAGTGACAGTGACAGTAGCAGCAGCGGTAGCACTAGCGAGTATGACAAAAGCGAAAATGAGAATTCGGCTGATGAAGATGTTGATGATGTTAATCACTATAGCAAAAAAGCGTTAAATTTAATATAAAAAGTGGAAAAAAGAGGTCTTAAAAAACATAAAAGCATAAAAGCAAAAGTATCGAAAGAATTGAACGAAATATTGCAAAAGTATAAGAATATGAAATCCTCTGCCGACGAACAGAATGAATAAAGATGGATCACGAAAGCTTTAGGAAAAAACTTCAGTCTCCAGTAAAAGACAATCAAATACTATTTAAAAAGAATAGAATGTTATTATTAAAGAATCAGTTATTAATAAAAAGCAACGAAGTTGCGCTTAAAAGTAATATTTCACTATTAAGATTCTTAGCAAAACAAATGCGACAGAGTAAAGTAATTTAATATGTGATTATGTGTGTGTATTCTAGTTAAAAATATGGATGATTTCAGCATGTTGAAGAATAAATTAACTGAATTATACAACAATCCGTCTTTTCCTGGCTCGTTTTCAGGTTTGAATAAATTTTATTCATACGCGAAGAAAGAGATTCCAGCATTAACACACGAACGGGTGAACGAATGGGCTAAATCGAATGTTACCCATGCGGATTTTAAACCAGTACGAAAAAAGTTTGTTCATCCACCTATAAAAGTCGGAAGACAGGACCATTGTTGGGAAGTCGATTTAATGGAGGTGCAAAGCGATGTGATTTTTCATCCTGATTATAATCAAGGCACGCGTTACCTGTTTTGTTGTGTAGATCAATTTGATAAACACGCATGTGTGAGAGCGATAACGAATAAAACCGGTCTGTCAAGTGTTATTGCGATGCAGAGTATATTCGACTCTACACTTCGCAGACCAAAGTTTATTAGAGCCGATAGAGGATCGGAGTTTATTAATAACGCCTTCAATAAACTGATGACTAATAACGGAATAAAATTGATTTATTCAAATGACGATCCAAAATGTGCAATTGTCGAGCGATATAACAGAACGCTGAAAGCAAAAATTTTGAAATATATGACAGCCCTGAATGCGTATAATTACTTAGATAAATTAGACCAACTTGTAGAAAGCTTAAATAATTCAAAACATTGAACAATAGGCATGGCACCTAATGAAGTGAATGTTAATAATTATGAAAAGGTTGAGAGAATTTGCAAAAGTATTGGACTAAACAAGAAGCGAAAATCCCGCAATCGCGTAAAGCGATAACTACCGATGGATGAAAGGTTAAAAAACGAAAGATTTCAACATAATATAAAGTCGGTCAATATGTACGCATTGCAAAAAGAAGGACTGTGTTCATGAGAGGTTTTCATAAACAATGGACTGATGAAATATTTTTAATTGAGAAAATTAACTTTTCGTACACTCCATTCGCATATACATTAATGGATTTGGGCGGAGCAAAAATACATGGAAAGTTCTTTGCTGACCAAATTCAAAATTTCGACTTTCCGTCGATAGTAAAAATTAAGAATATTATAAAGAAAGAGAGGGAGAAAAAGGTGAATTGGACCCTAATTGCAACGTCAATTTACGACAAACCTGTTTGGGTTCATTCTAAAGATATAAATGTTTCAAAAGCAGTCGCTGGTGATAACAGAGGAATAAATACATACTTTATTTCAAAAGCACGTTTTTTATCTGCATTAAAAGAAGAAAACAAAGCGAATGAAGCAAAGAAGAGAAGGGAAAATATTACCGACTCAGTAGAGCAACAAGTACCTTCACACGATAGAGACGAGATTGTAAACGAAGAAAGTGCAAGTAGCTAAAATGGCTGTTACATCAAAACCGCAATGGATTGTTGCAATCTCATCCGCTAAGGTGTCTGAAAATGATGAAAATTCCGAATTTCGCGTAGCTTTGAATTAAAAATTATCTTTAGATCCGACTCAAGAATGGAAAATGTGCTGTGTTAAATGTATTCTATCGCAGTATGAATACCTGAATTACGGGCGCTATCTGTGGTATAAAAGAATAAGCTCACCATTTCAAACAAATAGTGAAGTTTTTAAAAATCACTTTGACGTAACAGATCTGTCAAAACAGCATAATTACAACAATGTATTTGACACCGCTAATTCTGACAAATGGATTGGTAATCAACTACCGAAAATACACATAAATAAGGATAAAGCCCTGACATGGAATAATGAGGGTACAAACTGGTCTTTGCAAGACATAAATAAATGGCTGAGTAGAAAAATAAAAGTAAAGTTTGATTTTACAACATGGGTAAATGCAAACGATATTTGGCCGCAAGAGTCTATAATATTCGTAGAACAACGAACTGGAACGGAAGTGTTTGATATCGGCTTTAATGGAATGGAAATTACAGATGGAATGGGTTTTAGTTCAAAACAGTAGTTTATGACATGTCGTTTTAGTAGGATGTTAGTAGAATTTTTAGGAATTGATAACTGGAAAACGGATTATTTTCCAGACGTGGTACAAATGTATCATGAGAACTATGCTTCCATTTACGGCAATTCTCTGCATGATTTTCTGAAATATATTTATCAGCACGAGCCCGAAGGATTGTTTCCATTATTTGTTAGATGTATCCAGTAAAGAATTGGTAACTACAAACCCAATAAACTTTCCAATTGAATGGACAGATTTTCCTTATATTGATGATAACAAGAAACAACAAAGAATTTTTAATTTCCGTCTATTCTTACAAATATACATTTTAATAAATACGATTATGTAAAAGACATACATAGCACACTGGTGGGTGAAGTGTTTACATTCCAGCCAACGCATCTCAAATTTAAAGAATGTAATTTTGTTAATGAAATGAGGTGTACATTATTCATACGCGATATAGTTTACAATGAGTTATTTAGACCTATTTTTTTTATGGTAGAACTTTTATTTACAAACGACCCGTCAACGTATATAGATGAAGATGCTTAACTTGTAAGACAATGTAGAGGTAAAGATGGCGTTTGCAAACACACAAACATTTACTTTACAAGGCTATTATGATAGTGAAGATGAAGCATCACAGATATGCTTAAATGAAACATTAGCTGAAACTAATGAATTAGATTCAATCGACTTAATGCAACAATGGCAAGTTGCATTGAAATCAATTTTATTTAATTATAAAGACGGGTTAAAAGCAGTGCGAATACCCTATGCTGTTGAATACGACCTAGATCACTGGTTGGTTGAATTTTATTTTGGTGCATGGAGACAATATAATCATGATATAACGCGTAATAATCTAAACGAAGAGATTATGTACAAAACTTGCATGGCAAATGAAGCAAATTATATCAATAACTATGAAAACGCCATCACCAATCTAATGCTAGAAAATCAAACAAAGTATGATATGGACTTTTCAAAACCGATGGCGCCAATTATTCTAATTGATTTGGCTAAACTGTTGCGAATTCGCTATAAAGAAGGTTAAACTATTACAATTCAAGAAGTATTGAGAGCTATTAGTGATTTTAAAGAATTTCCCACTTCACAAGAAAAGTCAACTCAACAAATGTAAACATTTCAGCAGGCTTTAACAAAATATGTCACATTACAATTTCCAAAAGTCGGAGCAAATCTGCAACAGTTATTGGTAAATTATTTTCCTGTTGCTAATTGGAATCAACACGGCTATCTAGATTTAGACTGGGAAATTACAACAACAAATCATGACACGAAGAAAACAATGACTGTAATTGCGAACATCCCTCCATTTCTAATACATATTGCATACGGGGATGCGTTATTGGCGTTTTAGGTTTTGATGTGTTAAATGTAACAATCGATGAGCAAAAGGCGATAATCTGGAAACGTTATGAAGAATTTTGCTACACGTCTAAGGAAGAGCATGCGGATGAATTGCATTTCTATCCTGAGGGTATGCAAAACAACAGCCAATCTCTAATACTAACAGCACAGTCAAACTCAGCAAATACAGTAGAAGGGCAAGCGTTGTTTTTGTATAGCCAAAATGTCGAGTCACAATTCGTAGGGGAAAGTGATGTACCGTTACTAGCTATAGTACCAGGAATGCGTTTGGACACTGAAATCTCATCTAAAATTGTTTCATATAAACCAGAAACGCAACGATATTGCAATTTAAAAGATTATGCGTTATCACGTTTTCATTTAGCATGTTTAAATTCGAAAGGTGAAAGAGTTGTTGTAAAAGCATACATTGATTTACATTTTCGTTTGTTAGATGAAAAATAAAAAAGGCGCAAAAAAAGTGGATAAATATAGTGAAGTTACATTTACTTGCAACTCGTAATAGTTAAACTGTAAAAATGCAGCTCATTATTAGACAACCGACTATGTACAATCAAAATCACTATGGAGGTGGTTTGTTACAAAGACTTAATAGAGCTAGTAACAAGAAAATGTATGGCAACGGGTTAATGAGTAATCTGTTTCAAACTGTTAACAAAACAGCAGCTGCCGGAATTAGAAAAGCAAGCCAAACGCTGAAGCAAAACATTGCATCAAAGGATTGGTTAAATAAATGCTCAAAAGCACAATAAACGACAAAAAAGGCATTGCTAACAAAAGGCAAGCAATTAGCGAATAAAGCAATAAACGATAAAAAGAAAGACTTAGACAAAATACTCTAGCCAACTTCTCGCAAACACAAGGCAAATACAGCGATAGGCAATTCTCGATCTGCAAAAAGAACTTGGAAATTGTTAACAACCGAACAAATAAAAAAGATTACAACACCGAAAACAACCGAAAAAGAAGTCACAGTTGTACAGCCTAAGTCATTACCGCATATGCAAGATAAGGTAGGCAATAAGAAAATAAAACTTTCAATGTTAGCAGAAAGTACTTCGAAAAATAAAGCAGCTGCAAATCCATCAATGAAAAAAGTATATCCAAAAGTAAAAAAGGTAACAAAGTTGCTTAAAAGCAAACAAACCTAATCTGGACAAAGTAAGAAAATTAGAAAAGCGTTAATAAACAACCATCATATTTATAATTCAGCATACAATTATTTAATGTAATTATCGTTTTAATTGAAAATTGTAATTATATAGCAATAAATAACTAAATAATAGTATTAAAATTGTTACGTGTTAGTGGTTGTTATCATTTGTTAATCAGTTCATGATTTTTGAGTGTTATACTTCTGCTGTACCTTATACGCAACATGTCCACTCCAGATGCAAGTCAACTATTGAGCGGAAACGCTACAAATGAATATACAGTCGAAGAAAGTCTTGATTTTAACCCGACAGAGTTTATTGACACGGACATTGTAAGTCAAACATTTACTAGAATCAGTCCATTAAATGATCTGTCCGTTAAATGATCAACCCGTTATCAGAGAGCTTTATTCCAATGGGTATAAAACTCGTTCAAGCATCGACAGGAGAGGAGATTCCCGAGGCTAAAAGAGATCTGTTTATACCACATACAAATGTGCCGCATTCTATGTTTAAAAATGTGATTATGCACCTTTATCAAACACTTCTCAAAACGCAAAATGGCTGTTATCGTAAACTGGCGTATGTCTCGAATTTGCTAGAGCAAGATCCCAAAGGCTTGCAAAAGAGACTTGAAGTAAGTGATGAGTTTTATCTTGATAACAATCTAACCATTAACCAGCTTGGACAGGAAAACCTGTATTCACGATCAAGTTCTTAACAAGCATCAAGTGGCTTATTGGGACACGGGAAAACGGAAATAAGAAACTCAAATTTGGGCAGAGTTAAACACAATAGACTGTTCAGCACGGGTGAACTGTTGGACTGTTGCTAACTCAGCAACGGTATCAAAAGTATTTCAACCAATCACTGCAAATGCAGCATCAAAAGTATAACATAGAAAGGTTGTATATGAATACCTTTATGAATACTTTCCTTGCTCAAAATCATCAAGCCAGAATTACAATGCAATTAATGAGTGGACACTTGCATAATTTGCTAGTGCTCGGCTTTGTAGATCAGGATATCTGGAAAGGAAATACAGATCTTAATCCCTTTAATTTCCAACATTTTCCTCAAAAAACGGTAAGAGCTTTGAATTAACAGTGAGAATAGCATACCAAAACACGTATTTGACTATTCCATATACAAACGCTACTGCCTCTCTGAAAGGTCTGTATCACTCTCTGGAACTAGACAAGCTATTATTCAATGCTTTGTATGCCTTCAAATTAACCAACACAAGAATTGAGAACGGTATTAAAGTTGTGGATAATAGAGTTTCTGAGGTTACGTTGGAATTAAATGTCCCGAATGGTTTACCAGGAGAATACGTTATATTCACTGCTTGCTACGCAAGTAATCACATCGACCTACAGGCAAATTAAAACATTATTCTAGATTATGCTCCATAAAAACAAGTCTATATAAACGAATAAGCGAAACACGTTAAAGTAAAAATGAACAGTGAGGACATAGAGCGGATTTGTACTCAATTAGATGTGGATAAAGAAAGCTTTAAAGAGCTGTTATCCGCGGCTGATGTACAACGACTCATAGAGGGTACAAATAATAATTCCGTTAAAGATTGGTTGAAATATTATCATAATAATGCAGAATTTCCCATGTCATTTGTGTTAAATACTTCAACACCTGATCTATCATTCGCAAATGGTCACTGGCTGGCTGTAAATTTGAATGCAAAAGGACAATTTTATTACTTTGATTGATATAGTTTACCTCCAGATCCTCTATTCAAACGATTTTGTGTTAGTATAATTGAGTATGCAAAAAGCCTATTTCTGAAATATAAAATAAAAGACAAGATTAAATGGCTAGACAGAAAACTTCAAGCTTATAATACAGATGTATGCGGCGAATATTGCATTTATTTTCTTAATCTAATGAACACAAGAAGTCAGCCACATCAGGCTGAATATGAATATGATAACAAATGGACCTAATAAAACTAGACTCACTGAATTTCGCAATTATCCGCAGTATTATGTAAACGACTAAAAGGTTAGAGAATGAGAAGAACGTAATTATAATTATAATTTAAGTTAAGAGTATTATCAGAGTGTGAAAAGCAAAAAACATGCAGTCGTTTTTCTCTCTCTTGTTCTACAATATCTCTCAAATATTACTACATGACTTATCTATTAAGCGAATTAAAATATTAAAATTACACATTTAAAGGCTTGGTATTAACACTAAAACAATACGCCTACAATAGAATTGAGTCAATGCCTGTTTCGTTTGTTCGTACTGACATACAGTAGCAAATTTGCGTTTTAGTCCTTTGTTTGTTGCTTGCATCTGTTTTTTAGTGTGCAATGTTTCCGCGTACATCAACATGGGATTCAATTGAAACTGTCCCTTTTGAACACCTTTCATCAAAAATTTGTACTTTTCATTATTTGAGTTCTCGACAATGTATGTCTTGTTGTTTAAACTGATCATGCGATCTCCTCATAATTCAATCTTGAATTTTCCCAGTGTTCTTTACCAAAAGGACAGGTGATTTTACAGTCTGTAACGAAAAATCCTTTTTCCTATTCCCAGTACTTGTCTGTTCCACGCATTTCTTCTTTGACGTTTTCTTCAAAACTTTTACCATTGCTGAAACAGATGTACAGACTGTCAGTGTCCATTTTGCAAAGTTTTCAAGATCCAGGCTTCAAAACAACTTGAAAAAAGTCATCGTAGCATTCCAAAATTCTTTTTTTGGCGTAATTGAACACATTCAATTCAATTCAACTTTTTTCATAGTATACAATCCTAATTACAAGGTACAAAAATATTGTATACTATACAACCCAAGAGAAGCAGAGCTTATGATTTCTTGGGCCGTTAAATTAAAATATAAAATAAAATAAAACAAAACATTAACAATAAGAATAGATGAATTATAAAAACACTGTTTACATTAAAATGAGTACAATAACGAGAAATAGGAAATATCAAGACAATATTCTTTAAGAAATAAAACTAACAGTTCTAAGAAACAGGTCACTTTACATTTCAGTAATTATCACATTCCATTTGACATAACAAGGCTGTCCTTCGATTAAGCGTTTTTTTAACGCAACAGCTTCAACAACATCATGTTCAAAGATTTGCGTATCAAGAATTCTCCCCATGTTTAATTGTCTACAGTTAATTGTTTCATTGCTTCTAACGTACATAATTTGGCATTGTTTATCCAGTTTAATTATTGTTATGCAAAATGCACCATTTCCAATTAACTTGCCCTTTCAGCTCACATTGATGATGATGGATCTTTATCACCCTAGACTCTATCAGCTGAAAAACTATTAACAAAGGAGGTGAAAGTTCTTGCTGATTTATATTGATAAAACTTATGTATTTTCTTACATATCAATCCATGTTTTAAATACCATTGCAACTAACCAGTGTGTAGGCTATAATTTTTAGCAAAATAAGACCCGATTAAAAGATTGTGTGGTTTTTCTGATAAACTTTGCTCCTTTACAACCCGCTGCATATAAGCACCAATGTCCTTGAATTCCTCACTTGTGTTTTTGAATATCGGAGTGAATTCCTTGAATTTATCTTTTAGTTCATCAGGCACGTATAAGTCGACCTCCAAACTCCAAATGCTTTACCATGTTTAATATCTTCCAAGAGATCGAATTGATCCAAGCTTGTCGAATCTGCATACAGCATTTTATTGCTTTGTAAAAATTCTTCAACAACAGTATTACTTGCGCATTTCTCCCTCCATTCGCATTCTTTCTGTCAAATAACGGTAAAACTGCGATGTTGTAAAAACTCAGTTTTCGCCTTGTTAAAGTTATGCAGATCTTCTGCGGTAAGAATAGCACCATTAGACAAGATATAAGATCTTTGCACGAATTGTTTTAACTTCTTATTGCGTAGACAATCTTCGCAAGCATGCCAATAACAGCCGTCAAATTCGTACACGATTTGATTTATCACATCAACATCATTGCAATACAATTGATCAAGTTTAAACCCTTTTGGATTGAAAAAACGTCTTCCTCGTTTTAGGAGATAACAAATGACTTTTCCCGATGAAGAAATGAGTATGCTTCACAGCGATGTTTGAAATCGTTATGCTCCGTTTGCTTATGCTTGATTAAAATCGCTTTGGTTTTAAATCTGTTTCCACAGTGCAGACAGATATAATTTGTTCTACTGACGCCTTTATTCCCAAACATTTCGCTGTGGTCGCGATTGCTTACTCAAACTTCAAAAAGCTATCTGTCTCTAAATCCAACATCGTAGACTTTTTATACTTTAAACAAAACAATAGACCTGTCAATCTTACTTAACCAAAATCGCGACCTTTGCTCCTTTATTTAATCGAACAAAGCTCGAATTACTACCAGCTATGTTAAATTCGATTGAGCTTTAAACAGTGCTTTTAACAAAACGTTTATTTAAACCGCTGCCTTCAATAAACGACAAAGTTTTATCAGGTAGTGATTCGACTTTAATCACTGCAGAGTTTAACAACAATGAAAAGTACATGTTTGTTCGCTTTCTACTATTCTTATTACTAACAAACTTTTAACATCTGTTGTACACTTTTTTTATATTAGATTGTTGTTGTTGTTGTTGTTGCTTCGTCGCTCTTCTGACTGGACATCGTGTTTCTTTTTTATATGCTTTTCGAGGCAGTGTTCTTGTTATACTGCTTTTTACAATAGCGACACAGAAACTCATGTGTTTGTTTGCTACATTTGTCCTCTTGTTTTGCCAGGCGAAGTTCTCCATTACATACTCGTTGGCAAAAACGACAGCACTTTTAATCCTTGTGAACATGAGCGATATGATGCTGTAGTTTAGTCGCCTCTCCACACTCATACGAGCATTTGTCACACCGATGCTCAAATTCATTATGCTCTGCTTGCTTATGTGCGATCAAAATCGCTTTGGTTTTAAATCTGTTTCCACAGTGCAGACAGATATAATTTGTTCTACTCACACCTTTATTCCCGAACATTTCGCTGTGGTCGCGATTGCTTACTCAAACTTCAAAAAGCTATCTGTCTCTAAATCCAACATCGTAGACTTTTTATACTTTAAACAAAACAATAGACCTGTCAATCTTACTTAACCAAAATTGCGACCTTTGCTCCTTTATTTAATCAAACAAAGCTCGAATTACTACCAGCTTTGTTAAATTCGATTGAGCTTTAAACAGTGCTTTTAACAAAACGTTTATTTAAACCGCTGCCTTCAATAAACGACAAAGTTTTATCAGGAAGTGATTCGACTTTAATCACTGCAGGGTTTAACAACGATGAAAAGTACACGTTTGTTCGCTTTCTACTATTCTTATTACTAACAAACTTTTAACATCTGTCATACACTTTTTTTTATATTCGATTGTTGTTGTTGTTGTTGTTGCTTCGTCGCTCTTCTGACTGGACATCCTGTTTCTTTTTTATATGCTTTTCGAGGCAGTGTTCTTGTTATACTGCTTTTTACAATAGCGACACAGAAACTCATGTGTTTGTTTGCTACATTTGTCCTCGTGTTTTGCCAGGCGAAGTTCTCCATTACATACTTGTTGGCAAAAACGACAGCGCTTTTCATCCTTGTGAACATGAGCGATATGATGCTGTAGTTAAGTCGCCTCTCCACACTCATACGAGCATTTGTCACACCGATGCTCAAATTCATTATGCTCTGCTTGCTTATGTGCGATCAAAATCGCTTTGGTTTTCAATCTCTTTCCACAGTGCAGACAGATATAACTTGTTCTACTCACGCCTCTATTCCTGAACATTTTGCTGTGGTCGCGATTGCTTACTCAAACTTCAAAAAGCTATCTGACTCTAAATCAAAAATCGTAGACTTTTTATACTTTAACGAACAATACAGCTAGCTGTCAATCTTACTTAACCAAACTCGTGACCTTTGTTCCTTTTGTTTAATCGAATTCTGTGTTAAAAGGAGAAGGTGATTATAAAAACTGCAGATCTCAATAAACGAAATAGACTTATTACATAACTGAAACGGTTTTAACTACTGGAGAGATTAACAAAGTTACTAATAAAGCACACACATTTACAAACTTTCTATTATTATTATCATTAACAACCTTTTAACATATGGCGTACACTTTTTTATAAAACTGACGCAATTCTTTCCAAATTAATTTTTCATTTTGTAACACATTGCCGAATAATATTTTCAAGTCAACCGCTTGCAGATTGAAGTTTATTTGTTCGAACATAGCTAATAGCTTTAGTTGAATGTCATTTATTTTTTCGTAGTGTTCGCATACTTGCATATTTTTCTTGTTGTGTAGAATGACATAGTGCATGGCTCCAAAAATAGCAGCTTTCTGAATAAGCGTTTTACGGATTCTAGCCAACGTCGACTTTATTTGGTTGTTCGTTGTTAATACTTTCTTTCGTCTCTGTAGATACACTCTGTAGATACACTTTCTTTACACCTTTAAAACTCATACTTCTTTTCTCGTTTATTAAGCTGAAAACTAGCGTTCTTGCTCTGACTGCGCGCAAAATACGAATAACATTAATTTGTTTTTGCTCTTCTTTATCTATACGGCTGTTTATCGTCGCTTTTTCCTTGTTATACGCCAGTGCCTTGGTAATATACATCGGTGTCATGTCCGACCAAATTCCGTCACTTCTTGGAGATAAGGAATTTAATAACGGCATAGGCCTACCTTTCCCTTTAATTCGAACTAGCAGTTGAGTATTGTTTCGCCCCATTCTCTTATTACGTCTGTACTTCTTTCGCATTACTAGCTATGTCTCTTCACTTCTTTAACCGCGAGTTATTTATTTCGTTTGCTGCTTGCTAGTGGCTGTGTTTTTATTTAAAGCTTATTCTAGCACACGGACTTATTCCATCCCAAAAGTCAATCTTTCTAATATTCATCAAAAATAGTTATTCCGTCTTTACCATCATCATCATAATAATCATATTCATCAGACGTATACACTAAATCGTTTTCACTGTTTGGATAATCATAGTCATAATAATCCTCACGCCCTCAACGACATGTCCTAACTCCGTCTATAAACAACAACTGTTTGCACATATACTCAAAACAAGCTCTTCGTGCTTTGTCAAATTATCAATTAATTAATTAATTTATTTATTTATTTATTTATTAATTAATTATTTAATTAATTAATTAATTAATTAATTAAGTACTTATCAATTATAACCAAGATTCTTGTATAATCAGACAATTCTTTTCTGCATGTCCTGTTACGTTGTTCGCGTCTTTTCTTTCTTTTATTTCGCTTTACCATGTGTTTTCCCCTGCCCTTATGCACTCGTCTTGGCCTTCGTTTAAGCATTATTCCCTCTCTATAGCCTTTGTTGTGTTTAAGTTATAGAAAAGGTGCAATACGCAAAACCAAAAAAATAAAAGCGCTTATATACAGAAGTATTTTTCACACAATAAAACAGTTTTGATATGCTTTTACTCTATCAATCGCTTTAAATGAAACAGTACAAAATAATAAACTAAACTAAATATGATATAGTTAAATGAAATAGAGTTATTTCTTTATACTCAATTAAAGTTCAAAATCATCATCATCATCATCATCATCGGAGAGTGGAATCTGTACAGGACTAGCGGGTTGTTTTTCTGTTTCCTCTTCTTCGTTGCTATCTTCGATTATCCGTTTTGCTGCTTTCTTGCTTTTTCTTTTCGCTTTTACTGGACTGTTGCTGCCGATGTCGTTGCTGCTGTTTTTTCCTTGGATAGCCGGCGTCGCTTTTCGTTTTCTTGCTGTCGCTGGTTTTTCAGCAATGGCCGGTCTGTTTGGTACCATAAACATCTTGGCAAGGTCTTTAATAGATCACTTTTGAAAGCGTTGTTGATTGGCTTTCATACGTCGCTCTTCTTTATTTCCAGCATCTTCTATTTTAATGACTTTACCTTCCTCATCTAGCATAATAGGCGAGATTTCACCCTCCAAACTGGAGAAATATTTTGGAATAAATCCGTTTTCGAATAGAATTTTGTACAGTCCTTCCACTTCTTGACAGGAAAGATGCACAGTTCGCGTTCCAACGCTCAGGTTTGTTGCAGTGTTGCGTCGTCTTAGCAAAACTTCAAAATCCACTTTCATATTCACCGGGTTCTGGGTGACTGTAATCACCCCCTCATCCACATACTTTCCTCCATCAGGCAGTTTAAATTCCCGCGTCATACTAAATTTAGACGCTTCATCGCCAATGTTCCAGTCACGCTGGGACATGATTTGCAAACTATGCTCCAGCTTATTCATATCGCTATAATTGAGATTATAGCTGACCAGCTCGCAGCATTTCTCGTTTATTTTGTTTATGAGCTTCTGTAGTTTAGACTTCGTAAACGAAAATTCTCGCAGTTGCCCTCTGTCTTTTAAATATTCTTCATCCATATCTTCATTGTATTTCTTCGGCTCGATTGACTTGTTGAAAAACAACTCTTGCTTGGACAGAACGAATTCGCTGGTCTTTCCATCATGAAATTTGCCTTTCTTTCTCACCACTAACGCCTTTACTACATCCAATGAATTTTTCTTTTCACTGACTTGTACAGAAATCACCTTGCTAAATAACTTCGTTATGACAGTTTCTTGATTATCAGCCATCTCTGTTGATAGATTTTAGCTATAGTGCTGTTGCTTCTAGTTTTTCAGTGTTGACTTTGAACGTCAAGTTGCTGATGTGATGTTTTCACTTGCTAGTATCTCGGTTTTTATACTTTCCTTCACAAAACTGTTTGATTGACATGAACGTTTATACGCTTTGGAGATTTCTATGAAGCTGCAATGCTTTATTCAAAATCACAAAACTGTTTGATTGACATGAACGTTTATTCGTTTTGGAGATTTTCTATGAAACCGCAATGCTTTAATCAAAATGAATTAAACGAATTCGGCTTTTTCTTTGTTTACCCAGTTTGCTTTAATCCTAGTTTGCTTTTGTAATCCACATTTGCGGCCCGGTGAACTTTTTACTTACATATTCGATTTAGGTCTTTTTACAGTTTAACAAGCTCTCAAATATCGGGTTTTATTTAATCGAATATCAAAGAAAACCAAATCTCAGGTTTCAGGTTCTGGTTTTCTGTTTAATAAAATCAACTAAATCAGCTTAACTCGTTTTGTACGCCTCCGTTCTCTAGCCGGTTTTGACTTAGCCTTGTTATATCATGCCAGGAACTTTACGATTCTGTCATGACAAATACCATATGGGGTATGAAATCTATCAGCAGCATATCTTCTTTTAAAAGCGTTAATTGCAAGTTTCTCTCTTCGCTCCTCTCTTCTCTTTGCGACTTTAACCAGCTTGTTAAACATCGCTTTTCTTAAACGTTTGCGCTTTATACGAGCAGTCCTTGATACGAGCGGCCCATGCTCGTTCATATCCTTGGCTGTCAAAGGTGTAATACCCATAAAACTCATTTTGTAACGAGAAATACAGACACAGTGTTAGATAATATACCTTTTCTCTATCTTTACATTGAAATTAATTTTATACATATGTTTTATATACTCTACTTTCTATTATTATTTTTTAATTTTTACGTATAACTAATGCAGTTTGTGTTCGCTGTTTATTCACGCATAGAAACTTGGGAGGTTCAGCTGCATGTGTTTTATCTGTTTCAAAGCAGGCTGTTTTTGCAGAACATCCACAATTTCCAGAATGTATAGCCTTAATTCTTCATTATGTATTAACGCATCGTAGAGCCATCGAAAAACATCACCACGTTCCCCATTCAGAAAATGTTTATCGTCTGTTGTTATTTCTAAAACAGCTTTCTGTCCAAGACAAAACGAGCTTTCTATCAGGTCTACATTTAGTTTTATTTTATACGAGGCATGCCTAAGAATTTCGTTTCTTATTAATCTTGCATGTTCACCAGCATCGGTTGTAATATTAAAACATCTATAAGACTCCATATTAGCTATTTACCTCTGATTAGCTGGAAGTGAGTAATGATTTTTTAACGCTTTGGTGTGCTTTAATATCGCTTTTTTTTGGTCTTTTTACAAAACTGCTACATTCAACAACTGTTACATTCACCAACACAGAGTAATACAATGCCTGCGGTGTCTACAGAACAGGGACAATTTATCCATCTTGCTTTGTTCTTTAGCAACGGTATTTTTTATTGCTTCTTGTTCAATCGTACTGGATGTGACATCGAAAACGTTCATATCTGCTTCTTCTTCTACTTGCACCTCAAAGGGTGTGACAGAGGTGTAATAATCACCTGCTTCTTGTGTCTGGCATGCTTTGTTGATACGATGGAATCATAAAATTGAAATCCATTTCGTTGACGGGTGAAAGACATTCAAAATCCATGTCTGGAATTAGAGGGAAATTTTCCATGTCTTCAGCTATAGCTGTTTGATCTGCGAATCTTTCCAGTGGTTTTGAATGTCCGAGTAAAATCTCCACATTATCTTTTCAGCAATAGTAGGATGTTCTAACGGCTGTGTTGCGATATAAAAATTGCCTTCTCTATATCAATTTTTCTTTCAGTGTACATTGTTTCTTTTAAGTAGTCCAAATGCATTAGAAGCGGCTGCTTCTAACAAGATTTCTTGTTTTTCGTGTTGCTTTCACTCGCCAACTGTTCTGATGCACTGGCGATATTGGCGTTTCTAACAACTCTCATATCATGCAGGGTAGACTTCAGTTTATCATCAACAGTTTGCTTTTCTTGTTCTTTCTCGTCGATTATTTCAATTTCATCAGCTGTTTGTTCATCTACTACTACAGGCTTTTGTTGACACTTTTCGTCTTTTGTGACGAGTTTAAAGTCTGTATTCATAAAGAAATACTGCAACTTCGAAAGCTGTGCATTTAACGGAACATAGCCTTAACACATTTCACATAATTTTCTGCAATGTCTCTATTTCTCAATGCTATCTTGAGCCAACGTTCAAAACCAGTTAACATTTCTTGAACATTTGAGATCTTGACCTGATTCTAAATTTCCGTTAACGTTAAATCAAACATAACAAGTTGAAACTCCTCAATATATGTCTCAAACCCAAATTGAATCTTCAACTTCGCCACATCGATTTTAGGTGAAAACCTCTTTGGTTTAACAATGTTCTGTAACAAAATTTCGGCTTCCTTCCATGTACGTTTAAGTAGAAGAAGGCATATAGTTTGTTTCTGATGAGCTGAATAATCACTTATGTTCAGCATGCCTTCCGTTTGAAAAGCTCTCACAGCCTGACTACTTTTTTTAACGCGAGGCATGATCTTTGCTTCTTCCATTCGCTGAAACGTTTTGCTTATGATCGAATTCAATATACTTCTAGCTTATAACTCTCATTGATAGAGCAAATTCCTTGCCTTTCGATTAAACGACTTGAGTTTCTAACAATGGTTTGGATAGAGCAAAGTCCTTGCCTTTCGATTAAACGACTTGGGTTTCTTACGATGGTGTGGATAGAGCAAAGTCCTTGCCTTTCGATTAAACCACATGGTTTTCTCGCGATGGTTTGGATAGAGCAAAGTCCTTGCCTTTCGATTAAACGACTTGGGTTTCTCACGATGGTGTGGATAGAGCAAAGTCCTTGCCTTTCGAATAAACGACTTGGGCTTCTAACAATGGTTTGGATAGTCTAAAGTGCGAGTTTTATTTGCAGATATAGTACTATATAAGACATGTCGCATCTTTAACTAGAGTATTCCTATTCAGCTTTTAATTAAACTGCTCCTGCTGTTTATTAGCAAAAATGGACCAACTCAAACTATTCACTTATGGTAAGTAAAGAGTAGAATGAAACGATAATTCTTTACTATATTAAACGCTATTTTTAATCAACAACAACTCTATAAAGATAAATACTTCTTTTTATTATAGAACAGCAGGATCTAGCGGATTATAAAAACCGCTATAACAGAGTTATAGCAATAATCTTAATCGTTGAGCGAAGAATTGCGATATGTAAAGTCGAATAAGGTATTATACTAATAACATTTAATATACTTTTTTTTTTCACTTCACATTTAATCCCAAAGTCCTTCTCTTTTCTAGACGTCTTACAACTATCGGTACTGGTGATTGGGATGACGATCTTAAAATTATAAATAAAGAAGAAGAAAATTTAAAGAAATTAATTATAATAGCTGATAACCTTTCGTTAAGAATTTGATTTCAAGAATAGAATATTATACTATGATCAGTTAAAAAACACGTTTTCTTTATCTTCGTGCATTTCTGCAACACCAGAATCGATTTTTAACTCCGGTGTGAGATCTTGCCCGTCGACAAAATCGAGTTTTCGTTTTTTCCTACTAGTGTTACCATTATCAGCCTCTTCTCGTGTTAGTTACAGTTTGGGCAGTTTTTCAGCAATGCGTTTACGTTGAGCAATACCAAGCGTCTCAGATTCACCTTCAAACAGTACTTCACTTATACTGTTAAAATAGATTCCTTCATATTTCTGAACAGCTTCTTTGAAATATGAAACTAGCTCACTTTGCCAGGCGTATTTGTCTTTAGGCGTGTTCTTCACAACAACACGAATACAGGCTTCCGCTGAAGATCTGTCGGTTTTTAATATTCCTTGTGCATATTTTACAACCTTACATTTTGGAAAAGCGCTCAACAGCTCGTCAGTCAACTTGTGCACATCGGCTGTACAATCAATAAAACAACGACACTCGAGAATAGTCTCCATTCTGATCAGTAAAGTACGCCAACGACTGCACTATGTAACTAACTTCTTTCTTTCTTTTGCTACTCTTAATATAACCTCGATTAAAACAAGTACAATTTAGAAAAACAGCGTTATTTCATATCACATGATGAAACTTGATCTATATCCATACTTCCGTTCTTGTTTTGTTGCTTCGTGCCTAAAGTTTTTATTATCTTCTCTGATCTGAATATTGATATGATGTTATACTGATGTTACAGTCGTCTTCATTTGTGTTTCCATACCTTTAACATTTCATTAAAAAAAAAAACTTTCAAAATATTAAAGCCTTTTTCTATATATGTGTCTTTTCTCCCAAAACAATCATTAAAACACTTCCAACTATTGCCTTTTTGCTTTATCCACGTTCGCTGTTTTTTCATGTAATTTTTTAACCAGTCCTTTATTTCGTACACGTTTGCATTATTCTCACCTTCATTTTCAATACATTTTGAACAGACTGTGAACATCGCAGCTATTCTCCCCCAATTAATTACACCGTCCTTTACCACTTCTTGATGTAGGCTTTCTAATGTGCTTGTATACGAACCGTTCTTTATTTTATTCGGCGCTTGTTCAAAAAACTCGCCATGTTTTTGTTCTAATTCACTCGACAGTTTTAGCATGGTTTTTGCGTAGCTGTTTAATAATTTATATTCAAGCTTTCCTGTTTTATATAACACTTTGATCTACTACTAAAGTCTCATAATCTATTTCCTCCATTTTCACTTTAACTGTTTTGTCCATTGGCAGTATTTATCCGCGGCCTAGATGTACTTTTTTACTTATTTTTGCAAAACATCAAATAATTATTTTCTCGTATTTTTAGCTCTAGTCTCGCTTGTTAGCTCCTTAGTACTGTCTTACTATAAGCTATCATGCCACTTCCGTATAATGTTTACAACTCAATCAAGAACTCGAATTATTCTGTTATGGATATAGAATATATTCAAACTACAAAAAAGCATCGTTGTATTAGGAAACTTGCACTTCAACTCGCTACCTCAGAACTATTTGTCTTTGAGTTCCGTCCGTGCTTGTCCTGGAAAGATTTGGACAATTCCTTCAAAAGAAATTCAACTATTGTAAACACCGAATTCATAGACTAAATTATACTTGCCCTACTCATAGAAAGTGTGTTGATGCCAAAGAACTTATAAACGAGATACTAAACTGGAATGGTATAAACTTAGTTCTCTACAAAGGCGCTGAGTTAAACATGCTGTGTTTTAATTTGGAACAACTTGGTGTTGAAATTTGGAAACACATGTTCCCGAAGATGAAATCCAATTTTACTCTCGATGTGTTAAAAGACTTTTCTTTCCAAACTATCAAGAACAATGATTTGATATAAACAATATTGATTTTCGAATAAAAACTTTACTTTCTATTAGATATGTGGTACTTCTTTCTGATATAATCATCCTGTTTTTAATATTTTTGTTTATTGTAATTATTAAACACGATCTACATTCATCACTTTCTTCGATAAATCTAGGCCTATGTGATTTTACTTTTCTAATCAAATTATCTATTTTAAAATCATTCCCGTGCCAGTCATTTACGAGAGTTATTATTGATAGAACTATAACGATCTTGGAAAACTTCTCTAGTCTTTCTATATATACCTGTGATAACGTTAAATAATATTTCAAAAGCTTATACGCTTTCTTACTAGTCTCAGAGTTTTTAAGATTCTGATCGCAGTATACAAACACCAATCTTTCAGCCAAAGCTAACACTGTTTTTTTATAGCTTCTCCATTCAAGGTCCTTCTCAAGAATTTCTATTTCACGTTCTTTTATCCTTTCTTTGGTGCAAGCTCCATCAGTTAGCCAGGCAAAATCTTTCACTTTATAAGGTAATGATTCTTCAAATCTTCCAGCAATATGTAAAGACGTTGCACCAACTTCTTGAAACTTATCTTTCAGTACTTTTCGATTCTTTAACACTATATCAATATATTCTAACGCTAAAAACATGGACTCGTCTTCATATTTTATTAAGTATGCTACTTCTATAATCCAATATAGCAAAATCTTTCTTTCTTCTAGTGAAATGTCTACTTGTTTTCTGAATATATCCGTCTTTTTACTATTGACATCTTCACCTTCAAAACAGAACGCTTCGTCGTTGACTTCAATACTCTCCTCCTCTGATTTCAAACCAAACATCTTTACAATTAACGACAAATATTTAACCTCTCCTTTTATCCTGCAAATCATTCAGCTTCCCTTGTTTTCTCCATGTCTGGATTAAACTCTTTCTTGCTCTTTATTCACTCATCTCGTTTCAAGCTTCACTGTGTAATATGAGCTCCATATCGAATAAACTATCATGTCAATCAAACACGCTTCACTGCAATATGAGTACCATTTTGAATAAACAAACATGTCAATCACATGTTTAATCCCTTTTGATTTACATGTTCCTTTAACGAAATTCCTTTCAAGCTTCACTGTAACATAAGTTCGATTAAACGAACATGTCAATCACACACTTTCCTGTAATATCAGTACCATTTCGAATAAAGCAACTTCCGGCTTTATTTAATCCCCATCTCCTTTAAACGAGAACTTGATTGAATGCAAACCTTAACTTTAACTATTCTATTTCTTATCTGATCACCCTCCCATATATACTACTACCTCTTAACTCTATGCTTCCCTTTCTTCAGATTTCTCCACCATTTCATATCTATTGGGTACAATTTCAGATTTAAATCCTGCAACAATGAGTGGGAGCACCCCATGACACCCCTGCATGATCAGTATTAATGCTACATTTTACTGGTCTCCAGCAGATAATACAAAGCCATCCTCAGCTTCCAAAAATGCACCTTCTCAACAACAAGGGAACATTATTCCTCGCAACTAGACTCTTTCAGTAATCATATCAAATAAATAACTAACTCCTCTTTGAAGCCTAATATCAAAACATGATGCACAATATATTTCCTTTCTTTAATATAAATCTTAAACATCAAAAATTAGAACCTCAATTTCAAGTTATTTCAACAAATCAAATGCTCAATACAATCTGGAAGCTATAATCTTACTATCTATGTCTCTGCTTAACATACACAATCATTAACCCTAATACAATTAAACAATAGGGCTCCAATAATGCAGAACATAACTTTCTTATCCCTGCAAGGACCCCGAATACATACATGGCAGTTATATTTCTGAAATAAATTTCTTTTACCATATCCCTGTCCCTATATGCTTCTCAGAAATATTTGCTCAATCCCCTGGGTGTCCACAATTTGCAAACCAGTAACTATGGTTTCAGATTTCATTCATACATTTTACATTAAATTTCATTGAAAAAACTGCACACATCCCACTACACAACTATAATCAATGAAAACAAAATTTAATAGTTCAATTCTCAGTTCGAATCTTGCAACAGAAACAGCATTTGATTTCTCAACGCTAACCCTCCTCCATATTTCTCTTCAAGGATGGCTTTGGGGGACAGTGAAGCACTAATCTGGAATTATACACACATTATGATATTCCTTTTGTGTTGAGCTTCTTCTTCAGCTTCCATGTCCCTCTTGGACCTCTCAACATATGGAATTGCCAGAACCCTCGACCATGGTATAACATGGACAGAATAATAACCTGCAACTTGGACAAACAAATCCAACCTTTCACTACGTTAACAAAAAAAGGAGCCAGAACACAGTAATCACAGGTGTAATAAAATACATTTCCTCAAAACTGTTTATCAAGGTGATGCAAATTTAAGGGCTGAGGTCCTTGCGAGGTGGTGGTCTAACACAAGCAAGGGCTAGTCTCTTATAACTAATACGTGAAGAGGATTATCACACCTTTTTTGTCCGAGTCGTTTTGGAAAGGTCGTGCCAGATATCGATGTGCCGTTTTTGCAAGACTCTGCCGCCCCTGGGGTAGGCGAGCCAAAACTACTTCGTTTTTTCGTATCTGCTGCAGACGCTGGGGTAATGGGGCTAACCCCTCTTCTTTGATCTGCGTAACTGGTCCTTTTTGAAACAATCGCCCGGCATGAACGAATTTCAGTCGCGCATTTAAGCACACTTGCATCAAATTTAATTTCGATTTTTTATGTTTTCGTTTCCTAAAAAGTTCTTCTTGCGAAATGATTGAAAACTGAAATTAATTTACCAGTTCTGGATCCAAAAAGACGGGTTTTGGTTTTCTGTTTAGTCATGCGAAAATAATTTCTGTATTCCTCTTGCAACTTCTTCGGACTGTTGACAGGTGAATTACATTTTGCAAGAGTACAACAAAGTAAGCGTGCTGTGTTGACCGTGACCCTTGGCATGACTTCCGCCTACTTGGCAAATACTTTCTTTGTTTTGACGGAAGCCTGGTAGATGTATATTCAGTATTATTTGTTTCATTGTTTTACTTTCTTAAGCAACTGTACAGTACATTACTTTACTGACTGGTGACTGCCCTATTGAAGTCTAAGCTTACAGCAATGCTTACTCAAGCACCATCGATCTTTGTTAGCATGCAGTGCAGGTACGTTCTCCTTTCCACTAAATCGAAATGATAGTGATTTCAAAAGGCTTCAGTAAAAATTTGCTTTAAAAAGCGAATTGTTTTCATCGGGAATGATATAGCCTAAATTTCTCCATTATAGAATAACCTTTGAGTCAATGTTTGCTTTAGGAAAAATAATTTGTAATATTATTTTTTCACTGACACATTCGTTTGGCTGTTGAAAGTGGATTTCGTTTTGTTTATGGAAGTTGGAGTACAACTCTGTGCATGCCTTTGCGTGACATCCGCCTCTCGCACAAATAGTATACTGACTCTGTTTCGATGTTTTTTCCTCGTTGATTTCACTGTACTTCCACTCACCGAGCAAAGAATTTTACTTAGTTTATAAAAAAAAATTAATCCTTTTGGCCACCGCTTGAAGTTTACATCTTGATATTAAAAAATAAATTCCTTTTACATGAGATCTAGGTAAAAGTTTGACTAAAACTCTGTATAATAGTGATAAATTGGTTTCCCTCACCTTACTTGAAAATGATAAATTTTCAGGCTTTTAAAATGTATTCTTTAAAGTTTTAGTTTGTTTACATCTGTCTATAAGTCAGTCAGCAGCATTTTCGTAAGCGCTGTGACAGATAGAACAGCATGAATTAAGAATGTTGTTAAAACCTGGACCAAGGAATCGCATTGAGGAGAATGCTGTGGAACTGGGGGAACATGAATAATGAAGACCCTCGGGAACAACACCTAGGAACAGGACAGGACTGAGGAGCATAAACAATAACAAAACTAAGGAAATGGACCTTGAAAAAGGATTCAGGAAACGATTCAGATTAAATTAAGATGAACATTAAGTGTAACTTGATAAGTGTAACTAAGATTAAGAAAATTTTCATAGACTGAGCCCCTTGGACTAAGACCAAGGAACAGTTCCTTCACTTGGAGTTGTTACAAACGGCTGTTGTAACAAACAGCCTACTCTTCCCGTGCTGTATGAGGGTTCTACACAGCCTCTCATGACAATGGCCAGAGCATTTGTCAATAGCCTTTCGAGCCTAAGAGGGGTGGTGTTGATTAAACAGATATATATGTCGTACAACTTTTAAACCGAAAAATTAATAAACTTTTTTCATTCTTTTGTTATATAGTTCACTCTGAGAATACCAAACAGACAAGTCGAAACAGTCTACGACTGTCACTTTATCCCTTGCAAGGAAAAATGGGATTTAAGCCCTGATGAGAAAATCAAATTCGATAAATGCCGTCGACAGATGCACTGTTTATCATATGAGCCTTGCGAAAGTATTACTCATGGTTTTTATGGCGATCATTTGGAGCAGATAAGGAAAATATAAATCAAGTCTATTACTTTTCAAGAAGAAGAAGGTACACCTTTGAAAGTAAAGTGTTGGATAGCATTTGTATTCCATCTGCAAATGTCAGCCCGATATTAAGGGCATTCAATATCGATCGGCTATGGTGCAGAAGCAGCTGCACAGAAACATTCATGATTTTCAAATTCTTGGAGTTTCTTTTTGAATGGCAAGGAAACACCTCTTTTCCACCTTATAAATACCAGAAACCGATAACATCTGATTTGTGGCAACTTTTTAACGTTACATGAACAAATAAGTTAAATTGAACTTCTTAAATTTCGACACTTATGAATTTTTCTATCTATTACTTTGTAGTTTAATTTCGTAGTTTATTCTTTTATAAGAAAAATTATATCTTTGATATATTCCTTTCTCATATCTTTTTGACTCATATCTCATTTATTTCCAACTCAATAAACTCATAAAATTGAAATAAGAAACAAATACGAATCATAAAAAAATAAATAACATTAATATAATCAAAAGTAGAAAAGCATAGAATTAGAATTACTAGAATCACCAGTTCAACCGCTTTTCACAAAGACGAGAGTCAGAATATGCTAGTTTCGCTAAATTAAAGTTATAATAAAGTTACAAAACATATCTAAGTTTATTTAAAAAAAAAAAATACATTGGTTTCCCTTTGGGGGTTTCCAGAATACAAGGGCAAAATGCATTTGATTTCCAATACGTTTTACGATAAAATACTTTACTACCTACTTTGATTATCGTAACTGAATTATTAAAACTGATTTGGTTGATTAATTTACCTGTTAATTTACATTGATTTAGATGATTTATACTTAAAGTGATTTATTTATACTTAAAGTGAGTAAGCCAATTATGTTGTCTCTCTTGCGAATTACTTCTACTGCGCGAAAATGCTTATTTGGCCTTATGAACATACTAAACAATTCGAAAATTCTCGTCTACACTTAATTGAGATAGGACTTTTGGATATAAACACATTTCAGAGCTATCAAGACTAAATATTAAACAGCTTTACTATGCAAATATCGATATATCGTCCGAAAACTTGAATTTTTTATTAAAAATGGAATTTTATGGCGAAAAATTCTCTTAAACATACTTAACTTCATTGTCTCTATTGAAAAAATTATGTAGCCTTATGAATATACTAAACAATTCTGAAATTATTTACATCTATTTGAGAAAAAGCTTTTGGATATAAACACCTTTCAGAGCTAGCGAGACTAGTTATTTAACAGCTTTACTATGCAAAAATCGATATATTGTACTAAAACTTGGATTCTTTATTAAAAACGGAATTTTATGGATTAGACCTTTCCTGAACATACTTAACCTCGTTTGAGTGAAAAAACATGCTAATTAACAATCCAGAATCTTCTGGAACAGTTTCTTAATAAAAAAGAGGAAACAAAAGCTATTGCTGCGGCTCTTTGACCTTAAAAATGCCTATTTGGACAACATGACCACTTATAAGCTACCATTTTTTCTAGACCTTTAAGTTACTGTGAATCACCTATTTGATCCCCAATCTTAAATATATCAACAATTTGTATATTACCTATGAACAACAACAACAATATGTTATTAGCCTTACTGAAAAACCAAGCGTATGCACATAACGCAGTCCAACGCTGTTTATGCTCCTTTTTTTCTTTATTGTTCCTGTTTTTGTGGCTACTTCTTAACGTGCGAAGGTGCCTTTTGGCGCAGGGGGTGCCCACTACATCTTGGCTTACTGTCTTAAAACCCGAAAGGCAGTTGTTGGTTGGCAGCTCATGATTCGCACAAACAACTGTACTATACCTTCTATTTGTCTATACTGTTTGACTGTCATCTTTGCTTGCAACCTACGCACACACCTACGTGCCTTTGCAATATGATCCCTCCTTGGAGTGCTATTTTGTCCCCTTAGGCACTTTGGTCGCTATGTGGTGCCTCCGATTCGTTTTGTCACCATTAACTGCATGTTGTGCCATTTATTTCTTATTATTCGTTTATGTTATTTCAAATAAATATTTGCTGATTTCCCAGGAACGCAAGATGCTATTGCATCCGACACTCTATGTCTTTGGTGATTCTGCGGTAGCAGGTGTCTCCTCTGGCGCCTTCCGTGCCCCATTTTTTCACATACTTGACGTACCTCCAAACATAGCCTCCTTCTATCTCCGTAGCCTCGCTCTCATTAATATTTTACTTTAATGTTACAATTTCGTCTTGTGAAGATATGAAAAATCAACCCATAAAATCGAACTTTCGGAAAATAGATAACACCTTATACACAAATTACCTCAACACTGTGTGGCGGAGAAGGAACTTCATCAGTTCATCAATCCTATTTTACCACTATGACTACTATCACGAATTGAAGTTTCTGGACCTTTTCGGGACCCACCTTATAATTCTTTCATATGATTCTTCTCCTCTTTTTGAAATAATTTGTTTGAACCTAAGTTGAGACTTATATACATGCATAACATTACTTTTCAAAAGTTGAAAACATCTGTGATACATAATCAGAAAATCAACGGTGAATACCTGATCTATTCTTAACGTAAAATCGCTTCTTACTTGACTTTCAGCTTCTATCGGATAACAATGATGATGAGCCTGCCTCTGGAGCTGAAAGGGCTGCAAGAAAGGTGTAAAAGCTGGAGAAAATTTTGAAACCTGTTTTAGAAGAAGAAGTAGAGAAGGTAGGTGATCGGATATTAGCTGGTGAGAATGTTGAAGAAGTTGCAAAAGATACTGCCAAATCTTCTATGAGAGAAATTAAAAGGAAGGCTACTGAAGAAATTGCCGATGCTGTGAAGAAATCTGTCAAGAAATCGGCTGCCGGTAAGAAATCAACTGCTGGTAAGAAATCATCTGCTGGTAAGAAATTGTCTGCTAATAAGAAATCGTCTGCTGGTAAGAAATCTAGAGTTCGTCCTTAAAGATCTATAAAAGAAAGCACCATGCAGGGGATATTCATACCTAAGCAGTCGTTGAAGAAAGGAAGAGCTAAGCAACCTGATTTGAGAAAAACTTTGTTGTAGAATCTGTTGAAGAAGAAATTGCAACAATGAGCATAAAGCCAGAATTTACTGAATGTCCTAGTGAAAGTTTGGATTTATTCTGCTCACCAGTAGTTCAAAACGATGTCAAGTTTTTTAAAGATGTTGAATATTTTCCACAAACTGCTGCTCTCAATGTCTCAAAACAAACTGTTGTGTTTGACATTTCTGCCCAACCTGATCATATGATTGACTTGAATCATTCTTATTTTCGTCTCAACTCTAGCTATTAAAAGAGTCGATAGAAGTGATATTTTAAAAACCACCACAGAATTTGCTGGAGTAATAAATAAAATTGGTCAATCCATAGGGAAGCAGATAGAGTTGGTCTTGAATGACACTCCCGTCACAGAAGCAAATGGAATGTATGCCTACCAATCTTACTTGGAAACAATTCTGACTTTTGATGAAACCAGAGCTAACAACTATTTGAAAATGACAAACTTGGTCAGTAATACAATTGGTAAAGAAAATGTTGGTTTTACAACAACCACATCAGCAACAAAAAATCTGGGTTTAAATGCAAGATCTGCACCATTTGATGATAGTGAAAAGGTTAAAGCGTTGACAAAACCTCGTGTTAACATTTGCAATCAAAGCAAATACTTGTTGCCTGGTGTTCATCTTCAATGGCGATTGAGTCCAAACAGTGATGTGTTTTGTTTGATGAGGAAAACTAGAAACATTTCACGTCTGTACATTTCCGAAGTGAAACTGTTGCTTCGTCACATACATGTTAAAGATGATGTATTGAAAGGAATTGAAAGAACACTGATAAAAACTAATGCAATTTACCCAGTCTGTCAACCTCATATGGCAAGCTACTTAATCAATACCGCAACCACCAGTTGGGTTCAAGATAATGTGTTCAATGGAAAGATTCCAAACAGATTGTTTTTTGCGCTGGTTGATAATACATCATTGCATGGAGCGGATGAAGGAAATCCGTTTGAGTTTGAACATGTTTCTGTTTCTGCCATTCAAGTGACTGTTGACAATCAAGAAGTTACTCCACCGCTAAGATTGAATTATGATGACGATGATTACTTTTATGCCTACAGTCACTTGGTGACCAGCCTGAATAATTCACCAAGTCTATTAGATTACGATAGATTCAAACAAGGAATGGCAAGCTATGGGTTTGATTTGAGACCGAAAGGAAACTGTGCAGATGAGCAATATTTGCTTAAAAGAGAGGGTAATCTGAGAATAAGTATAAATTTAGCAAACACTGTTGACAGTTTGATGAACATTGTAATTTTGGCTGAATTTGATAGGGTCATTCAAATTGATAGTCATAAAAACATCATTCGAGATTGGTAATAATGGATGATATAACGATTAATAACTTACTTGCAAAACATGAAAAGCTACCTTATTTCCTCGGCGTATTCGGGAAAGATGAAATCAAAAACATAGACATTCATTCTCTACCTTGTTCATTAATTTTCAATGAAGATAATTTTACTGGTAAAGGAACCCACTAGGTAGCTGTCTATATTGCTGATGATGGTCAATTGGATTTCTATGATTCGTTTGGCAAACCTCCTATGTTGAAAGAATTTCTACACCCTTTATTAGTCCCTTAAAGCTCGCTTATAATGAGGTTCAAGTTCAACCCTATGAGACTGCCACATGTGGATAACATTGCATATTCTTCCTAATTAATATAACAAAAAACGTTTCAATGAACTCATTGATTTATAAATATTTCAACATTCAGAAGAAGTTAGATAACGATTTATTTGTTTACATCTATGTTAAACGAAGATATAATTAAAAATAATTTTAAAACAGTTTATTAAACAGTTTGTTAAACAGTTTAGAATATTGTTACAACAGTTTAGAATATTGTTACAACAGTTTGTTAATCAGTTTAGAATATTGTTACAACTGTTTAGAATGGCTGTTGTGCATCACACATTTTTCATCGCTCTCCTTTTTGTTATCTGTTTCCGAATCAGAAAGGCTGCTTTCGTCTCCAGTGGTAGCTTTTATTTAAATCACTATGACGAAGACGTAAGCAAGGTCGGAGAGACGTACATTTTCTCTAGCTTATGGCAGTCAAGAGGTGGCAGATTCAATTTTGCTGTAAGATGTTCAAACTCGACCTTTTTAGGCCTATTGTTGTTGTTGTGTGGAGACGTTGAGCCCTGCCCGGGACCAAGTCAAAATACGAGATTTAACCCGGAACTGGAAAAGCTTACTTCCAAAAAAGGAGTCAAGATATTTCACCATAATGTGCGTGGCCTGTCATCAAATTTTGACCATATTTTTGAGATGTTGAAAAGTTTCCCGAATATGGATGTATTAACATTGAGCGAGACACTCCTACAATATGGAAAGACGGACAAGGACCCTGAGACACTGTATTCTATACCTGGATATTCAGTTGTCACACTTCGCACTACAATCAAAGCTGATATCAAATATACACCATCACAACTTGTTTATGGAACAACACTTCGCTTACCCAGACAGTTCTTCGAGCAATCAACCAACATCGCTGATCTTGATCCAACCAATTATGCTCATCGCCTAAAATTTGTACGCATGTTTTTGTCCGCCACGATGCCGTTCGTAAGCCATTAAAAGCACCGTCGGATGGCCCATTCAAAGTCCTCGAGCGCACCAACAAACACTTCACACTCAACATTAAAGGTCAAAGACAAACAATTAGCATCGATCGCCTTAAAGTTGCTCATCTAGACACAGCATATGTATCACCCTCAGCATAAAAATCCACCATTACGGAACTTCCAACACTGGCTAATACAGAACAGGAGCAACAATCTTCGTTATCGACTATGCCATGCGTTACTCGTTCAGGACGGAGAGTACATTTTCCGGACCGTTATGGATTCTAAGTTCAGGTACAGGGACCCTGTTGCAAAACTCTCTGTTTTCAGTGCATGGACACCTCTCTTGGATATATTTTTATCTTGGATATATATTTCGTTAGGCATTCAGAGATGCCACAGCCCAGATTTGTTTTTCCTCCTTGAGGCATCCTTATAAGCTCTGGTGGTGAAAAATAATTATCAAAGAACACTCGATGTTTCGACTCATCTAAGCTGTGTTTTAGGCATAGTACAATAAAGTCACTTTCGCCCCATTCCTTTTGTGGCTGACAGTTTGCAGGGACACCTTTTGATCCAAGAACTCCTTCTTCTTTAAATTCATACACATAGCCTGATATGCCAGCCCAGGCCCAAAGCTTGTAGCCCCATTTTTTTGTTTTTTTTGGCAAGTATTACTTCAAGTTGCGGTGGCCTTTCAAGGGTACAACTTGCTCATCAATTGCCATGTGGGTTTCTGGTTCAACTTTATTTTGAAGACATCTCAGAAATGGTCCACTAATGGCTGAATTTTATGACAACGATTGTAAACAGGACTATCTCTGTCAGGCATGGTAGTATTGTGGTTGGAGTGTATGATAGACACAATCTTTTCAAACCTGTTTCTTGTCATATTTTCAGGCATAAGCCCATTGCGTGTTCCTGGTGCCCAAAAGATCCAACGGTTTGGTAACTTTACTATACCCATCTGGAGCACAATCCCAATAACAATTCTGATTTCTTCTTTTTCAATATCCTTCACAGCCCTTGTGCTTGTGTTCAGCTTCCTCCCCTTATTATAGAGCTTGGTTTGTTCGTAAATGTGGTCAATGATTGTATCATTTACAAAAAGTTCATAAAATGCCGTTGGGCTGGAGAATCTGGTGAGAGGAATGCTCTGATTCAGCCTCAATTCGTCATTACTCTCTTCATAATTAGCAGGTCTTTTAAATTTCATTTCTTATAAAATCTTAGGATTTCATTGGCGTCAACAAGGGCCTGGGTCCCATTAGGGCCAAGTCCTTTGTTTTACGAGCCTCTTGTGTTTTTCGTTTTTGCAAAGATGGCTGCGTCTAACACGGCTGCAGCTACAAACACGAAAAACATTGGCTCTGCATCAGAAACACACTCGAAAAACATCACAATCAACCGATTATGAGACTGAGAAAGACAAATATCACTCAGATGAAGAAAATGAGCGATCGATTCTTGACGATGGCGTTGATTCTCACGGATACTAAGACTCTTGTCAAGAATATGAGACAACACAAACAGACTACATGGCTAAACACCAACATGACATGGGACCTCATGGTACTCAAAACCAAAAAGGGCTTCATGGCACCCAAAAACATAAGGGGCCTCATGGCACCCAAACACGCAAGGGGCCTGACGGCACCCCCTCCAGCAAAAAAAGGAAGGCCAAAATGAAGGGTAGGAAAGGCAAGAAACGAAGATACTCTTCAGACTCCTCATCATCAACCGAGTCATCTTATGCCACAAAAAGAAGGGCATCATAAAAGCAAAGTCCATACGAAAAAAAACTGGACCAGTCCATGATCCTGGTCTCACAAGCCATGCAAGCCATGACCTTCCACCAAAGAAGAAATATCCTCACCTCCCTGGCAAAGGGCAAAGACAGGGCACAAAGATGGCTCAAAGAAAAGTATCGCAAACACTTGAAATCCTCCAAATCTGAGATCTTTGGGAGCAGTTTCCTACAAGCGATACAACACGATGCAAAATCAGTGGAACTCACTGCAATGCAGTATCTGCAAAACCAGACAAAAAGGCCAAACAGCCCTTTCGTGGGGGCTCCACGGCAAGACCAAGAAACCAATACAGCAGCACCTACATGGAGCAAACAAAAGCTGCCCCAACAACAAACAGAGGTGCACGAGGTAAAAGCTCAGGCCAATACAGGCAAGACACCCACTTCCAGCATGAAACATTTCGTCCCTCAATGGAGGAAAATAACAAATGACCAAATAATTTTGAGATGGATCCAAGGGTACACAATTTCACTTCTTAAAACACCCTACCAAACTCTTATCCCAAAACAACCAACCCTAAATGGGAAACAATCTCAAATTGTGATAAAAGAGGTCCAGAACATGCTAGAAATGGGTGTTATACAAAAAATTCCCCATATAAAAGGAGAAATCATCTCCAACATATTCATAAAGGAAAAAAGGGAGAAAGGACAATTCAGACCAATAATCAACCTGAAACCCCTAAACATTTTTGTCCCCCACGAGACATTCAAAATGGAAACCCTGAAGAATGTCAAAGACCTTCTCCAAAAAGGGGAACTGCTTGTCATAATAGATCTGAAAAACGCATACTATGCTGTAAATCTTGCAAAAGAAAGCAGGAAATTCGTCAGATTCCAGTAGGAGGGAAACCTGTACAAATACACCTCTCTGGTCTTCGGCCTAGGGCCAGCTCCAAGAATTTTCACCAAAATACTGAAAGTTCCAGTTACACTACTGAGAAATCTAAAAATAAAACTCGTCATCTACATAGATGATATGCTAATTCTAGCACAAACTCAAAAAGAGATACAGACTGCAAGGGACACAACTCTCTTCCTCCTACAAATCCTAGGGTTCTTAAAAAACTGGGAAAAGTCTGTACTAACCCCAAAGAAAACAATAGAATTCATAGGAATTCAAATAAACTCAGAAGAAATGACATTTTCTGTCCCAGACCGAAAAATCCAAGAGCTAGTGTCTCTCTGCCACAAAACCAGCAAATCTCCTTACATATCAATAAGGAACCTAGCCAGCATCATAGGCAAACTCAGGGAACAGTCCCAGAATTCTCTCCAGCCCCACTCCAAGTAAGATATCTTCAAAACCTCCTGAGGGAAAACCTGAAATCGAAATCGTATGAATCTCAGATTCTCCTATCCACCAAAGCCCAACAAGAGATACAATGGTGGAAGGAAAACCTAGCACTTCAGAATGCACAGGGGAAGCCACAAAAAATTCTACCCCCAGACATGACAATATCATCAGATGCAGCAGGGTGACCACAAGGGGGATGGGGAGCAGCCGCCCATGGCATGACAACCGGAGGGGCCTGGATCCTGCAGGAGAGCAAACTCCACATAAACATACTGGAAATGATGGCAGCCGAACTAGCCATCAAAACATTCACAAAGAGAACGCAGGTGAAGTCGATTCACCTACAAGTAGACAACATGACAGCTCTACACTACCTCCTGAAAATGGGGAGGGGGAACAAAAAACACAGCACAAATCCAAATAACAAAACGAATCTGGGAATACCTGTTAACACATGGGATCACACTTACTGTGGAGTACATCCCATCACAACTGAACAAACTCGCAGACTGGGAATCACAGAACACACAGGATTCCAGCGAATGGAAACTAGAACCTTCAATCTTCCAAACAGTCTTGGGGAAACCCCAAATAGACCTTTTTGCTTCCAGAGTGTCTCACCAACTTCCCAAGTACATGAGCTGGAAGACAGACCCAAACAGCGAAGCACAAAACGCTCTGCTCCAAGACTGGAACCAAATGTTCCCATACGCATTTCCCCCATTCAACCTAATCGGCCAAACACTGAGGAAAGTATTGAAGCACAAAATACAAATGATACTGATCAACCCGATCTGGGTAGCTCAATCATGGTACCCCAGATTCTAGAAATGGCCATACACAACCCTATCATTCTACCACAAACTGGAAATCTACTGTCAAACCCACAAGGGAATACTCACCCGCTTCTAAAAAACAAAACCTTAAAACTAGCGGCATGGCTTATCTCAGCAAACAAATGCAAAACTCAGGCCTATCAAAGTCAGCTTCCGCACTTATCGTCAATTCCAGGTCAACTGGCACAAGAAGCAATTACAACACAGCCTGGGAAAAGTTTTCTGGCTGGTGTTTTAAACAACAGACTGATCCATTTCGATGTCCTTTAAATTACATTTTAAACTACCTTGCCTACTTATTCGACACCAACAAACAATACAGGACTATGAATAACTACAGATCAACCATATCAGCTCTACATGAACCAATTGATGGCCTCCCGGTTGGCCAGCACTCCAAGGTGAAAGCACTGCTCAAAGGCATTTCAAAAGAAAGACCACCTGTTCCCAAGTACTCTTTTGTGTGGGATGTAGAACAAATTCTACAATACATTAAGAATACCATACCTAATAACGAGGAACTTACCCCAAAAGACTTAACACAAAAATCTATTGCATAGTGGGACTCACAGCCATATGCAGGGACTCGGAATGGCATGCTTTATCCCTTAGAGGAATCAGCAAGATCCACAACTCTTATGAAATCTTTCCCTCCGGAAACCTCAAACATTACAAACAAGGCAAAGCCAACCCACCTATCCTATTCCATGGCTTTCCAGAGGACAAGACTCTCTTCCCAGTTGCATGCATCGACGCATACCTTAACATCACAAAACAGTGGAGAGCAAAACTAACAACGGAAAAACAAGAAAAATTCTGTCTAAGCTTTGCCCCTCCACATAAACCAGTATCCAAATCAACCATCACTAGATGGATAATGTCCATTCTACAAAGGGCAGGCATTGATACTGAAACTTTCAAATCCCACTCAATAAGCTCAATAAGCTCATAAGCTCAATAAGCTCAATAAGCTCAATAAGCTCATCCAAGGTCTCGGGAGAAGGACTCACCACCAAAAACATTCTCCAAAGAGGGAACTGGAAGGGAACTTCAGTATGGGAAAAACACTACCAAAACAGAATCGTAACACCATCTGAAAGGTACACAAAATTTTTCAGACAACACAAACAACCAGAGCCAAAATATTGGCAAAACCGTGTAACCATAAAACCCAAACACCCCCTCCTTAAACAAACAGATAGCATCTCTACTCGTATTTGTGTGGTTAGAGTCTGGCAACGCACATATTCACATTGGCTATGAATCCTGAGGGGTACATGATTAATGGATTGATGGGGATGTGCCGCCCACATTTCGCTAACCTACCCACTTATAATGTAGACCTTTGCAGCAACAGATCCTATTTAATGCATAAAAATAAGCAAAACATGAAAATAATAACACTTTCTGGGTCTTATCATTTCTTGTTTCTAACATTTTAGACACCATTTCACCACTGTTCCAACAGAAATAAAGTTAGACTTTCTGATTTTCTTCAATTTGCTGCCCCCTTGGGCTGTATGACTTGGAGTGTTACTCGGTGATTTCATTGAGCTCTACAGCTCAGTTGAAACATTGTTGGCTCTCTGATCATGCAGTCCTGTGCTCTAATTTCATCACTTGTGGTATGTCACTTGTGGAAAAATCTGTCCTTCTGTTCGCCATTCATGACAAATATATTAAGGGTGATGATAACAGTCTTGTTTTCTCTAGTGTTTTACCTAGTCTGGTGCATGCGGTTTTTAAGTTAAAATTAACTTCACATCCTTTTAATATACAGTAAATCCTTGAATAAGCTCTTATCTCCGAATAAACCCCCCCCCCCTTCAAATAAGCCCACACCTAAGAATTCATTTTTGCAAAAAAGCCTCCGAGGGCTTGTTCAAGGATTTACGGTTGTATTCCAATGCTGTAGATATGTTTCATATATGGGGGTAAGGTTTTTATGGTATCAGGTTTCTATTTCTATTGATTTATTTGCATAAAGTTTTTACAAACTTAATCTCGCAAATGTTAAAAAGTAAATGAATTAAATAACCTGATAAATTTGAATGAATAAATATAAAAGTTACAATAAAAACTATGAGTGTCCTTGTTAAAATATTTTATCTTTATAAACTATAGAATTTGTTTAGTTCATCATTAAAGTCATTCGGGTTGACATAGTTCACTATATTCGATGGTAGTTTGTTCCATAATTTTCCGGAAGAAGGAAAGAACGAGTGTTCATAAGACTTCAGTGCTGCATAAATTGGTTGAAAGCTAATGTTACTGCAACGCTGGCGTTTGTGAATACAACTATCGTTAATATATTTGTTCCTGTTTGTGATGTTAAAAAACATTTTAATGCAGGCTGCATTTCTTCTACTTTCTAGTGATGCAAGTCTAAGGTTGGAGATCATACTTGTCGGACTGTCTGTATATTTCCATTTACTTTCTATCCATCTTGCTGCTTTTCTTTGAACACTTTCTATCTTTTCAGTCAAACCCTTGTTTCCATGGGGACTCCAGACAGTGCAAGCATATTCTGTGATGGGTCGGACATATGTTTTGTAGCATTGGAGTTTGATAGCACGACTGCATTTTGTGAGGTTTCTCTGAAGAAATAATCGAGTTTGATTGGCTTTAGCTGCGGTGATACAGATGTGTTTCTGCCAGCTCAGGTCCTTGGTGATTGTTACCCCTAAGTATTAGGCATGCTCAACAATTTTAAGTTTTTGACCGTGGATGGTGTAGGATGCGTCAGTTTTAGTTTTTCGTTTGTTAGTCACACGGAGCAATTTACACTTGTCTGGGTGAAATTCCATTGACTAATTCTTCTCCCATTTGACGAGGTTGTTGAGATCCTCTTGTAATGCAATGGCATCTTCGTCCCCTGATATATTTTTGTACAGAAAAGCATCATCAGCAAAGAGTGCAAGGGTGGCATTGACGACTTGGGGTATATCATTAATATAAACAAGGAATAGTAATGGCCCTAAAACTGTTCCTTGTGGAACTCCCGATTCTACAGGAGATTTCTTAGAAAAGACTCCTCTTACGGCAACACGTTGTGTCCTCATGAAAAGAAAGCTTTTTATCAATCCAAGTAGATTCCCATTTATTCCATAGTGCTCGAGCTTGCTTAAAAGTTTCCTGTGACAGACTTTGTCGAAAGCTTTACTGAAGTCAAGCAATACGGAGTCAACTTGTTTTCTATCGTTAAGGGCCGATGCAAATCTGTTAATGTTTCGTCCTTTCCAGTTTAACTTAGTATTTGTAACGAAAATGGATAACAATCATATACACAAGCATACCTGGTATCATTTATTAAGCTGTACGAGCTCTTCAGAAACGACCCTCTCTAGACATCCTTCCTTTGTACTTTCAAGAAATTTCTTCTGTGAAAAAAAGAATCTTCCTTAAAATTATTTAATGCTGTTTAATTGCTTAATGACTTTCTTTAATTTCAATAATAATCCAAAAATGTTGTTACTTAGAAACCATTTCCCATAACTCTTAGGTGCCTAATTGCAGTCCCCCCTGCTAATTAATTTTCCAAAATTTTTCCACCCCCCCACTCTTATTAGACCCCCACTTATTAAGTTTTTCAACTTCACGTAAGTGAGGCATATTGAAAATTCATATCAGAGTATTCAAAATCACAAAATAAATAGATACCAGTCTTGCATAGACAAAATAAGATGAAAATTTAGTCTGCGGAAGGAGAACTTTGACATAAATTCGACAAAAATCCAACCCTGTTGCTAATTTGGCCTCCCCTGGCAATTAATTGTCAACACAAAATCCACTCCCCCCGCTAATTGGGACCCCCCCGCAATTAGGCACCTAAGAGTACCTTACAAGATTAACTAGAAGAAATAGCCAATTATATCTGGTTTCGGTATGGCGGCATTCCAAATAAGGCAATGTCACATGACCTATTGTCACTATTTTTGAAAATGTTTTGGCAATTTGGAAGCTAATAGATATAGGCTAAAATACAGGCGGTTTGGATTCCATAAGACAACAGACTAGTGACAAGAAAACCTTGAGGGAGGGGGTGAAAAACACTCCCCTGGTAGGATTAAGTTTAAGAAACTGTTTTCTACCTGTTCATCTTAAGCATGAAATCAACCTTGTTCTTTGATAGAATGTACTCTTGCATCCAAGAATTTTTTGTTACCCCATCTAATAAGACAATTTTTTTTTACTTAACCCACCCTTTTCCTTTCAGCCCACACCCCAATCATAAATAATAGCCGGTCCCTATGGGCATCAACATCACTAGAAATATTCAGCTTACTTTCCTCTACTTACCTCTAGAGAGCATCTAAGCCTCGAACTAGTCATCACCATTCAGCGTTTTTTTTGAATGGCCTTTTTTTTTCGGAAAGCCAAGATGAAGATATTTGCCTTTTCTTTGATAAGTTTTTCGCGTTCTTCACCATCCATAATGAAATATGCAGCACAAGAAAGCAAGATTACTATATATTCACGTTGAATAATTGACTAGCTATATATTTTTAAAAGGAAAGTCAACACTTACTGCCACTTGGTAATCTATATTTTTTCTCAATTTTACGTATATTTAGAAACAACTCTTTCATCAAAATAGATCGACAATTTTTGACAACTACAATACTTCAGCTTGCAAGAAAGATATCTGGTCATTTATTTCAATCGTGTAACAATATTTTGAGAAGAAGTAACCCTTTCCAGGTTCACAGTCACGATTGGAAAGTGACTAAGGCACTCATTACAACCTGATTTTTAAAATTTTTCTGAACGTTTTCTTACTGCAGTAAACTATTGACCATTTATCAGAGAATCAGAAAATTACCATGATGATATGAAAATGTAGTGTAAAACATGTTAAAAACACATTTTTATTGACCCCAGTGCTGATCTATTTACACAGCAACGCCGTAGCAAGGCTTTCCCTCCATTCTTGGTCCAAATTATCGTTCCAGGGTCCAAGACCGTCTAGTCTATTATTTATGAATGATTTTCTTGGGCTACATGAAGTATCTACACCATCAAGTCAGAAGGGAGAAATGGATCATGGTTGATCATGAAGGTTGGACAAGAAAAACTGTTATCTTTGAATTGAGCATCGTTGAAAATAATGTGATTTTGATATTTTCTAATGGAAAATGAAGATATTGAACCAGTTTAAGATGAAAGAGTAGTATCATACCCACACACAGAAAGCAAGAAAAACAAAAACAGAATTCTGGCGCCCAGACTGATAACTTTGTCGTTGCTCCGAATTTATTAACAACGCTAGCGAAAAACAATTCTAGCGACACACCAATTTGAAATGCAGATTTTTATAAAATACTACAATTTTAGTACTTCAGACTATCAGAAAAAGCAACTATCAAGTGCGACTATTTTTTTCTCATCAGCTTGTCTCTGCTTCTCAGCCTCCGCACTCTTTTTAAGAATAGATGAGTATCTCATAATGAATATTGAAGGTGTCTCACACTCTTTTTTTATAAAACTATTTTATAAGAACATGAGCCAGGATTTCGCTCAGATTTTAAGAACAAAGCGAGAACATGCTCTAAATGTAAAAAAACAAGCAAACAAAGATATAAACAAGCAGGCTGCATCTTTACACATACCTAGTACCATCTCTGAAAAATTAATGTCTATAAGTCCTGAGGAACTAAGAACAGGTTAAGAACATTTCAGGTTCATAAAATAGCAAAAACGTAAGTACAGCCAGCCTCATTCGAAATTTTCTGGCTCTTACAGTATTAAAACACAGGGACCTTGTCGCTATGTAGGAAGAATGCTGTTATGCTGGTGCGCTATAAATGCCGCAGATGATGCGCATGTGCGACTGGATAAAACAGCCTCGAATGAAGATGACTGGCATTATGAGATGGTGAAGATGATGATGATGATGATGTTGATGATGATGATAATAATAGTGATTCTATTGATGATGATGATTATGATGATGATGATGATTATGATGATAGTGATGTTGAAGATTAGGAGAATGATGATGATGGTGTTGTGTGATTCTGATGATGATTATGATGATCATAATCATGATCATGATCATGTTGAAGAAGATGTTGATGACAGTCTTCATCATACTAGGTTGCTGTTGTTGTAAAAAGCTTCTCCTTACTTTTATGAGATTGTTGTTGGCACAACGTTTGAGCTATCACTTGGCAAAATTTGCCATTAAGCTTGGTTAGACCCAGGCAGCCTGGCCAGCCTATCTGCTGAGGAAGCCCGTTTGGACTTATGCAAACTCACCTTGAACCAAAAGTTACATAGCGATCTCCCGTATATGTAATCAAGATGTAATGTTTAGGGCCAGTGCCAGTGCTACGCCTAACTCAAGTAGACCTGTTTGTGTTCGTGTTTGGATGCAAAAGCTGCCCATTGATGCGTGCTTTTTTGCTGCATACGCATGACTGAAGAGCCTCTCTTTAGTTGCTGACTCATATCGTCTTCGTACGTGCACAGAAATATCACTATGTCCTTACCATGTAATTTATACAGGGAAGATTGCCAAACAATAGATGCGACCCCCTTTATATCGAAAAGGCCGGCCTGAAAATACAAATGGTCTGCAACTGAGTCACTCAGTCACTGAACCTTATGTTGTTTACCATCTGATGATAATTGCCATTTTAATCCCAGCAGCGCAGATTTTCAATTCTGCGTTTCCTGCGTTTCTTCGAAATCTTCGTACATAAAAATGTAGCTTTAACTCTGTGAATAGTGTCCAACCTGTGCCCAACCTTCTCCTTAATCAAAGGAATAGGAAACCTTAACCTTTGTTAAGCCATAGACTAAAGTTTCTTATTAGAAATTGGTGAATTCTATCCAAATTTTATTATTGGTAAAGGCCAGGACACAAAATTAGGGCCTCGTCTAACTGGTGAAAATTCTGGCTACAGGCCAAATTATGCATAATTTGGATGCATTATTTGTTGTGGACACGATGTTGCATCGTTTAGCCACCAATTTTGCGACATGCTACTACTGTAAGTTTATTGAACAATGTCGCATTAAGTTGGCATCAATTATCACTAATTGGAACAAAATTCTCGGGTCCCTTAAAATTCCCTTCATCAACCCTATCAAAAACCACAATGATTCAAAATCTTTATAATTGAACTTCCTTAATGTGGCGACCACTTAAAAAAATTATCGACTTGAATATATTACAAACTTAAAGAATTATTAGGCTTAAAGAATTAATACTCGTTTTGTTCAAAAAGCTCTGAAAGACATAACTCTGGGACAGAACTGCCTACTTTTGTGTTGTGATTTTTGTCAACAGACCGAAAAGATTGCTAAAAACTATTTTCTTTGTTTTACAAGTGTTGTTGAAGTTGCGATTAAAGTATATGGGTAAAAAGCTAAAAAAGACAAAAACAAAGAATAGAGGCGACTTCGGGTAAATTCGATTTGTTCTTAGTTTAAGATTCATTTTAGATAGATTGTGTGTTTTAGCAAACACGCTCATTTCATTTGGTGACTTACAGTCAAACTTACATTTGTGCACAAGCACAGTAAGCAAAGAGTAGATTTTTACGAGGCTTGTGGGATGTGCAATATGCAAAAGAATGTAGTATGTGTGAAAATTTATTCTATGGGTGTAAGAGATTTATGAAAGAAATGATACGCCCTTGGTTTGTCTCAAGTAATCTTTTTAAGCAGGACAGGGCAAAGAGGAAAGACAAACTCCATTCTAACACGTTTCATTTCTACAGAATATTCAGGAATTCACCAAAAATTAAGAGGAGAGGAAAGGCTTAATAGAGAGGAGAGGCTTATTTGAAATTTCCACTCGAAAAAGGGGTGCTTAAGAGAGAGAGTGGCTAAGAAGAGAAAGGGGGCTTAATACTGTAGAGCTTTTACAGTAAGTAAAGTAAAGCTTCCATGCTGTCACTGGATTTGAATGATTTTTAATCCAGGGGCATTTCACTCCTCGAAAAAGCGTAGGAGTACAAGATTTCTATTGAAACAATAGGACTCTTACAAGATTCCTGGAAAAACTAAATTTTAGCTTAGGATGTAGCTACGAGTTGCCAAGGAGTGAATTACCCCTCGATATTAATAGCATCAGAGCATTAGCGCAATAACATTTTCGACTTTGCTTCGCTTCTTCACAGTCAGTTTTTTGTTTAAGACACATAACTTAAGTAAAATTAATTTAGCTACTTAGGACCAACTTTAGGATTCCCAACTGAACTTGTACCGTGTATATCAGATGTGGTGAATTATACTTGTCTGATAAATCCATTTCGATAAGAAACATCTATAAAAACCAAAAAAGGATGCTATATGAGATATTGTATCTTGCCTTACAGTTACCAATGAAATTCTTTGCATTTCCTTTCTAAGAACATCTGATTTGGAATCTACATCTTATTTTTATGCCTAGGCCAAAATTGGCAGTTTTTTGGCAGATTTGCGACCGGTACAAGGGCCAAAATTGATTTGACGGTTGAGATTTGAGGAATTTCCATTTGGGGCCTAGGGACGAAGTTGCCATGTTGTATGGCCTTTTCGACTTCAATTTTGTTCAATTTCTTGACCTGAATCCAATCAAATTGGTTGACACAAGGTTGCCTCTACGAAAGAATTTCACTAATTTCGCCCAAAATCAACTTCCCCGAAATGAAAATTAATCGTGTATACATGACAGAGAACAAAAGATTTGATTTGATTGATTTTCATTTCGCCATGAACTTTCATTTCAGGTTGAAATGAAATAAGCCCCTTTTCATGTAAACACAACAGTGGGTTTGACCAGCAACCTAAATGAAGTTTTATTTGGGCTCTCATGTAAAGCCCACTTAAGAAACTTTTTCTCTTGTAGCTGCGAACAAAATATATTTAATAGCTTTTTATGCATTCAATTATATGCATTAATTTTCTTGTTGCCGCTCCCGTAGCCAAGAGGTAAGTAGTCAGGGGCGCTATGGTAAATGCAGCATGCAAAATCTGTTGGCAATGCAAAAAATGATTTACAACAAGCGCAGAAGCTTGTAGATGACAAATCAAATTGTTGGACCTCTCCAAATTACTTGTAGGTGTAATCCGGCAGCATTTTGTGCTTTTCCCGTATACTTTTCTATATTCTTTGAAACCATGAAAATGGCACAAATTTAAAATCGCTGCATTAAAAATCGAAAATAACAGTCAGAAAGTGCTTGCAGAGTACTTTCAGAACATATGTTGTTTTTGAAATTCGGTCACTCTCCTCCCGAGATATTGATTGGTAAAACTTGAGTGCCCCCCTGGAAGCACAATTAATTTCTTGCTCGTGCAACATTGCAGGTGGGCACTCAAAGTTCACTGCTCGATTACTCTGGGTAGGTGAGCTCAAATTTAACAAAGAAGGTCTCTTTCGAATGCACTCGATAAGCCTTTTCTGGCAGTAGTTTTAAATTTTTCATGCAATGATTTTGGATTTTGGTCATTTTCAAGATTTTGAAGTAAATGAAAAACTGGGTTCCCCTCACAAGTAATTTGGCGATGTCCAACAAGTTGATTTGTCATCTACAAGCTCTTGCACCTGTTTTAAACCATTTTTTGAATTGCCCGCCGATTTTGCAGTCTGACCCCTTGTTCCTGTCCCATAGGGACCTGACTAAAGTGGATTATTATTATTAGCCTATTATTACTATTATTATTATAATTAATATGTATGATTATTGCTTTATTTACAATGTTGAATGAAAAGTAGCTAAATTGTAAAATAAAAAAAAATCACAATACGAGCAAACTAAAAGAATATAAAATGAATAATAAAAATATAATATGTATAATAAAAAGGTATAGCTAAAACTATTATAAATATTATGCTGAATGGAAGAGAACACAAAGCTTAGAAAAACCCTATCTAATCTATAAACCCTATCTATCAAACTAGTGACGGGAGAAATGTCTGACCGAGTGTACATGGGCATTGTATGCTGTTTATTTCATTTCCTCAATTAGAGTAAGGAAGTGTAATCATGATGAAAGGGTAAGGCTTTGGCTTATTTGGGACCCTTTTTTTCTTAGGGTATCTGTTCCGTTCTTACTAAAGGAATCGAGAATTCATTGTCGTTTCTAAATGCATAGTGGCTGGAAGTCCAGCTAAACGAAAAAGGTAACTCACTTCAAATGAATGCTCGTAATGTGACGCCAATACGCCAATACTATTCTATTTTAACCCCTTTTATGTAATGCATTCCATCTTGTCCTTTATGTGTCTCTATGAAGATAGTAATTAATCTTTTTCCATTCACACACAGTTTGTGAGCCTCATGACAGCATATGTTCCATTGGTGGAAAATAAGACAGGGAAATATCTTTGACAAACTAAGCAACTGCCTAATCACAAATTTTTCTTCTGATTCTGATGCTTTGAAGGTTGGAGATTCATTTTCCGAGATGGGCCCAAGTGAATTATTTTTAGAAAACACGTGATTCGTGACGTCATAAAACATAAAAAATCTAACATTTGAGGTCAATATCTCTCACTGTAAGTGTCATACAATGAAACAAATTGCATATTCTGATAGCTCTAGGTAAGAGCTTTCGTTTGATGTATAGCAAGATCAGTTTTGGTGACACCAGCAATTTGGTTGATGACGTCATCAAACCCATAAACTGCCGATATCTGCCGCTTTTTCGCGCCCCTCTGAGTTGAAGACTGTTGTTTATCGTTTTTATACTTATTTTAACACTATTTGTACAGTTGATCTACGTTTGAGTCTATTTTACATGAGATTAGTAACAATTTCAGTTTTGTCGATGTCAGCAAATTGGCTGATGATGTCATCAAATTCAAAAGTAGAATTATCTGTCGTTTTCATACTTTTATGAATTACAGATGGTAAATAGTGTTTTCAAAACGTAATTCACAGATAGACAGGAATATACAGTACACAGTACACAGATATGACTTGTTCACAGCACATCAATAGCCTTGAAAATGGCGTATAAATGGGAATAGAAGGGTTAATTGTTTTATGCATGGGGTTAGCACTTTAATTAAAGATGTTTCAAAACGATGTTATCTTTTAAGGTAAGTGAAAAATGTAAACGCATGAATTTAAACGTATTCTGGCAAGGGACATTCAACTTTCGCTCACAAATTATTTAGCTTACATTTGTGCAACTTGAAAGAGGTGAACACTTGCAAGAACAATTTCAGAGAGCTAACAATCAGCAACCCCAGACGCAAGAGCGTCAGAGATGATCATTTGCATCCATAAACGACCTTAATATGGGAAAGTAGAATGACATCGAGGACAAGCATCTGCTTTGCAATAGACAAAAGCGTGCCAACCCTCCGGTATTCGGCAAACAAACAGTAGCTTGGCACTGCTCTCATCAACAGCGGCATTAATACCATGATCAAACTCTTCTGACAAACAAACAAAGCAAAAGCAAGTCCTTAAAGAGCGATCAAAAGTACTGTAATTGTCGTTTCTCTTGCACCTTTTGCAGTGCTGAGCATTTCGAGGATTAAATTGCCACACCTACATTTACAATGGCTTCCAGGAATGCCCCTTCGTCCTATCGATAGGCACCCTGAAGCAGAATGAAAGGTAATTATTCTTCTATGCCAAGAACGTTATGTTCCAGCCAGAGAAAGGTTACAGATTGCATAATGTGTGTGTGTGTGTGTGGGGGGGACAGTTTCCTGGTACGCCGGAACAGAGGACCCGGTATATGGTACAAGAGGCTAAAAATCGACCTAGTGCGGTACAAACGCAATCTGGTACATGGTGCACTTGAAAAGTCAAAGCCATAACATGCGCATACGTGAAAAACGGTATATCGGTACATTGTCACGAATAGCTAACCTGTACGCTTGCAAAAAGGCCGGTACACCGGTACATTGATCATAGCTGTCACCCCCAAGAATGTAAAACTATATAACATGGACCCAAGAGTCTTAAATGATAATACTTAATTTTCTACAAAAAGCAAAAAGAACTAAATGCATTCTCCGCATACTCCAATGTAATCTTAAGATAGACTTGTCACTTGAGGGATGAGCGAAATTGCTCACATTCGGAAGATAAAGCTTGCAACTAATGTGGATATTCACTGGCAAGTCCCTATGAAATCCACAATATGGTAATCAGCCAACCATTCAAGCAAGATGCCACTCTTTCTTTCGAAAAAGAGGTACGATCAATGTCAGCACAAAAGCACAGAGTTGTATTTTAATGTATCTAACTGTTCAGTAACAATGCATCACTGCATTAATATCAGCATCACTGCATTAATGGTAACATCATCAAAAGATGACACCAAAAATTCCGCAATAAATAGAGAAAACAAGACTATTGTAAAGACATTTCAGGGACTTCTCCTGGCGTTAGCTATGATCGTACAGCCTTCTGATTTTCGCTCAGCCCAGTCTAAATTGACCTAAAGTTTCTGAGACTTACTGGATCAACGAACATCTGCCAAAATGGAAATAGAACATAAGCGGAGTTAGGGTATCGTCATCATCACATTAAATCTGTTTTCTGAATTCTTCGTTGAGACGTAAGTGGTGATGCTCCATTTTATAAATGCAAGTCAGAATGTTATGATGATAATTGGTATCTTCATGTGTAAGAAGAAGTTCTCCAATCATGTGGAATTTGATTTAGTTTTCCGTTTGATTGGTATCTTCGAAGTTTTCATAAATGTTGTGTTTACTTTCCTGAAATGTTAACACATAAGCAATGCTTCCCTCTCAAACAGAAACAGAGCAAATATAGCTGAAGATAATGATGCACATTTATCATTTCACACTCAAACTAAATGGAAAACAAAAATAGCACAAATAATTTCTAAATCTCTTAAATGCAGACGCAAAAGGTCTTTTAAGGTCTTTGAAATGGACAGGAATTTGTAGCTCCGAAGAAGTGGAAATTAGAAAAAGGTGAACGGATACACGACAACGGGTCATATAGTATTTAGCTCGCATGACATACAGCTCTCCTGGTTTATATTTGTGTAACGCTAAGGTATGGTATCTTCTTCGGAACGAACCCTTGACTGAAAGGCCTTAAAAGATAACATCGTTTTGAAACTCAACTGCTCTTTAATTAAAGTGCTAACCCCATGCATAAAACAATTAATCCTTCTATTCCCATTTATACGCCATTTATTTTACCATCTGTAATTCATAAAAGTATGAAAACGACAGATAATTTTACTTTTGAATGCATAATATGACATCATCAGCCAATTTGCTGACATCGACAAAACTGAAATTGTTACTAATCTCATGTAAAATAGACTCAAACGTAGATCAACTGTACAAATAGTGTTAAAATAAGTATAAAAACGATAAACAACAGTCTTCAACTCAGAGGGGCGCGAAAAAGCGGCAGATATCGGCAGTTTATGTATTTGATGACGTCATCAACCAAATTGCTGGTGTCACCAAAACTGATCTTGCTATACATCAAACGAAAGCTCTTACCTAGAGCTATCAGAATATGCAATTTGTGTTATTGTATGACACTTACAGTGAGAGATATTGACCTCAAATGTTAGATTTTTTATGTTTTATGACGTCACGAATCACGTGTTTTCTAAAAATAATTCACTTGGGCCCATCTCGGAAAATGGCATGTCTGTTGAGTATGTTGCTGAGGAGGTAAAGAAGTTCCTCGACCTGGACAAAGAAATATAAATATGCAACAAGGATATTGAGGAAATCATAGACAAAGATGAGACAAGAGATGGTATGTTTATTTTTGTTTCAAATTTTGATACACAGCCCTGACTGTTTTTGTGCAGTAAAGATAAACATAACAGTGACGAATGGTGATGGTTGTATTCTATTTTTGTATTCTGGGGGTTGTAGCTTTGCAACACTGAATTTATCCATAAGAACGTGAAAATTTGCAAGAACAAACTTTGAGCAATTAAAAACAAGCTAATTTGTATTATCTTTCACGAAATCCACTTTAACATCGCATTATTATAGGATACATCGCTGTCCGGGGTTGAAAGCAATATAGTGCCAAATGTTTTCAATATAACATTGTTATCTGTTGGTATTTACTATGTCTGAAATCCACCCTCTAACCCCTTTAACAGCTATAAGACATTTACGCACACAATGCAGATGGCAACTCCAAGATACAGGATTTAACATAAACTACTTTAAGAAAAAGCAAAAAATTACCAGGACTTAGTTCTTTTTTGGAATGTTGCAATGAGTATCAACTTCCTTCTTTTAGATGCATTCTTGTTTCCACCATCCAACAAAACCATAATAGCCATTACAAAAAGTGATATGAATACCATCCTGAAGAGGAAAATGGACATGATAAAGGAGCCAGCAAGAAAAGGAGGAGGTATCAAATGATAGGTTTTCTAATTTATTCTGAACCCAAGAGCTCTTAAAAAGTGTTGTGTCCGAGGAAAGGCAGTGGCACTATAGAGGAAGGTAACCTTCAGCGATAACTGCTCCTCTTGCATTCCTTTTGATGAGCTGATGCTTTATGATGAAACTGAACCATGCATCATCATCTCTGACTTAAAACAGCCATTGCTCTTCTGCTTCGTCTAGATCAGGTAACATTTCTGCATCACATGAGTCAACTCAATAATCAACTTTCAGGTCTGATATCAACAACATAATCGAAGAAGACCTCCATCAAAGCAACGAATCCCTTGCAGAAATAAAAGGCTTGCTTACAAAGGGAGCTGAAGTAAACTGTTTGAAATCTGTTGCCAAAGCTGCATCAAAATTCTTCGAATGCACTATATGCAAAGATGTGATAACGCTTGATAGAGGTGCTACATTCTCTGCCTGCTGTAAAAGGGTTATATCTTGTCGTCCATGCATAGATCAGTGGTATATTGATAATGAGCGATGCCCCCATTGCAATTCAGTATTTGGAGAGGTCGAAACCCATGATTTGAAGGGAATTGATGAGCTACTGATGTCATTAAACGCACTTGAGGTATCCTAAAAAATTTGTGAGAGGCCAAATTATGATAAAATGCCGTAAAGACATAGAAATATTAGGGAATAAAGTGTTGCAAAGCTTGAACTAAAATGGCGCCCAACAGTAGCCATAGGCCTGAAACACAAAATTTACATAACAAAGCTATTATGGTCAGGGGGTTTGCCAAACTTGACTGATTGATTTAGGAGGGAAAATGTTTACAATTTCATTTTCAAGTAGCTGTACAATTTCATTGCTTTGAAAACAGCTGTTTTTCAATACAACCCTTGAAATACTGTATTTTCCAGAAAATTTGAAAGGCAATACCTCAAGGTTTTTGACCACTTTCCATCCAAATTGGAAATAAATCATTTACTTTGTATTCTGAATGACAGTCAATGAAATTGTGAACATAAATCAAGCGCTGGGAAGCCCCTTAGCTGTCATGGGCTTGTTATGTAAATTTTGTGTTTTGGGCCTGCAGCTACTGTTGGCTGCCATTCTAGGTCAAGCGTTGCAATACTTTTGTGCCCTATAGTCTTCTATGTAATAAATTATGTTAATCATGGTTGCAATCTTGGAATGCAATGAAGCATCTATACTTATTTCCACTGTTTTAAAAGAAGACTTTAATGGTAGATGCACATGAGCCATTTGCTGAAGCAAAGTATAATTCGTCTCATGTGCACTGGACTTTAAGAAATTTGTCCTTCATTTAAAAAAGCAAATATCCAACATATTTGATACTTTTTGTCTTGTGTCACTTTGCTTCCTGTACACAATGTAGAGAACTGTTTGCTAAAAACTAGGCAACAAAGTCATTGTCTTTTGCCTCCTTAAGACAATCCAATAATTGCTTGAGAAATTGTGCTTTTTTTTCTTAATGAAAATGGTTTTCTTTATAGGCTCATAGCTGCAGCTGGGTAGTTCAAGTAAAAATCTTTACCGCTACTCCCACTTCAAAATCTGCCTCGGTCACATTTTTTATATTATGTAATAAATTAATTGGAAACAGCAGTAGGAAGATTCAGTTCAGTGTAGTCTTAGATTAGAATTGTTTTGTTAAATTTGTTGTAAACTTAGGCACATAGGTAAGAGCTCTTTTCAAGTTCTAATCATGTAGCCTCTTACGCTTTTCTGTTTATCATTTCCTTGTATAATGAATTTAGAAAATGTATGTGATTTGAATTAAAACTCTTTTTCAATTTTTACTGGATTGTGAAAGCTGAGAATATAAAATTAATGAAATGAAATGAGATTGTTGTGTCAAGCAGCCTTTTTGCTCGTCATTTTCCAGTAAGAGGTCTGGTTTTGTTCTTCTTTTAAATTTCACTCTTAGTAAAGCTTAGAGGCAAAAGCAGATGCAAGCACTGCGTGAACAGGTGTGAACTTAAGTTGAAGGAATTGCTATACTTGCTAGAGCATTCACATTTTGTTTCATTTCAAACTTTGATTCACTCTTGCAGCATATTGTACACAAAACCTAGAAAAAAGCTGTGGCAAGATCAATTTTCTTAAAGGAAAAGCATAAAACAGCATGAAATAGCTGGACTATACTTTTCTAGCTTGCCCTTTACAGTGTGTATTTAAGATAATCTTCCGTAGCAAGAAAGATTTCCTCCTTGTGGGTCTTTAAAGTCACTTGAGTGAGCAGGCACAGAACAGGGTTGGTAGACCACTTCACCTCAAGGCCTCATGGCCAATAAAAGAATTTACAAATAAATAGTAGCACAAAAGTAAGAAAGGAATTCATAGGGACCGAAATCAGGAACTATTGCTATAAAGCTATTCATAAGGTAAAAAATTTCAAGGTTTAGAGTCATATCTCATATTCCCCATGTTGCTTGAAGACAAAAATTTCACAAATGTATGAAATAAATGCACCTGGTGTTTAATTGAGGATTTAATGTATTCTTGTTTGTGAATCAACTGTTTCTTGGAATTATCATGTTTCTTTGTTTCTCAGATATGGTACAGATGCAGTTTAGCGGACCTATCCTTACCCAAACCCTGACCCTAACTCCAACCAACCCTAAACTCTTAACTACTATAGCCTTGTTTCCCTGTGAGAGTGTTTGCCATGTAGAAGTTAATTGCATTCTAGCCCAGCCCATATATCATTCCGCTGTCAGTGTTTTCAGCCCAAACGCATTTGAGAAATTTGGCCCAACAATACTAACCCTGTGTGAATGAACTTGCTTTGGTTCTTCTTTGCTTTTCTTTCTTCTTCGTCATCCTGCTTTCTGCCAGACCAAAAGTGACCATTGGAAAAACTGTCCGAAAAACAGCAAGGCAACATCTTCCCTGTGCAGATCCTTCTTGATCCTAAAGAAGAAAGATCCTATACCACCCTGCGGCTGCGCAAATCGTCCTCAGTCCCCAAGCTCAATTTAGACTCACCAATACACTCACTATAGACTCACTACAAGAGTCGTAGATTCGCTCCCAGCCCCCCACGCAACACAATCTGCTGATATAGTCTACCGCTCATACTGCTCACAACAACTATTTTTGATTTTACATTTTTTGAGTGAATTGAATTGAGGTGAAGGCAGCCAATAGAATAAAGCAAAAACTATGACTCATGTAGTAGGTCTAGGCCTCTACTGGACTTCTTACCGAGTCCCAGTTTTCGCTTACCAGATGGAGACTACATCAAACCGAGATCACTCAAACTGGGATTCATTTCGATCCTTGTGGGAAGGTATGCAAATAAAAATAACAGTGTACAACAGTCTATGCGAACTTGTGATTATTGCAAAAAAGATTCAAAACCTATTGATGACAAATTACACCTTTTGTTTTACTGTGAAAATAATGAGCAACAGAGAAAAACTTTCTTACAACAGTTAAACAAAAGTCATGCCTCCCTATTAGAAATGATTATAAGAGAGAAAAGCAACATCATAAATAATATATTAAATAATGAAGTATTAAAAGGACGATTAATATCATTAGCAAAATTTGTTTATGAATCTGTAGAATTAAGAAAAAAATCTTAGATAGACTATTTAGTTTTAGATAGACTTTTTTAAATATTTTATAACAATATTGAAATTTGATTAACTTTTTCAGGTCTTTTGCCAGGGAAGCAGTATGCTGTGTGGACTTTGTGCCCTTAACAATGCAATCACTAAAGATGTTGGTGACTTTAATTTTTTTACATGTGATGAGTTAGATTTTGAAGCCGGTGTCTTAGTTATGCCAACTCGCCAACTTGCCAACTGCCAACTTTAGGTTGTTTGCGTGCACTCTAAATATCAACATCGCCAGCGATGGCCTGAATAAATTTACTAACTACTCTAATCTTATGCATAATTATGCCATGAATGAAAACTGCGGCGCAGCGACAGGCACAGCAAAAGAACAAAGAGTTGTCTGCGCGAAAAATAATTTTGGCGGGAAAATGGGAACCTCATAATTTTCCAAGATGGCTGCTGAGCTGTTAACATCAACGACGCTATCGAGTTTTGACCGGTTTCGCTTGATAATTGTCGATGTGCCATTCGAAGAGGTTTCCATTCAGCCTCCTCTCAATCCGTGCAAAAGTGGCAACCACCTTGTGGATAAAGTAGAAGCAGGAATGGACTGGAAGCATACGTCCAGTTCGTGGAGAAACCGGAATACAAAGTTACGTGTATTTAGGAGTAATGATGAGGCCAAAGGAGGGTGGAACGACGAAGATACAACAGCGAAAAAAATCAAGGAAGGATTGGATGGAGAAGGATACGTGCTAAAATCAACGTACTATAATCATGCTAACCCCAAATACTCTGATGTGAAAAGGATCATCACAGAAGTTGAGAGTTTTAAGGAGGGGGTATTTGGTAGGTGACATTTGTTTTTATCTAAGTCTCTTTTGGGGATTTTAAACTGTATTAAAATATCCATGTTATTCTACCAATATAACGTTTTTCTGTGAGGAGTTTAATGGCCAATTGCCATTAAAATAGGGACACAAATGAAATGAATATTCTGTTTGATCCCTTCACAAAAGACACAACATATGCACTCGTACAATATGTCTTCCCGATGGATGTGGTGTTATCACCAAAGAAGGTTAAGGGTAAAGCATTCATTCCATTGGCTCCCTCATGCAAGAAAATGAAATTTCAGGAACCTGCAGCTGTGTTGGATAATAACTTACCTGAACAAGAGGCAATTGCTGAAAATTCTGGTAAGAAATCGTATTGATTGATTGCTTCTGGAACTATACAGGGTGGACAGAAATGAAGTTCCATTGTTTGATTGATTATAATTCATAATGTAATTGAACATATTCTTGAAATGCTTCTTTTGACATACTATAGTGGCATAAGATTAAAATGAATTTTGTGGTGCTACTTGGCTTGACAGAATCAAGAATGACACATTAAAAGGTCTCAGTGCTTGGATATGTGAAGATTTTAAAGTCCGTAGCTCTGCAGGAATGTCTTCTATACGTGGAACAATGTAGTTGTTCTCTTTGCACTGGCAACTAGCTTTACCTTTGCATTTCTTATTTAATTTGAAACCTGGCATGAGATTATCAAACAACAAGGAGCTACAATTAGGGCAATAGCTCCATGAAAGACTTTTCACCCACAGCCCTAAAGAATGAATAGTTCTTTCTGTTGCAACGTTTGCAAACTGGGCTGTTATGGTATTCATGGATCTTTCAAATTCATCCTCCTTTTTCCGCAGCAATTGCAGGTGATTAAGCTTTCTTTCAGCCAAATTTTGCCTGTGTCCAGCATAAAGCATAGCCTTTTCTGCCAGTATATTTTTGCAATATCTAAATTCTATGCAATTGGCATTTTGATGTGAATAAGTGGTGCTATTTATGTAATTATACAACACAATTTATTGACAAATACCTTGAATAAAGAAGTCAAGTGTATGAAGGCGAATGAACCACTGGGTCGAGAAAGAAACAAAAAAAAGTATAAATTGAATGATATCATGTTTACACATTTTATACATCAACAACAAAAGATGGCAAGTGTGAACAATAATATTGATGTACGTACAAAGATGGACTGGTATATTTAGTTTAAGTAGGACAATTACCTGTGACAGTCTTAGATACTTTGTGAATGCAAGAGAGAAATGGACTTCTCTGCCTAACAGTCAACTACAATTATAAAGCAATGTAAAAATATTACTGATATATACAGAAATTGAATGAACAATAAATTAGGAAATGAATAGTATGTAACAGAAAACGCAAAGAGAGAAAAAAAATATCTTTTTCTTTGACGGATTGGTGTAATTAAAACGCAGTATGTCTTGAAAATTGTCCCAAATTGAGTTATCATATACAACATATAGTGTGTATCATACAAAGAAGATAAACATGAAATATAGGAATGATAAATCTAGCAAATGACAAAGCATATATATACATATAATAATGAAAAGAAGATTGAAAACTATACCTGTATTATACCAGCACTTTTAAGTGTATAGCTCAGTGAGATTCAGTATGAAGAGTGACAATGTTATATTAACGTTGAAATAAACTAGCAGACTCGACTTAAGAGAGTGAATAAGCTTTGTGAAACACAGGTCTGTTCGCCGTGAACGTAAGACAGAAATGCCGTCATTGAATTTGTACAGTTAGAAAATAGGATTCTAGAATGTGTCACACAAATTTTGTTTTTCACACCCCTCTATAAATTAGGATTTACATTGTACATGAATAAAAAATATATCATTGAAAAGATCTCTTCAAGAGCTTTCGAATGATGTATACATTGTATGGATTATATTGTGTAGTTGCGGTGTTATTTGCGAAAAACACCATTTAGCTTTCCGTTTTCTCCTCAAAACAATGGATTTCAGAAGATTTCTGAATCAAACCAAGAATCAGCCCTTCCGAGGGTTGTAGCATGTTCATTAAAGATTATAGAGACATGTAAACTATACCATCTTGAAGATCTCGTTGAGATCTTTCCAATTATGCATACTTTTATAGAGTTATCATGGAGATATCAGGGGGAAAAAATCATTTTTTTCAACACACCTTAATTTCAAAGGAGCAATAACAGGACCATTATATGTCACGCGATTTCTAGCTCCCCAAGGGGATATGTTACAGCAAAGCACAATATCTCATATGAAAGCTTTTCGTCTACTGAGTTACAAGATATAAAAAAATTGAAATTGGACAATTAAGGGGGAAGTAACACATGTTTTAAATTACAAAATTCCCCATACTCGCCCATATAAATCGGCTAAAAAACTGCTGATATTCAGGCAGGAATGGAGAGATGTAACAAGCAATGGAAAATTTCATATGAAAGCTTATATTTTTCTGAGTGACATTATATGGGATAATTTCCATTCAATTCAATTCATTTCAATATTGAACACCCTGCAAAGGGTGTGATACTGTACAATAAACATATAATAATACTGCTAATATTGCTATGTTATTGATACACTACATTTGCGGAAATAGACTCATTCAATAGCTATCGTATTCAAGTTTGGAAATGAAATTGGACAATTAAGGAGGGAGCAACACATGTTTTCAAATGAAATATTTCCTATATGGAGCCCTATAATTTGTAGTGAAAAGTGCCCTTTTTCAGAAGCAGCAAGTAAATGGCGGTAAATAAGTGATGAAAAGATAATGAATGATGAATCTCATGGAAATTGCAATGAAACATATCAATTGTTACGCAGATGAGCATCTTGATACTAATAAACAGACATTCGAAGAAGTACATTTCAACAATTCAGCTATGCTATAAAGTTCATGGAAATAATTTAAGAAGAGTTATGTGGGTCCGGAATGTCCACGTCTGTGTTATCAGAGCTGACCATTGAAGAATATATTATTGACTTCAACATATTGCTGTTCTGGTTATCTACAAAATGAAGATCAACATGAACGCTAATATAGAAATTGTAAATATCACATGTATATACATGTATATACATTAAGTATATAGTCGGAGATGGAGTAGGGCAAATAAGTGCAGTTATGTCCAATTTTGTAAAAGTTGGGGCTACATGGAACATCATTTCTCCTAAAGTATGGTCAGTTACTGTCTATGTCAATGTTGAACATGTATTCACACTGTGAAAGCATAATGAAGTCTTATATAGTAGGAGTTATAGAAAGAAATTACATTGGCAGATGTTACAACATTAAATATTTGGTAGTATATATATATATATATATATATATATATATATATATATATATATATATATATATATATATATATATATATATATATATATATATATATATATATATCTCTGTAGTCCAATATACTGTTCACTGGTATAGATGCTTGCTCACTGTCCTGCTTATATAGGAAAACTCGAATAGAAAAATTTACATATATTGTATACATGTGTATATTATGCAGAACGTAAAAAAACATGGGTGGGTTGCATGCATTTGTGCCTGCCCCTAGATCTCAATGGACAGAGAACAATAATTTGTTCATCATCTCTAATGAACACATATGCCCCTAGTTTGGGGAATGTGATCGTGTAGTTCATTTTGCAAGGCTCTTGTAATGTTCAACTCTAAAGGCCATAGTTCACTCATAATGTCCTTAGAGGACATTTTGTACAATGAAAGCAGCGGACCTTTCAGAATGAACTACGTGGTCTTTCTGGGTGTCCTGTATTCCCAGAGTTCCCTCCTTGGCTCTTGGTGTATGCAGATACTCACGTCTTTCGGAAACACATTAAACTCTGTGGTCATTCTGGATGCCCTGTATCCCTAGAGTTCTCTCATAGCCACTTGGTGTATGCACATGTTTTTAATAATATTATCTCAGCTATTTGTTTACATTAAGTTGTCATGAGAACGTTTGCTTGCTTTTGATTGCAAAATTGAAGGGATTGACCAAAATTAATTGTTTCAATAAAATAAGATGAAATTTTTTCAATTGATGGTTGCGTTCTTCGATGCGTAAGCTGGACTGCATTTTGCATAAATAGCGAAGTACTTGATCTGTTAAACGTACAGGCATCGCAAGCAGCAAGATGGACTGGTCAACGGTCAAGGGGCAAGACAGCAGAAAAGAGTGCTGATTCTTGAGTCGAAGGACAAGGACGTATATTTGTCCTGTCAAGCATTGTGAGAAAAGAACATTTTTCAGCAAAAGGGTTCTGCGGGAAGAATGTAGACACGAAACACAGATGGTACTATTTCTTTGACGAGAAGCCTAGCGAGAGAATGATTGACCAAGCTTTGAAACAACAATCTGCACATGCGAATTCAGAAAATCGAGGAAACTTAAAGAAGCGGGTGACACAACAAAAGGCCACATTTTTTCAATTACAAACGGTATCGGAAAGAAATACATTGAATGGTTGGGTAATGTTTGTGGAGGGGGTATGGCAGAGACACAGGCCATTCAAAATGGGACAAGAGTGATGAAATTCTTGAAATTTTGCAGTGAGGATGATGAGGAGGAGCTTACTGAGGAGCATATTGATTACTGTATTGGTTCTACGGGACTGATTTGCAATTTCATTGAACACATTGGAAAGGAATGGGGACTTGGCAGCTCTGCAGTTCGGATATTTACAAGCTATTACAGATTTGATTGACTTTAGAAAGTCAAGCGGACTGTCAACTGTAGTTCTTGGAAACTTGGCCATCTCCGAAGTCTACATCAACAGAGGAAAGAAAGCATTGGCTCGGCGAAAGATTTCCGAGTGGTCAAAGAATTTATCGGTGGAAGTACTCGCTGCCAATAATCAATGGGCGACAATGGACGAAATGGAAACAGTTGTACCGTATCATCTGTCGCGCTACAAGGACGTGCTATTAAGATGCAAGACCTACCCTTTGACGTCAGTTACTGCAGCAGAATTGACTTTCGCAACTCGTTTCGTTTCTGTTTATCTCTTCACGAGAGTAAAAGGATCTCGGCCGATGACGTATCAATACTTGACACTTGGTATGTTTGAAAAGTCGAAAGAAAGCGATGGCTTTGTGGATCAAACCGAATTTAAAACTGCCCAGCAATACACGTTTGACTCGTTGATTTTCGACGAAACAAGTACGCGAATAGTTGATGATTATATTGTGAACATTAGACCTCTGTTGAACCCGACATGCGAATATGTTCTCGTCACACGAAGTGGCACTCAGTTTCAGAAACTGAGTAATGATATGTCAGAGCTCCTCTTTCAAGCTATCGGGAAATATGTTCACCCAACAAGATATCGACAAATAGTGGAGACCGAAAGTTCACGAGTGCTGTCGTCCGAGGAGCAAAAATCGATTAGCCTGGATCAGAAACACAGCTCGCAAGTAGCAAGAACGTATCACCAGAAACGAAGCTCTCGTGAAATTGCTGAGAGTGGAAAACTGGCGATGGAAAAACTTCGGAACAACGAAGTGGACAAGATGGTGAAACGAGTTGTATTTTCCAGCGAAAGTGAAATTTTGGACACTGAAAATAAAACGAAAGCAGATCGGGAAGACAATAACGTCAAAACAGTTCTTGAAGGAATACAGCCATTGAATTCACCATGTGATTCAGAAAACAAAAGTGCTGTTATATCTCCAGTTTATCAACCTCCAGTAAGGAAAGCAAGTAAAGTCAAGGTCAAGTCAATAGTCAGTTCAAGAGTTCCTTATACCAAAGATGAAGATTATTTCTTAAAGAAAGGTTTAAAGGTATATGGATTTCGCAAATGGACAAGCATGCTGCGAGACCCGAGGTTCAAGTTTCACGAAAAAAGAACTGCAGATTCCCTCAAAAAGCGCGCGGAACTGTTAACTCAAATATCTTTCATTCACTTCAATTAAATATCTTCTGTAAAAAGACCTTATTTAAAAGAAAATTTCAATTAATCATATGATGTCATTCAGTTGTTATTGTTGTTATCATCCTATTTGAATTGCGCGCCAATTTAAAAACTATGACTTTGGTTGCCAGGCCAGAAGTAATTTTCATCTCGAAATATTTTTTCCTCATAGAAACATTGAACAAGAATGCACAAGCGTGAATAACGTGCTGTAACAGTGAGCTACGATGAGCAGTTATATTTTGAAAACGAGGGCAACCTCTTTGTGAGAATTTGTTGCTCATCGTAGCTCACTGTTAGAGCGCGCTATTCACGCTTGTGTATTCTTGCTCATAGTTCTATGAGAGAAAATAATTTTTCTCGATACTTATAACATTTTTACATATGAATTTGTCATTGTAATTCAACATAAAGATAAACACCCCTAGTGATGTCACTCCTAATGATGTCATTCAGTTGTTGTTGCTGTGATCTTCCTATTTGAATTGCGCCAATTTAATAACTATGATTTTGGTTGCCAGGCCAGAAGTAATTTTCATCTTGAAATATTTTTTCCTCATAGAAACATTGAACAAGAATGCACAAGCGTGAATAACGTGCTGTAACAGTGAGCTACGATGAGCAGTTATATTTTGAAAACGAGAGCAACCTCTTTGTGAGAATTTGTTGCTCATCGTAGCTCACTGTTAGAGCGCCCTATTCACGCTTGTGTATTCTTGCTCATAGTTCTATGAGAGAAAATAATTTTTCTCGATACTTATAACATTTTTACATATGAATTTGTCATTCTAATTCAACATAAAAATAACCACCCCTAGTGATGTCACTCCTAATGATACGATGAGCAGTTATATTTTGAAAACGAGGGCAACCTCTTTGTGAGAATTTGTTGCTCATTCTAGCTCACTGTTAACGCGCGTTGCTCACGCTTGTGTATTCTTGCTCATAGTTCTATGAGAGAAAATAATTTTACATCTGATATGATAAATCTTATCAATGTAATTTATATATGTATCTGAAACTTCAATGATATAATCAAATGATGATTTTAAAAACACAATTATAACACTTAAGGAATGAAGCAACAGCAATGAAATTGAATGGCATACAAAGTTTATTAAAGAATTATTTCTAACTGAGTAATTGTTCAATATCCTTCTCTATAGTCTCCATTTCTTCATCTGACGACTCTTCTTGTCTTCTTTGTGCCTTTGGATCTCTTCGCACGATCATTGTTGTTGGACCTCTTTTTCTGCTGGGCGGTGTTAAGAAAGGATCCACGTCATCTTGGCTTGAAACGTCAACGACAATTGATTGCCTATCATCGCCAAATTTTTTCTCCATCATCTTCTCCCACTGAGGAGAACGTTCTTCAAAAGTGTTATGTCAAAGCATTGTCTCGGAGTGCCTTCTATCATCAGCTAGGCGTCATACATCGAGTCCGGCTTGTCCCACTCGTGTCTTCTTCGTCTTCGGAACCTTTCAAAATCCTCTACTGTCGAATTTAGCTCTTTCCAGTACTTTCTCGACATTGTAACCAGAAAAACTGCAAGATGGTAATTGAAATCATTGATTTCTCCGGTAATGATGTATCGCTCATTCTCCTGCCGCGCCCATTCTTCTTCAATTTCATCTTCATGGTGAAGTAGCGCTTGCTCGATCAGCTCTGTAGGAACGATGTTTCTTGGCTCTTGTCCTGCTCTGTCTACCATTTCTCTGCAATCTTGTGAAAACTCTATATTTTGAATTTCGTCCATGTTCAGTAGCTGAGCAGCATTGTTCTCGTAAAATCATTGAAGAGTGCTCCCAGATCTTCCTCCTCCGGCTCCACTGTAATGTCGTCATGTGACCACAAGGGAACAGTTTTCAATCTCTCAGCTGCCCAATGGAAGCATTGCATGCAGTGCTTTCTTAGCCACGCAGTTGCCTGTGGATTCTTCTTCTTTAGTGATTTCGTTTCGAAAATCTTGAGTCGTGCTCTAATCGCTGGATCGTCTGTTGGTGAGAATGGCGGAATTTCGTTGCATGTTATGTATATTCCAGAGCGATAAACAATATGCGTGGCCTCTTTATGTTTCTGTGGTATTGCAATATAGCCTCGTTGCAGTACTCTTTTCGCATCGTCAGGTGAAAGTGCGTCTGCTAGCCATTCGTCCACAAACAGGCATTCTGTATCAGCTGTCAACATACTGGCAGAAAAATGGCTGTCCCTCGTCACAGATGCCAATTTGTCTTGGGAGATGATTCCTTCGTAGGGGAAAACCAGCTTGTTTTGCCAGAATCTGCTTCCCCGACACAGCAAAGCTTTTTATTTTTTTGTGGAAACTGGTCTTTTAAAGCCAACTGATACCATTTTTGTAAGAAAGAAATCAATGTTTCCTCATCGGGCATGCTGTTTTTCAGACTTTGTACGAATATCTGCGGCAAGGGTACAGTATATTCTTTGTATGTATAGCTTACATATGTTCGAGGTGAGATCGCACCTGTTAAAAGCAAGTGAACAATCTAGTTACGAAATGTGAAGCACAAATTCTTTTTCCACAAATCTTACTTAACATGAATAAGACCAAATAAAACTTCAAAGCAATGGCTTGCCGATCTCGTCTCCTGGAATTGCATCCATGATGAAAGATTTCTTTGAAAAAGAGAAACACATGCAATACGGTTTAACTTCAACAAGGTCATATTCTATTTGTATCTGTCTGATTATGGTACATCCTTTGTATGATAGTATGCTGTTGACTGGGTTTAGAACTGGTGCCAGCACATTTGCAATTTGAGAGTTGCTTAACAGTGAATGCAGAAACTGTGTAACGCTAGCTGCTTTGACGAAGGCGTATTTTCCTAAAACAGAAAGAGAAAGAGAATTACTGATAAATAAGAGGACTTTGCTCAGTAACACCATTACTGACGTCATAATAATAAAACAAACCCATATGAAAGTAAAATTCTTAAAATTAACGATTCTTACTGTTGGGTACCTTCTTGTAAATGTAGCCTCTGTGTAGCTTTGCATTGAGTCTTTCCATTGCTTGTTTGATCAAATCGATTGCAGCACAGATTTTATTTGTTGGTTTCTCTGGCAAATTGCTACTTGTAGACTGCGCATCAGTGTCTTCTCTTGCATCCACTAGGTCATATTGGAAATTAGTGTACTTTATTTGGCCAAGCGCCGTCAAGAAGCGGTCTGCAAGCTCCGTTTTACATTGCCGTGTGATGATGATTCTGACTGTGCTGATTCCAAATTCCGAATTCGTTGGAACACTGTGATTTGCCAGTTGTAAACCTGAAATGATAGTAATAATAATAAATAAACTTTTTAATTCTAATTTGTTTATGTTTAGCTAGGCCAACGTCATAATTATTGAAAATGTATAGTGGAGCAATATTTACCTGTGGTTGGATAAATGCAAGATGACGTGTATTGTCTTGTTCCGTCACGAGCAAGTCTCTCGGCATATGGAAAGTTATGGTCCTTGTTCGTCTGGCATAGTGTTGCTGCGTAATAAGCAATCAGGCCTTCTTTGTTTCTTGCTTTTATGGGTCGGCAGTTATCGATTTCTAATCCTGATGACAACATCACTTTGGAGAATTCATTTTCTAATTGCTTGATCTTGTGGTTAGGGACAGCCACCACTATCCAAAAGCTTATTCCTGGTTTTATCTCCGAGTCGGTAGCATTTTCTTCAGTTTCTTCAGTTTCTTCGTTTTGCTCTTCATTAACTTGTTCTGCTCTTTCGTTTTGCTCTTCATTAACTTGTTCTGCTCTGTTGTTTGCAGGCTTTTTCTTTCTAACTTCGATACCTGTTATGCAGGTCCATATGATAATCGTGTCTTTGTGACCCCGTAACAGCATTTCCAATTGTCTTCTTTTTACTGCAATAAGGCTTTCAGCTAGATCTGCATCGTTTGTTGTAGTATTCCATAACACTCTCAGACTGATGACGCTGTACGAACTGGCGATCACAGGAACAACGAAATTCTCCAAAACTTGAGATATCGTCTTTGACCCAAGTCTTCTTGCTGGCCGCATATTATAAGCCATTCTGATTTCTCTGTTAACTCAGGCCTTTTCTGTACTTTATTTATAATATATATATATATATGCAAAGATGACGAATACGAGAACACAAAACTTACTTGAAAATCACAAACTGTAATAACCTTATTATCAGCAAAACGATGGCTCCAGCAAACTATCAGAAAGCAGTGAACATTTACCTGGATATATATATATATATATATGTATACTAGACTGAAATAGAAGCTTTTAGTACTACTAAAGAAAGAAAAAGACTATTAGTATGCAACTCTGAGTTTCATGATCTCTCAATCATCAGGCATACAACATGTAATTGCAAATGAAGAATGTATACCAGTTTATTTCTATAGAATGCTTAGAAGAATTCTAAAAGAATTCTAAAAGAATTATGGCGCTGTAGTAGTAAAATGCTATTTACAGAGATTTTTTATGATTAGCTTATTTTGATGTCTACACTTGCTTATAAATTCTGATTTCCTATTTAGTAAATCACTTTCACCTATGGACCGAATTATGTATAATTTCTCTGTTAAACACAACTTGCAATAATTATTGCTTGGATTATTCTTCACTCTTTTGAATATTTTCCATCTTATATTCAGCGTTTTACTTTCTTTCTTTAATATGACCAGACGTATTTGAAAGTTCCGTACTTATATATATATATATTAGCATAGTATGTGTACACATATATATACAATGCCTTCGTCAGGGAATCTCTCTAATATTAAAATGGTAATTTCCATGGAAACCGATTTTGTTAGAGTCGCTCCTCCGAAGTCGTAAGTGGTACGCTTTTCCGACTTTTCCCCTGCTCTGCCGACCGTGGGGTAGGCGTGTCATCACCCTTTCGTTTTTTGCAAACTGCCTTGGCTTCTGGGGTAATTGGGGCTAACCCTTCTTTGAAGTGCGTCATTGGTGCCTGTTTTAACCATCGCCCGATTGTTTTCTGTAGGAGGATTATCACTGAAACGCAACAAGTCACTGTAGCACGGTCGGTAAAGAGGCGTGTCTCGTGAGCTGAGATGCAGAGTTGGGAGTTCGACTCCCCTTAGGGGCGAATCTTTTCCTTTCGAATTTTTTATTTCTGTTATTTTCGTGTTGGAAATGTTTTCAAAAGGCCGAGGAGACGTCTGGTAACTAAAATTTGCTTTCGCTGTAATTTTTAAGTTCGTTAGACATATTTTTTTAACGTGTTTTGTTGTTCCCTTGCATGAATTAAAGAACCACTAGGAGTTTATCCTCCCCAAAGCAATACGGCTGTGTAGCCGAGTGGTTAAATGCTCGCCTGCCACCCCGAATAGCTGGAGTTCAAATCCCCTCAAGGGAAAATTTTTGATGTTTTTGATTTTGTGATTTAAATAGTTCACAATTCTTTTCAATGTCTTAAAGTCACTTTCACAAAACTAGAATGTTTTTGGAATGACTCGAATCTTTACATCTATTCTTTCTCATACCTTTTCAATTATAAATTTATTTTCAATTATGTCTCAACACTAACTTTCATTTCCATCTGGTTTTTATTTTAATATTAATTTCATCATCGATTTTCATTTCAAGTTTTATTGCAGTTGAAGAAATTAGAATAATATTGACATTTGTTTTAAATTAAAGACTAATTTCACTTTTACTAATATTAACATTAAGGCCATTAAGTACCAAATAAACAGGGGGTCCTAATCGATGGGGGGCTGGGAATTTCGTTCAAAATTTAAAAAACAAGGGGTCCTTATAAGGTCCGGGGTTGGGGAAAAATAATAAGCATAGTTTCATCCTTTCACAAGTGAAATTGTTTCTTCAAAAATTAATAAATGGGGGGTCCTAATAAGGCCCTGCGGGTGGTGGAAAAACTCAAAATTAATAAATGGGGGGGACGTTTATTTGGTATCTAAGAGTATGAAGATGAATTAAGATGATGATAAAGTTTGAGATTCACATTCTTGCATGTGGTGATAAACAACAACATTAACGTTAATTGTAAGTTTCAATGTTATTTCAGATTTACATGAGGATTAACATAAAGGCTCAGATTAAGACTGATTTTAAAATGAGCTTCAGTTTACAAATTAAGAATAGCTTTAAGTTTAAGTTCAGAAATAAAAAACTGATACTTAGACCAAGACTAACACAGACTAAGACTAATATTAAGATGGAGGTCAAGATTTACAAAGGCTAAGATTAAGCTTAACATTAGCATTAAGATTAAGAGTAACATTAAGATTAAAATTGAGATTTAGATTCTGATTAAGATTAACATTTAGATTTAGATTAAGGTTAAGATTCCAATTCAGGTAGAAGTTAAGATTAAGATTCCATTCAAGTTGAAGACTGAGATTAAGACAAGACTAACATTAAGATTAACATCAAGATTTAGATTAACAGCAAATATGGCCACCTCAATGCACAGTGCTTTTTAGGTGGAAGTTCTTATTGGCGGAGTTCATCGGAGGCGGTGGTCCTCATGAGGCGGTGGTCTTACACGGGCAAGGGCTAGTCTCTCTATATTAAAAGGAATAGCGGATGCTTAGATCTATCATTGGGTCGTTAGAGCTATCGTTCTGTAATGAGGATGGTGGGCCGTAAGGTGGAGGATGTTATGCAATGTTGAGGACTATATTGAAGTAATGTGAGGGATGTGGAGAAATGTGGAGGATTGGGCTATCTTTCAGTAATGTAAAGGTTTGAAGGTAATGTGGAGGGCTATCATCAGTAATATGGATGGTGCGGAGTAATGTGGAGAGCTAGCTTGAAGCAATGTGGAGGGCTATCTTGCAGTAATGTTCACGAAGGATGTTCAGTAGTGTGGAGAGCTATCTTGCAGTAATGTGGTGGGTGCGGAGTAACTTGAGGGCTTGGCTATCTTTAGTAATGTTGTTGATGCGGGTAATGTGGAGGCTGGGCTATCTTGAAGTCATTTGGAGGGCTATCAATGGTTACGTAGTGGCAATCATCGGTAATGACGAGGTTGCGGAGTAATTTGGAGGGACCAGATTGTCAAGAAAAGCTCTCATTACCGTCCATTTAGTGAACATCCTCAACATTAAAGCGAAAATCCCTGCAGATCACTTAATATAACCCTACTCAACATCCACATTAGTGGTTTTTTTTAAATTCAACAATCCAGGCTTTCCTCTGCAAATTATTCCCATTTGATTTTAAAGTTATTAACATGCTCAATATCCATATGCAAGTAATATGTTGAGTTGCTCCTTTATAAAGCATTAACTGGAAGGCCGAGGTCCCAAGTGAACCACGGAGTGAAAAAGCCCACGCGGAAACATGCGCTGTGCGCTTCCGGGCAAGGGCTAGTATAATACTAAGTTACAATGTACTGTGTACACTAACAGGGACACATGGGCTGAAATCTTCTATATGCTGCATATACGTCAATTAGCCATTGGGAAAGGATGCTGTTTCAATAAAATATGGGGAGGTAAAATGGTGGGAAGAGATGTCTTTCGTGTATTTTTGATTAAAATAATCTAAGGCCACATGGGGAAATTTAAAAAATATAGGAGTATTCGTACTCAACAAACGGTGATGGGAGCCACATAGTAATTGTAGTGACTGTAAGGCTTGGTCAATAGAAGGCCCTGTGACCTTTTACGACTTTTGTCTGCCTCTGTCTGTACTGTACTTCCCCTTCTTGCTCATTTCATTTCGTTTTCGTTTTGAAGAAGATTCTGTCTGAAGTTTCAAGGGGCATTGTGTGGAAAGCATCATGATAATCAAAAAAGGAACTTGCTGAGAATTCTATCACACCCAAATATCTGTCATATGGCTTTTTAGCCCCTAGCTGAATTTGTTGATTATATTTTCATCATCCCTTCAAAAGAGTTTAAAGAAAGGCTTCAAAGTAAAAATGGTAAGTGAAGATTTAATATTAAAATCGCACGGAACATGCGGAATACTTGAAACTGAACCAAAAGAACGACTGCGAAAATGGGAGAACGTGTTAATAGAAAGATACAGTCAACTGGAAAAGAGTCAAAAAGAAAAGAATGCAAAGTGGAATGGTGCCTTAAAGAGGACAAAAACATAACAAAGACCAAAGTAGGTTCGACGACAGATAAATGAAACAAAGAAAACATCAAACATTGTTGTAAATGTATAAAAAATTGATACGAAATCAATGATCCATAACCATAACATAAATAGAAGTCATTGCGGTAGTAAAACAGCATAAACTGGAGTATAAGAGCCTCAATCTTTATGCTAGTTATACAAATAAAAAAAGAAAATAACCAACATCGTTGTAAATGTATCAAAAATTGATACAAAATTAAGGATCTGTAATCATAACTTAAATAGGAGTCATTGCCGTAGTAAAACAGCATGAACTGGAGTATAAGAGCTTCAATCTTGTTGCTAGTTAGACAAATAAGTAAAGAAAACATCCATCCTCATTGTAAATGTATCAAAAATTGATACGAAATCAGAGATCTGAAACCAGAACTTAAATAGGAGTCATTGCGGTAGTAAAACAGCATAAGCTGGAGTATAAGAGCTTCAATCTTGATGCTAGTTATACAAATAAATAAAACAACCAACATCGTTGTAAATTTATCAACAATTGATACGAAATCAACGATCTGTAATCATAACTGAAATAGGAGTCATTGCGGTAGTAAAACAGCATAAACTGGAGTACAAGAGCTTCAATCTTGATGCTTGTTACACAAATAAGTAAAGAAACCACCCAACGTCGTTATAAATGTATCAAAAATTGATACGAAATCAACGATCTGAAATCTTGACTTAAATAGGAGTCATTGCGGTAGTAAAACAGGATAAACTGGAGTATAACAGATTCAATCTTGATGATTTTACGAAAACATTGTCGAAGAAAAAATTAGTTGGAAGACCACGGAATTGCAAAACAGCGTCTTTAATGGTACATTAACTGATGCTATAAAGGAATTCTCTTCTGGGAGTACCTGCTGCATTCCTGATTTTCCAAGTGACTGTCATGAATGCGGCGTTCCTCTTTCCGAGGAACTGTTTTGGACAAATGGCGACACTGGTAATGGCATAATGTTTGTTGGAGGTATGTATTTAATTAATTGTTCATCATTCCCTTTCCCATCTACCCAATAGTTAACTAGAAGATTTATGTTTAGGGAAGCATGGCAAACCTTCTGCAACCTGCTTTGCGTTTTCCATCACAACATCTGTTCAGAGATAAGTTTGCTTCTTTATATCCTACTCACATGGGGTCTTCTACAAGATATTATGATTCTATCACGCCTAAGCTGGTTATGTTTGAAAATTATTCATGCCATCTTTCAACCGCTTCTTATGAGATAGGTGGGGAGGGGGGGGGCTTTGGTTAAGGCTGATGACAAAGCTTCTTAAGATGAGAGAACACAATCATATTGTAAATCTAATGAGGAGATATTAGAAATTGATTATTATCGGAGGAGCAAATGGTTTTTCCAAGCGTTGGGAGATGTGATTATTTGTATTTCGGGGCTTTGTTTTCTTGAGAAGGAAATTGAAGTATGAAATCCATACTTTCTGCAACCTGCTAACGTTTTACTTTTAGTTCCAAGTAAGGGATGTACTGCTCCGGAGTGCTGTAATGTTTCAAATTACTGCAGGTCGAAAAGAGGAATTATGAAAATGGGAGAGTGTCTAATAGGACATGACGTTCTCAAGGATTATCTCTTTAGATTTCTGACTGGAAAAAGGTTAGTTATCTGTAAAAAAGTGATCTGTTAAGTTTGTCATATGAGAAAATTAGGCCTATTCTCTACTATTTATTGTTCACAATTACTGTGCTGAATGTTTTTTCTCTTTACATTACCAGCTCCAGTTTGATTTGTTTCTTCGAATCATTTAAGATGTTTATTGAAGCAGCAAGTTCTGCTGAAGCTCAAGTGATAAACTACCAGGGGTGGCGCATGAGCTGGTGCTTCATTTAGACTTTGCAGAAGGATTCTTTTGCAATAAATGTGGTATGTTCCTCACAGTAATCTCATGGGATGCAACTGCATTAAGTTTCAGGAGGGAATACGTGCAAAGGCTTAACGTCACATCTCACAATATGCAGAAAGGCAATATTTTAGGAAGATAAGTATCAATTTATATACAGTATTAAAAACTTAACTTTTTATGTTTTGTGTGTTGATGTTAAATATTTATCTCGGAGGACACAAACAACATTACTGGATGGTATGTCGTTACTTAGTTTTAATTGTGTGCAACAAAGGAGCAAGCTTACAATTTGTGGTCTTCCATCGTTTTGTCTTTGGGCTTCAATCGTTTTGTCTTATAGCTACAGAAAGTCCGCATATATTTTTTCCGTGATTAAAGGTCAACATGATTCGGATACCAAGTTTTTGTGCACTTACTAAAGCTCGTTCTATGTTCATTGCGTTGAATGCTACTACACAAAATTTCTCTTCCCAAAGCTAAACTGTTGAGCGAGTAGAAGAAAAAAATTGGAGTTGCTGTGTAGTGCCATAAAAGGCTGTGTAATTATTAAGAAATTCAAATGAATAGGTAGATGAAGATTTACATTTTGAGCAGATTTATTTTTTAAAATGCTACACTATTCTCTAATTTGTTAACTTGATATCTTTACTAGTTTCAAGGAGAGAGCATACTTAGCTACAAAAAATCTGTGAAATATGTTGCATAAGTACTGCTTGCTGGACCTAGACACCGAAACCCGAGATGAATTACTTGTTTCACTGGAAAAGGAACATAAAGGAGTCAGGGATTTTGTCGTATGATGCGAGAGAACAATTCACTCTTGGAATGACATACCAGATGGCATTTTTCGCCATCTAAAATGCATGGCATCAGCTTCACCAGTGTGCTCGTATTTCCCTTGCAATGAAGAATTCCTGTCTTCAATCAGAAACCTTTGCAACAGCCTGAACATCGGAGAGCAATCACAGGATTTGTTGGTCATACAAAATTGTGCCCCAGTCTTGTTCTTAGCATTGAAGTTTATAAAATCCAATAAAATCCCTTGGCAATGGAAGGTCTTTTCGAATTCTTAACACACAAATTAAAGGCAGCTTTTCCAAATGATACGCACCAGCTTTCTTCCTTAACCACTGGAATACCTGACAATGGCTTGAAGTTTTTCCAAATTGGCCACAAAGATGCGACAGGGGAGTTTACAAGCAAGACAGTGTCAAATATAAAAACCGTGAAATCTGCGCCAAGACTAAAATTGCCGGTCACAAAACTTAACTTCCTGCACTATTCACAGTTTTTTGTGAACACGGTATGTATTATGCCTGTATAATGTAATATGTGGCTAAAGCCTAAACCAAAAGCAGTCATGCCTTGCCGTACCTTTGTTAGTATGAAATGACTAGTAAAATTCAGCTATTTTATTTGAAATCTCGTATTAAGGCCTATAAACATAAATAACATAACAACATAACTAAACTTGCTCTAGCTTTACCGAAATGTGCTCAGTTTTTCCCTGCAATTAAAATTGTCAAAATTTTTGAAATTTGTCCATCTGCTTCTCAAATGTTTTGTCTCCCTGCTCTCTAGTTCCAATATCTTTCCTTGGATAAATGAAGAGTCATAACGGTTAGCCAATTTTGAATACCTAAATTATGCAGATTTACAGATGATACATTACTTATAATTGATAACATGGAAAATTTGAGGAAAAACAATATTCATCAACAAAAGTTCCACATAAAAAAACAAGAAATGAGAATTCCTATTCACCTTTTGTCCAAAACGATATAGCGGCAACAAGACACTGGTCAGTAAAGCAAAATTCTCATACCCCATATGATAGCTTAAAATGTCTTTGAATTTCAAGGTATCTGCTATGGATTTGAGGTCATGGAGTCACAGGAGTTGCCAAACCTCCCATTCACCATCTTGCAAACAAGATTTCTGAAAGGCAAAGCACACAACTTTTATCTTTTCAAGTGAATTTTTATTCAAATTCTAATGCTACAGTAAATGACTCTAATAAAGTTGACTCTTAAGAACGTTGATTTTGTATCAATTTTGGAAACATTTACAATGACGGTGGATGTTTTCTTTACTTATTTGTTTATGCTGTTTGACTTCTACTTGACTCTTAAGTAGACTCTTAAGAATGCTGATTTTATATCAAGTTTTGATACAAAATACCATGATGAATATTTTCTTAGGCGAAAAGAACGAATTGCTAGCAACTTACTAGCCTACGCGTAGACCCAGACTTCTGAAGGAAGAAAGGGTCTACGAATTAATGAAGCAAAGCTTGCAACAGCCAGTTAGTAATTTATGCATAAATATTTTAAAAATTACTCATGCCCAGATCTCCTAGAGGCGCACCGCGCAGCGAGCAAGCTAGAAAAGGAAAATGGCGGTCGATTGCAACAATGCGGATCAATGTGTTCTATGTTTTGAAACACTTGTGAAGCATACCGATCTCAATTTTGTGTCTGGAACATCCCAAGCTGATAAAGCTCTTGAGCAGCTCCACTTCAAATTATATTTGTAAAAAGTGCCTGACTGCAGTGAAGAAACGGCAAAGTCTTTTGGAGAAAGTGGAAGAAATCGACTAAATACTCATATGCGCTTACCTTTTAAAATGTAGGAAGGCTGGCCTATCTGTCAAGTTGAAGAAGCCATTAATAACATCGGCAAAAAGGTTGAAGTTTGAAAAGGGTTGTGAAGCTCCACCAACAATCTCTGGTGAACCACTTGACAGCAGGTAAGTTTTTTTAAAGGGTTTACTAATAAATAGTTACATACTATCTACCTCTACTAGCTAGGCCACAGGTGGTGGGGAATAAGACAGAAAACAGGATCAATTTTCTTAGGCCTTGTGTATTTATGAGTTTATAATTCCAATGAGATTTGATTCACTAAAAAGTTTGAATAAATAAAAATCGACTATCTACTTATACAGTCTGTTCCTTCTTTTCTTTTTGTCTTGCGAGTTTGTCAAGCCAGCCCTGTTCTTGTTTTTATTTGCTTCCATCTGTTGTTTGCTACAACTAGCCCGATCCGCCATTTCAATAACTAGTACCAGGCTGCGAATTTGCGACGCAAGCACATGGAGCATGGTATAAGAATAAGATAAAGGTCTGCAGGTTGCCGTAGGCCAAATTACACTTTGTGTTTTCTTCTTTGCCCCTGCTTTGCTCGTCAGCAAGAAACCACCAAGCTTTTGCCCTCAAAATGTTCACACAACATTCCTCTATGTAACCATGGCTTCAAAATATCTAAACCCTCTGTCTTTTCCAGACACGAGGCCGAAATAGGCACACGGATCGGAGTCTTCGCATGATCAAGGAAAACCACCAGTCCATTCCTGCGGAGTGGCATTCAAAAAGTGGGCAGCGTCAAGGGTTTTTATTTCTATTTACTTCATTTCATTTGAAGGAAAATCGAACAAATAAACAAAAAATATTTAAATTATCAATATTCAAACATGATTCAAAGGTATTGGTAGCTTTTCGTCCAGCAAGCTGATTCCTATCAGGGTCTCTTGACTAAAAATTGCCATCTAAAACGTAAGAAAATCTGCAAATATGGAACTAATTAATTATAATTGCAACTTAAGATCCATTTTCATCTATTTTCGTTGGTATTTTTTCCAAATCTTAAGTTTTATTGCAAGATTACATAATTTTTTAGTCAAGAGACCTGAGCAAAAAGCAGATAGAAGCAAATAAAAACAAAAACAGGGCTGGCTTGACAAACTGCAAGACAAAAGGAAAGAAGGAACCGACTGTATAAGTAGATAGTCGATTTGTATTTATTCAAACTTTTATTGAATCAAATTTCTTTGGAATTATAAACTGATAAATACGCAGGGCCTAAGAAAATTCATCCTGTTTTCTGTCTTATTCCCCACCACCTGTGGCTAGGCCAGTCCAGTTTTTATAGGCCTTGTTTTTCAAGAGCAGATTCGAGTGAAATAATATCGGTAAAAAACCAATAAAATATAAAAAAGGAGACAAAGAAATAGCAAAAAATAACACGGTAACCCCAACCCTTGTCTATGCATCTTGAGACCCCTACAACCCAACATGCCAAAAAGTACAGGTGTAGATAGTGTTCCATAGTATTATGGTAGGAAATTTGTTAAGAAACTTTGGTCGAATGAGGTGGTTATGAATTTATATTCCATCCTTTTGGTTGCTGTAGCGTTATAGCTTGAGTGCCAGAGTACTCTTTGACTTGCATAAATTGTCCATTCTTATTTTGATTAGCTACAATTTGTTTGGAGTTTATGTTATAAATGTGATAGGATTGAATTTTATTTCTATTTTGGGTTTGATTATTTTTTTTTATAATTTGCTGCTTTAGGTGTATTGGCGATATTATAATTGTCATGAACATGAAGCTGTTCTACATTTTTCATATTTTTCATGAGTTGCCACATGCTGTTACTCTCCAATACGCAAGAACCAAAGATGCAAGCATTGCAGCTCTAGGCGTGAAAGGAGTTGTTATCAATTTTTGATTGGTGTTTAAACTATTCATCAGAATTATGTTCATCGTTGTTGTTATGTCCAACTTGATAAGAAACTTTCGCTGTAGTGAAATTTGTAGAGGGAAATTTTTCCTGTAGAACTCAGTAGAACTCCAAAACACATCGATTACAGCAAGTTCATCATGTCAAGTCCAGGTCCGGTTTCAGAAGTTGCCAGCCAAAGAGGAATCCAGTCTTGTGTCAGCAGAAGTGATTACCAAAAATTGATTGCTTTGTGATTTCATAATATCAGTTTTTTGTGAGACATTTGTTTTGTTCAAATTTTATTCTTTTTTCATTTTCATTTACTCAAATTTCACACAGAAACCAGATTCAGGTGTTTCAACCCCAGCAACAAAGAAAGTTATCTTAAAGCCAGAGTTTCCAATATCACCAATTACCACCAAGAACAAAGGTGATGGCTCAAATGAAGAGCCAATTTAAAAGTTACCAAGTGAGTGAAAAGAAAGACTAGCCAGTGCCAACCAACTGTTAAAAAACAAAAGCAAAGGAAAATGTGAAGTCAATGTATCAGCGGAAAGACTAACAGCAAATAAGCTAAACATGAAAGACTTATTACAGGCAGTTTTTTTATAAGCAACTTCGTTTGGGTCTAGTTAAAAAAGGTGCTCATTTTTGGCCCTTTTATGTCAACCTTTTAGCAGCAAAAGTTCCTTAGTACTGTAGTTGCTGAATTTTAACTGTATATTTTCTACCCTAAGAATATTATAGAATATTATAAATGCTAGAAAAACAGCACAATTTGGAGTTATAGGTTTTTGTGCAACATAAAGCGAAAAAAACCATACAGCAAAGAAGTACTATAAATGACATCACTTATTGTTACAATATAGAGACTTTGTATTGAAAGTGAAACAGACACCCCTCAAAAAAATGCATCACCTAATGAGTAACACTCAGTTGATATGTGAGTTTTTGACGGCATTTGCAAATGAATGCAAATAGCTCATACTTGATCAATCCTTGATATAAAATATAAAATGCAATGCCAAAGAAGGATTTAAAATTTAAAATGTTGAATAGGCCTTTCTTTCCTGAGTTACTATAGGTTGCTTAAAGTTAAAGGCCTTTCACATCTTGGTTGCTTATAAGCGATTGGTTATACAAGAACTGCAAACGGAGTAGCTACATATGCAGAACTGAAAGATCTAGTATAGGTAGATTTACTCTACAATCATTATCTTTACAGTTTGTTCCTGTCATGGTAACCTAGAAAATCTCCGGTTGCTGATAATAGAAAAGGGAAATTCAGCTCTTGTACCAAATATAACATTGCTATACACTCAAAAGCTGTCAATGTGTAGTGCTCCACAAGGCAATTTTGTATCATACAAAAGTACATGAAATTCCTTGCTAGCCTCTTTCATTGTCTCACTGGTGGAGCAATTATGCCCTACTGGTCCCACCGGTGGAGTTTAATGCCTTTGTTGGAGAATGAGACCAAGAAAATTCCTAGGAACTTGTAAACGTAAACAGGGTAAGCTTCCCTTGACTGGGCATAACATATGTTGTATGATATTTGTAATTTTCTAGTGATGCCCTTTCGTTGACAAGAGTTGTAACAATGAAGATGAAGTAGTAACATAATAGACCGGTTATTTATGGGGCCCGATAATAGACTGGTTAATTATTGGGGCCGATAATAGACCGGTTATCAAGCTCAATAAATCAGGCCGATATCCGTAGAAATATAGGGCCCCATATTTTGAGCTGGTTACTCTCAAGGTTATATAGTGCCCTATACCACAGGCCAATTTTTCTATGATAAATCTATAACATTGGACCCAATTTTCAATTTTTATTATACCTGATGAGATGGGGTGCAAAGAACCACTAGGTCAACATTGTTGGGCTCAAAATGCATCACATTTAGAGCTCCATAACACATTCCTGGAAATAACCTCAACAGGATTACCAAGATATGGCCTGAAAAGGGCTAAAAAGATTTTGAATCAAACATTCAATCATACAGACCCCGGACAATTTCCCTGTTAGCATCCCGGTTCATGCAAACCAGATGAAGCCATGCATCAACCCTAATGCTTGACTGATGTCCGCACCATCAATCAATGATCTGTCACATGATCTCGCCGATCATGATCTACCACATGATAATTTCATCGCAAATGATATCAAGTGGACAATATCACTCACCATTCAGCTACTGAACCTACAATTACTTGTCCAGAAGACTTGTTTACTCCGCACCAGATTCGTCTCGCTTGATTATTTTGGCAAGCCAGGAGGCTCTCTTTTAAAGAGGGAGGTGAAATTGAACAATGGAACAAAGTGGTTGAGGACGAGGTCATGCTTCAAAGAAGAGTTTGATGAACCTTGAACTTTATTCTATCAACTTCTAAAATTATACGTTGTGGAAAGTATTTACAACTACCTACGTATATTAAAAACAAGAAGGCTGTCCTCAATATTGAAAACAGAGACGATAAATTTTTCATCTGGGCAATTCTATCCCATCTACATCCACAATCAACACATCCAGAGAGAGTTGCAAAGTATTACTCATACTGGGAGCAACTTAACTGTGAAGGATTGACATATCCAGTTAAAGCATCCGATAAAAAGCTGATTGATACATTTGAAATAAACAACAACATTTCAATAAACATCTATATGGATGAAAATGGTGAAATTGTGCCAGTAGGAATAACTAAAGTTCTTCGTGAAAAACATGTGCATTTGCTTTTAATATTCAATGAGGATGGTGAGAGTCACTATTGCTTGATAAAGGACTTGAGCCGTCTTTTAGCAGGCTGTGATGGTCACAAACATAAACGAAAACGTTTTATCTGTCCTCTATGCTGTTCGGGGTGTACAACTCAAGAAAGGTTAGAAAAGCATAAAAAGTTATGTAAATAAAAGACATGTTTTTAATTTCCCTGAAACATTCTAGTACGTTTAAATACTAACATTAGAATATCTATAAATTGTTTTAAAGTTGTAAAAATTGTTGTAAGTTGTTGTAAATTGTTATAATTCAATTACTCAAGATTTACAATAGTCTAACTACAAAGACTCCTCCTCAGTGTCAGATTCGCAGCGCAGACCTAAGAAGCCGCACCACACGTGAAGAGGATTCCCGAAGATTCCCCTTCACGAGATAATTAATTACTATAGATTTACAAGAGTTTAATTACTAAAGACTCCTCCTCAGCATCAGATTCGCAGCGCAGACCTCAGAAGCCGCACTGCACATGAAGAGGATTCCCAGAGATTCTCCTTACGCTAGGGGAAATCCCTTTCACACAAAGAAATTTAATCTTTTCACACAAAAGAATTTAATTAGTTCAAGCTGAGAATAAAAGCGGTAAGTAATATTCTTAAATTAATTAATTGTTTCATAAGCAAATGTATAATTGTTTCATAAATTAATTTGAATTTCCCACTTCAATTTAAATTTCCGCTCTCGTCTCAATTCTCCTATCCCACTCCCGTTTCAATTCTCCTATTAGTACAGCAGATTTGGGCACAAAATTGATGGTTTTGTTCATTTTGTGATAAAAGCATGAAACTTTGTGAACATGGGCAGTTTGACACGCTGAAAAAGATAGGATATAGAGCCACCCCGAAAAGTGCCCTCGAATGCTATTTTTAGATAGGGCTACTAGAGCCCAATCCCCAGAACTGAAAACTGGTGTAACTTGGGAAATAAACGACGAATAAATACAACAATTGGGATTCTTAGCAACATAAACATGCTGAGAAACATGGACTGCATGGCTAATCAATAAAGGCCCCCAAAATCTATTTTTAGAAAGGGGTGCTAGGGCCCAATCCCCAGTACTGAAAACGGGTGTAACTTGGGAAATAAACCACGGATGTATTTTTTGCAAGATCGACATGCTGAAAAATATGGAGTGCATGGCTAATCAAAAGTGCCCCCAAAAGCTATTTTTAGAAAGGGGTGATAGAATTAAAAACGGATAGTAGCAATTTATTCTTTGTATAACGATAACGAGATAAACGAGTATGGGCCCATTCGAAAATGTTCCTCACGTCTGTTGAATTACGCTGGGACACTTGAATATCGGAACATTTCGGAATGGGCCCATACTCGTTTATCTGGTTATCGTTATACAAAGAACAAATTGCTACTATCCGTTTTTAATTTCATTAGTTATAGCAGTTATATCAGTTACATTAGTTTTACTGTTGTATACGTTTTCATTTCAGGGGATTGGGCCCTAGCACCCCTTTCTAAAAATAGCTTTTGGGGGCACTATTGATTAGCCATGCACTCCATATTTTTCAGTATGTCGATGTTGCAAAAAATACATCCGTCGTTTATTTCCCAATTTACACCCGTTTTCACTACTGGGGATTGGGCCCTAGCACCCCTTTCTAAAAATAGCTTTTGGGGGCCTTTATTGATTAGCCATGCAGTCCATGTTTCTCAGAATGTTGATGTTGCTAAGAAAACCAATTGTTGTATTTATTCGTCGTTTATTTCCCAAGTTACACCTGTTTTTCACTTCTGGGGATTTGGCCCTAGTACCCCTTTCTGAAAATAGCTTTTGGGGGCATTTTTGATTATTCATGTACTCCATGTTTCTCAGCATGTTTAAGTTACTAAGAATACCAATTATTGTATTTATCCGTCGTTTATTTTCCAAGTTACACCTGTTTTCGCTACTGGGGATTGGGCCCTAGTACCCTTTCTAAAAATAGCTTATGGGGTATTTTTCGATTAGCTATGTACTCCATGTTTCTCAGCATGTTGAAGTGTCTAAGAATACCAATTATTGTATTTTTCCGTCGTTTATTTCCCAAGTTACACCTGTTTTTCACTTCTGGGTATTGGGCTCTAGTTGCCCTATCTAAAAATAGCATTCGAGGGCATTTTTCGGAGTGGCTCTATATCCTATCTTTTTCAGCGTGTCAAACTGCCCATGTTCACGAAGTTTCATGCTTTTATCACAAAATGAACATTGCACCCTGAAAACTGCTGTACTATATCCCACTCCAGGTTCAGTTCTTTTCAAATTAATAAATTATATTTCTTCATTTTTTCTAGATTTAGAAAGTCAAAGAAACTAGTAAGTATGAATTAAATGTTGTCTTCAAATTCAATTCTCTGAATTTCTCGCTTCAATTTAAATTTCCGCTCTCAACCCAATTCTCCTATCCCCCTCACGCTTCAATTCTTTTCAAATTAATAATTATTATTTCTTCATTTTTTCTAGATTTAGAAAGTGAAAGAAACTAGTAAGTATGAATTAAATGTTCCCCTCATATTCATTCAAGTCTCCTGCTGTAAGACATACAATGTTAACAACATAAGTAAATAAGGTTAAATAGTGTTTATCATACTGTTGATTAAGACTTCACCCGCTCTGTGTTTTATCATAAACCTCACCCGGTCTGTGTTTTATCATAGACCTTGCTCAGTCCGAGTTTTATATTAACATAATCCAGACCACACGGACACTTTGACCACTCAGGCCGCTCGGACCACTAAAGAATTTTTCAAAAATTCAATTTTCTTAAAACTAATAAGATAAATTAATATTCATCATTTTTATCGTCTAATTAACACCACCCCTCTCAGACTCGAAAGGCTATTGACAAATGCTCTGGCCAATGTTATGAGAGGCCATGTAGAACCCCTATGCAGCGTAGACTGTTTGTTGCAACAACCGTTTGGTGAGCTTCAGAACAGGTGGCTGAAGACTTTCCCATGTATGAGAAATTCTTGGACCCGGGAGGCCCTTAGTGGGCAGATAATGCTGCCCACCAAGACCTCGTTAAGTTTGTGTTTTATTTTTCGATCTTTTTGATGAACTAGGGAAGTAAATAATTTAAACTGGTCAGACACTTTAAATAAAAAGTAACAAATCTTTCAAACAACTAATTTCTTATTTTAATTAAAGAAATGGATATGGCTAAAGAACTGGTCGCGTATGAGCCAATAAAAGTAATTTTATTAAAACATGTCATAATCAACAGAATAAGAATGAACATAGATAAAATACGATTCCAATGTTCTTTCCCTGGCATTTATAAAGGGAAAGAAGATTGGGAAGAAGACATGAATAAAATTATAAAATGGGAGCAGGAGGTGAAGGATGGCAGAGAGTGGCTTAGCAGGTATGATGATAATATGATGAAGAGGATTGAAAAGGAGCAGCGGATGATAGATGGTAAAAACTTTATGTCGAGAACGAAACTTTGAAGAACGTTGTTTGTTGTTGTTATGTTAATATTATTGTTTTTATATGTTTATACGTATATATTTAAAATTTATTTATTTATTTATTGTGAGAAAAACAGTTATTTCTCTGCATTCGTGAAACTTCAACTAACATTCAATTAACACATTTTCTTCCAAAAATCTACAATGTTCTTTCAACTCATCTAATGGGTTGTGTGATATTGCGTCAAAGTTGTTCTTTATTAAACGATGACATACCAACACGTATGCAAATGTTCGATATCTCGGCCACACCATTCCAACATCATTCCAGTCAAGAATATCTTTAGAAATTAACATCAAGTCATAGCATAGTGATGCAACAATTTTCGGATGATAACTTAAGCAATGTATCTTTCGTCAGGAATATATGTGTTTTCACTTATCTGCTAGCAGTTTGTATTAAACACATGAATTCATGTTGAAAACAAGTTTCTCCTCGTTCAACAAAATAACAAGTCTTTGTAGACATATTCAGGAGATATTTGAATATACTCAATATCCATCAGCGTCCAACGTTTCCAATACATAACCATAATCAACTCTTTAAAGACGAGATGTTTTATAAGGGAAGTTCCACAATTTCATTGTTTAGAATCTTATGCAAAGGAAAGTCTGGGAAAGTTTCTAATGATTCGGCAATCTGATTTCCGAGAAAAAACGAGGCAACCAGGTTGTCTCTCGCTGAAGAGTTAATTGTGAAAATCAAGGATAAAGCATTAGGAGATTGGGGTGAAAAACTACTAATTGACTCTGATTGTTTCATGTTATAAGTTGTCTTAAATTACTACATTCAATTATAGATAAATAATACTAAATTCAATTAATGAAACAGAAAATGAAGTTGATGACTTACATGATGCCTATATCTATTTAAAAACTATAAGAGAATATACCAGCAGATTAACAATCAGTATAATAAAAGAAGCGCATTCCTTTATCATATACGGAAACTATGGTGAATTTGCGCAAAAACAGCGAATAACATGTTTCAATGAAGAATACTTTGAATATTGTAAACCTGAAGATATTAAAAAAGAACTAGCTAAACTCTTGGATGATAGAAATATTCAACCTCGTGAATTTCTGCGAAAGTTTTTACAAATACATCCTTTTCCAGATGGTAATGGTAGACTGGCGAAACTCTTGTATTGTTTCCTGACTAACAAATACAAAATATGGGAAGATCAACAAAAGGATATGAAGGCTTTAAGAAAATCTGACAAAAGTTTACAAGAATATCTAAGTCATCTCAAATCTCTTATAAATACAATGCATGCACCTAGTAATTAAAGATGGGTAAGCGTAAGAGACAGGATAGAAATAAACAGCGTACAAAGCGCGACGCATAAAGGGAATTAGAGGTAAAGGTCTTTTAAAACCTTCAAAATTGGATTGTCAAAACAGCGATTGGCATTACACCATTACCAGGCTTACAGCGCGAATTAAAACCGAGAATTAGGAAAAGGGTGGAAAAAGATAAACCTTTACAATTTATCCCTAGAGAAGTCTGGAGAGCTGCGGGGTACCAAAGAAAACACTGAATAAATTCGCATATGCTAAAAATCCGATTTCAAATAATGGCATCGCTAGCAGGAACTATTATTGCTTCAATGATTATTGATGATATGTTAAAAATGATGGCGGACAGGAAGCAACCGAGTTGATGAGAGGTGGTTATAAAGGAAGTCGGCATTAGGAAATTCTAGAAAGATGGGGTCTGCGTTGGCGCGAGCAACAGTTAGACAAGCAATTAAGCAAGGAGGAAGAGCAGTGACTAGAAATATTAGCAAACAAGCCGTAAAGAAATTTGCATTAAAAGGAGCAAAAGCAGCTGCAAAAGGCGGTGCAATAGCTGCAACTGGTTTAGGTGTTGAGACTGGTTTAAGGAAATTAGCTGGTGGTGGTGTGAGAAGAAAGCATAGAAAGTGACTTAATGGTGATAGGAAGACAATCAGAAAGCGTAGACGAAAGAAGAGAAAAACTGTTTGAACTACCCATAGTATAATATTTGCTATGTAATGTTCCAGAAGTTTCCACAAGATTCTAGAAACGAGAAATCCTGCAATCTGATTGGTTAATAATTCAAACACCACGTTCGATCAATCTATAAAATCGATGCGTAAAACCAAATCAGCTCAGTTGTAACAAGTCGTCGTAGAGTGCGGAGCTTAAAAAATCATTAAAGAGTCATGGCTGCAATTTATGAAGTTAGAGATGAAGAGGACCTAATCAAGTCATCATTTACTGTCCAGCCTGGTTCTAACAAATGGTTGTTAGTAGCGAAAGATACAATTAAAGATGGATCAGCTGTTAAATCAATGGGTATTTCTCATGCAGCACTGTCTCGTCTCCTGGAAATAGTTGATGAAAACATAAACGATCAATTCCAGTTCCGCGTAGAAGATGCTGAAAGTCTGTTTGAGAAGAACAAAGTACACATTCAATCAAAGCAGTATGGTGGCAGGATCACGCAGTTTCTAACACTATACACTGAAGTTTTGAGTAAAGAAGAAGCGCATGAGGACAAGCTGGAAATTTATCTGCAGAAAAATGGTGATTTCCCTCTACGACTCTGTCTTGGAATCCAAAGATGGAAGAATGAGAAGCCATCAAAGACGGGAATAAATCTAAAAGAACAAATGCTGAAAGCATTACATGGAAAGCTTGCTGATCTGAAAATGCTTCCACAACCATCCCGGAAAAGACCAGCGAGTGATGATGATGAGCAGATTCAAAAGAAGAAAAAGAAACAAGAAGAAGATCCGGCAAAGGCTGATGTTCTAGTGCAAGAAGCATATGCTGAAATTCTCCTGAAATACATTTTCAACAAAGCAAAAGAGTATTGTGAAAAGTGTGCAACTACAGAGATGTGGGCAAAACAAATTGATGCTGCTGATCATAAGCAAGATTGTATGGTACATAATGCTTTTAGATTTCTATCATTTCACATTAGTTATGTCAACTCCGACATGCTGGCTGAAGGGAAAGAATCGTTTAAGAAATCAATGTTTCATGAGCTGACAAAGAAGAATGGTCGACTGAATCAAACAATCAAATCCAGAGTTGAAAATCTGCATGATGAATTATCTCATCCAAGTCTTTTCTCATCGATGTATCTGTTGCAAATACTGAGCAGAATAATAAACAATTTAATCATGGCATTTGCCTAGACTGTTATTCATGAGATGTTTAAAATTCGTTGAACATTAGTTCGATGTTACATATATTAGTTCAATGTTATAGATATTAGCTCAATGTTATAGATATTAGTTCAATGTTGTAGCTAGATGTAAAGAACTTGTTATAAATAGATGTTACCTGTTGTATGAGATGTTTAAAATTTGTTATAAATATGAGTTACGATTTGAGATTTAAAGCACCGTTTTCTTTGATTTTATCTGGAGTAAGCGGAAGCATTTAAACGACTTGGGTAGAAAATCTGTTGAAAAATTATAACAATATAATTGATAATGGCAGACAATATCCCAATCTTATGTGGATCTCGGGAACAAATCAACCGGAATTGTTTGAGCGCGTTAAAAAAAGTTTTAACGGGAGTTGTCGATTTATTACTGAGCTACCTGAAAACTTGTACGAAGAAATCGAAAGATCAGACAAAAGATTAACTATTGTTGTCGATGATTTAATGCATGAAATTGCCAATTTTAAAGATTTGGGAAAATTTTTCACAAAAGGAAGATCTCATCTAAACATCAATGTAATTGTTATGATGCAAAACCCTTTTCCAAGAGGAACAGAAATGAGAAATTTAGCTCTCCATACTCAGTATCAAGTTCTTTTCAAGAATCCTCGAGATAGAAGTCAAATTAGATTTCTTGCACGGCAAATTATGCCCTCATCTCCAAAAACATTCCTTGACATTTACAATGATGCAACAGCAAGAATGTACGGCTACTTACTTTGTGATTTCTTGGTTGCTTTTACTGGATATGTCAATCCTTCACAATTAAGTTCATCCAAGTATGGACGATACTTTGTAACCCTCTGTGGATCTTTTGCTGGTGGATGTAGAGCGGATAAAATTGCCCAGATGAAGCATTTATCGTCTTCGTTCTGTACATTGATGATGGCTCGCTTGTTTTTAATGTATGTTGGTAGTTGCAAATACTTTCCACCACGAATTGCATCATAATCAAACATCTTCACTTGCAGTTGGGTAAACTTTGTAAATATCCAACCACTTGCATTCTCCAAGAATTCATCAACCTTATCTTGTAGTGTGTTGATAGCTTCAACTATCTGATCTTCAACATAGTCATACTCTGTCCTTAACAACGCCTGCACGGTGGTTCTGAATGTGGGTGGTGGTTCTGTAACCATAGACTTATCACCATACTTTTTAAATTCAGCATCAATAGTGATATAATACTTTATCTCCTGCTTGTGGCCTGGCAATTCTTCTTTAATTTCTCGAATAGTATGCTGTGTGATTCTTGCCCAGTCTTTAATATCTTCTTCTTCGGTATATATCCTGAATGCTTTCTTATCCATCTTGTTCATGTTCTTACCTTCACCAACTAATTTATTACAACCCTTATTAATCCCGGACCAGAACTCAACTCCCAAATGACATGGAGATTAGAGCAGCATTGTTCCTGGTTGTTCAAGGTTGCTCAGGCCCTTGTCAGTTCTCCAGACGAATACGCCAACAGGCAATCATTTGCAACAAATCCAGACCCGAAATTCACAACATCAAAAAACCTCAATGACCTTATCCTACTACTACACCAGCCGAAGAACATCCCTACGCAAGAAGACAACTCACCTTCTGCGAATGCTCAACAGCTGCTCTGCAGCTTCCACAGAGGAGACATCATCAGGAACAACGGCTCTCATGCAACTACAACAAGCCAATCCAGCAAACACCCTACCAAACCTTAGTGTCACTATGCCATCTGTTTCAACCTCCCAAGCTGTCACAACCATTACCACAATACCAACTACATCTCTGTCGTCATCACCACAAACCACACCAGTGACATACCATCCCATACAACAAGCAAGTCCATACATTTTCAATACACTTCCTTCATACCAACCCCAAGTAATACCCCCTCAACACTTTACTCAGCAGACTCCTACTGCACCAGCATACCCAACCAATCCACTGCAGCCTTCCACTTGCACCACAAATCCTCCGTCACTACATCCATATGCATCAACAGCAACATCTATGTTATCAACACCAGCCAAGATTTCAAGAACACATGCAATCAGTCCTCGCATGTCTCCATTTACCACAACTTCAGCTCCATCAACATCTCCTCGATTTCATAATGCAGCATTTCCAGTAACCTCCAGCATTCCAGGAATACCTACTACTCTTCTCTCCCAACAAATGTCGCACACTGGTTTCACAGTTCCTAAAACTCTGCCACTATTCCAAAATGCAGCCTTTACACGCCACAACAGCTGAAGAACACATCAACCTCCCCACCAATAACCCAACAGCAATAATCTCCGCACCTCACACAAAAACTGTTCATACATCTGACAGAGACAGTCCCATTTCCCATGCAACAGGCCAGCTTCACAAACGTCAACTGGTCTTTCAAAGTGACAACTATGAGCCTATACAGCCGAAAGTGCTGGACCTACCAGCATACCAGAAAGAGGAAGGAACAAAAGACGATGAACCACTTGATCATAAACCAAAAACCAAGAAAAAGAAGAAGCACGGCGGGGAGGTACAGGAGCTAACATTTGACGCCTTCTGATCCTGCACCCCAAAGAAGAAGCAGAAGGCAAAGAAACATTAACATCTTATCAATTCTTTTCATGCAGATGAAACTTTCATCCTCTGTTATTATAATAATGTTCTGTTATGATTTCTTTTACAGTATCTTCAGTTCAATATTTTTATACAATGCATTTACAGTATTCATTGCACTTTCATTGATTTTCTGCTGGCATTTTCCGTGTTTTAATTTCTGAATTTCTTTCATTTTTCTTCCTTTCCCCTCCAGTTGTTCCCCATTATTCTGCACATGTTTCAGCAGCGATACTGTTCTATACATTGCCGCAGCACACATCTTCATTGTCACAGGGCACCCTACAAAGTAACAGAGCATCTTAACTCATGATTTAATGCGGGCTGGGCAGGTGGGTTTGAAGTGGAGAAAACAGTAGCGAAGTGATCATCCCTGTGGTAACATTTCTGGCACCTCTAGCTTAAAACTCATAAAGACTAACGGATGGATAGGCTATGCTTTCACAGTTTGTATTCATACTGAAAATCAAAATCAAGTGAGCTTTTACCCTTTTGTTCTACATGAGATTTCCGTTCTCATTGAGCTCACCTTAGGACACCTGCGTTATCATTTAATAGATGTGCCGCCCCAGCCAAGCTCCTGACCTGATAGTCGGAAACAGAGACTTGCGAATGTTCCAGTGGGAACAGCAACACATACATTGTGATCCTTGTTCAGGCAATAGTGAATGCATGTGTCAATTATGAAAGTCTTACAACTGCCAGGTTTTCCTTGGAGAAGAGGGAATTTCTTCCAATCGTATTGTTCATAGTTTTATGTTAGAGCTGCGAATAAGGATGTCTAAGTGTAGAAAACCATCTGACTTCCTTTCAACGGTACACTTGGGTGAAAAGAGGAAGCCTGTGATGTTGTTAAAGAAATTGGGAGAAGTTGTCTGCGGTACATATTATTCAAAGCAAGCAAGCACTCCAATTAGGACAAGACAGTTTTGATGAAGTAGCGTTTATGTCCCTCATTTTCTAGTGTGGATTTGAATTGGGATGGATCACCGAAGGTATAAGGCATCAATTCTACAGCTTTATTGAAATACAGAACTTGTGGCTGGATGTCAGTGCCATTACGCAAAATGGTGTCAATAACTCTGTGCGGGAGAAAGGATAACATATATTGGAAGAAGTAGACAGGGTTGAAAAGGGAGACATGTCTCAAACCCACAAGAACGATCTTTTCTTGTGGATATTCAGATAAGATGGGACTGGTTTCATCTACCAGACGTAGCCACTAGAGCAAGGAGAGCTGACCATGCTGCGCTTTTCTGAAATAATACTTCTGGATGACAGGATTGTCTCTCGCCTTCTCAACTGGATCAGGAACGAGAAACTCTTTACGGGAGGCATTTGTTCAAGTTACTTTTTTAGATGCTTAGAGAAGAGACATGCCTTGCTCGCAGATGTCTTAACACATTGCATACCTGATTGCCGCAGTTGAAGGTCTGATGGTCTTGCAGTAGAATGCATCATAGTGGAAACATTCTTTCGCTTTGGAGACATAAGAGGAGACATATTTTAGTATCATACCTTTGCCATAAGTTGTTTGCACATCCATAGAGCAATGAAGAGTTTGCAAAAGTGGTTCTATATAGCCTTGTACTCCCTGGCTATATGATTCAGAGGTATGAGAAAGGTGCAAGAGCTGTGCAGTGTTAACTATATCGACTGTAGTGGGACCATCATGTACGGGAAGGCTAGAATTGTGAGACTGTTGATACTTGTTGAGATAGTAGAAAAGTGAAGGACAATTAGTGGGTAAATCACCATGTATGTGCTGATTGTCAATATAAGGTATGTTGTTGAGCCACACAAGTAAGTGGATGTGTACTGTGCCCCTTTTTTGAAATTCGAAGCGGTAGAAATAAGTTTTCACATTTCTCTTGTTGCGAATATGATTATAACTGAATATATGTCTAGTCAGTCCAGTTAGTGCTGTTACTCCCACATGAATAACCTCCTACAATTTGTTCCAAAATGTGAACGAAGTGAATAGTTTCAAAGCAGGGCGCTCTGGTCGGGCCATATCCAGTGTTGTGAGCAAAAGATTCAAGACACATAGGCAATGGAAATGACCATTCTAATGGACTAATTGTAATAAATAGGGAGGGAAGCCCAAATTGTCTAACTGCATCTACAAGATACAGATGTTGCCAGTCCCAGTAGCCGGTGGGGAAAGGTTTCTCTTGTTAAGAGTGAAACGAAGTTGCCAAGTCAGTTAATGTGCTGTTCATGCATGCAGAATTAATGGCACCAGCAATGGTCTTGTAAGGCCATCTTTGAACACAAACTGTAGAAGATCAAATTTCATGCCATAGTCAGCAATGGAAGAGGAGCACTTAGTGATAAAAGAGATTTTAGAACTTCTCCTGTCAGCTGCACCTTCAACAACTCATTCACACCAACTCTTATATGGATAGAGATTAGGCCACAGGGCACATCCAATAACCTCCCATTTGAAAAATTAAAAAATGCTTGGCTCCTCTTTATGAGTGACAAGATCATGACGGATATCATAGAAAATTTTTTTGTGGACATATTACTGCGCATCAGGTATTGAAATTCATTTTCACAAATCAGCAGGGTCTGGGAGAGACATAATTTTCTCCGGAACTGTTATCTTTGAACATGTAAGTTTCAAGAGGCCTGTCTTTTTACGATATCCATACTTTAATCGCTGATACTTTCCAGTATCCACATTAAAAGGTCTCAGTGCTTGGATATGTGAAGATTTTAAAGTCCGTAGCTCTGCAGGAATGTCTTCTATACGTGGAACAATGTAGTTGTTCTCTTTGCACTGGCAACTAGCTTTACCTTTGCATTTCTTATTTAATTTGAAACCTGGCATGAGATTATCAAACAACAAGGAGCTACAATTAGGGCAATAGCTCCATGAAAGACTTTTCACCCACAGCCCTAAAGAATGAATAGTTCTTTCTGTTGCAACGTTTGCAAACTGGGCTGTTATGGTATTCATGGATCTTTCAAATTCATCCTCCTTTTTCCGCAGCAATTGCAGGTGATTAAGCTTTCTTTCAGCCAAATTTTTGCCTGTGTCCAGCATAAAGCATAGCCTTTTCTGCCAGTATATTTTTGCAATATCTAAATTCTATGCAATTGGCATTTTGATGTGAATAAGTGGTGCTATTTATGTAATTATACAACACAATTTATTGACAAATACCTTGAATAAAGAAGTCAAGTGTATGAAGGCGAATGAACCACTGGGTCGAGAAAGAAACAAAAAAAAGTATAAATTGAATGATATCATGTTTACACATTTTATACATCAACAACAAAAGATGGCAAGTGTGAACAATAATATTGATGTACGTACAAAGATGGACTGGTATATTTAGTTTAAGTAGGACAATTACCTGTGACAGTCTTAGATACTTTGTGAATGCAAGAGAGAAATGGACTTCTCTGCCTAACAGTCAACTACAATTATAAAGCAATGTAAAAATATTACTGATATATACAGAAATTGAATGAACAATAAATTAGGAAATGAATAGTATGTAACAGAAAACGCAAAGAGAGAAAAAAAATATCTTTTTCTTTGACGGATTGGTGTAATTAAAACGCAGTATGTCTTGAAAATTGTCCCAAATTGAGTTATCATATACAACATATAGTGTGTATCATACAAAAAGGATAAACATGAAATATAGGAATGATAAATCTAGCAAATGACAAAGCATATATATACATATAATAATGAAAAGAAGATTGAAAACTATACCTGTATTATACCAGCACTTTCAAGTGTATAGCTCAGTGAGATTCAGTATGAAGAGTGACAATGTTATATTAACGTTGAAATAAACTAGCAGACTCGACTTAAGAGAGTGAATAAGCTTTGTGAAACACAGGTCTGTTCGCCGTGAACGTAAGACAGAAATGCCGTCATTGAATTTGTACAGTTAGAAAATAGGATTCTAGAATGTGTCACACAAATTTTGTTTTCACACCTCTATAAATTAGGATTTACATTGTACATGAATAAAAAATATATCATTGAAAAGATCTCTTCAAGAGCTTTCGAATGATGTATACATTGTATGGATTATATTGTGTAGTTGCGGTGTTATTTGCGAAAAACACCATTTAGCTTTCCGTTTTCTCCTCAAAACAATGGATTTCAGAAGATTTCTGAATCAAACCAAGAATCAGCCCTTCCGAGGGTTGTAGCATGTTCATTAAAGATTATAGAGACATGTAAACTATACCATCTTGAAGATCTCGTTGAGATCTTTCCAATTATGCATACTTTTATAGAGTTATCATGGAGATATCAGGGGGAAAAAATCATTTTTTTCAACACACCTTAATTTCAAAGGAGCAATAACAGGACCATTATATGTCACGCGATTTCTAGCTCCCCAAGGGGATATGTTACAGCAAAGCACAATATCTCATATGAAAGCTTTTCGTCTACTGAGTTACAAGATATAAAAAAATTGAAATTGGACAATTAAGGGGGAAGTAACACATGTTTTAAATTACAAAATTCCCCATACTCGCCCTTATAAATCGGCTAAAAAACTGCTGATATTCAGGCAGGAATGGAGAGATGTAACAAGCCATGGAAAATTTCATATGAAAGCTTATATTTTTCTGAGTGACATTATATGGGATAATTTCCATTCAATTCAATTCATTTCAATATTGAACACCCTGCAAAGGGTGTGATACTGTACAATAAACATATAATAATACTGCTAATATTGCTATGTTATTGATACACTACATTTGCGGAAATAGACTCATTCAATAGCTATCGTATTCAAGTTTGGAAATGAAATTGGACAATTAAGGAGGGAGCAACACATGTTTTCAAATGAAATATTTCCTATATGGAGCCCTATAATTTGTAGTGAAAAGTGCCCTTTTTCAGAAGCAGCAAGTAAATGGCGGTAAATAAGTGATGAAAAAGATAATGAATGATGAATCTCATGGAAATTGCAATGAAACATATCAATTGTTACGCAGATGAGCATCTTGATACTAATAAACAGACATTCGAAGAAGTACATTTCAACAATTCAGCTATGCTATAAAGTTCATGGAAATAATTTAAGAAGAGTTATGTGGGTCCGGAATGTCCACGTCTGTGTTATCAGAGCTGACCATTGAAGAATATATTATTGACTTCAACATATTGCTGTTCTGGTTATCTACAAAATGAAGATCAACATGAACGCTAATATAGAAATTGTAAATATCACATGTATATACATGTATATACATTAAGTATATAGTCGGAGATGGAGTAGGGCAAATAAGTGCAGTTATGTCCAATTTTGTAAAAGTTGGGGCTACATGGAACATCATTTCTCCTAAAGTATGGTCAGTTACTGTCTATGTCAATGTTGAACATGTATTCACACTGTGAAAGCATAATGAAGTCTTATATAGTAGGAGTTATAGAAAGAAATTACATTGGCAGATGTTAAAACATTAAATATTTGGTAGTATATATATATATATATATATATATATATATATATATATATATATATATATATATATATATATATATATATATATATATATATATATATATATATATATATATATATATATATATATATATATATATATATATATATATATATATATATATATATCTGTAGTCCAATATACTGTTCACTGGTATAGATGCTTGCTCACTGTCCTGCTTATATAGGAAAACTCGAATAGAAAAATTTACATATATTGTATACATGTGTATATTATGCAGAACGTAAAAAAACATGGGTGGGTTGCATGCATTTGTGCCTGCCCCTAGATCTCAATGGACAGAGAACAATAATTTGTTCATCATCTCTAATGAACACATATACTTAGGATAATTTTCAATTGAAGTATGGATTTCATACTTCAATTTCCTTCTCAAGAAAACAAAGCCCCGAAATACAAATAATCACATCTCCCAACGCTTGGAAAAACCATTTGCTCCTCCGATAATAATCAATTTCTAATATCTCCTCATTAGATTTACAATATGATTGTGTTCTCTCATCTTAAGAAGCTTTGTCATCAGCCTTAACCAAAGCCCCCCCCCTCCCCACCTATCTCATAAGAAGCGGTTGAAAGATGGCATGAATAATTTTCAAACATAACCAGCTTAGGCGTGATAGAATCATAATATCTTGTAGAAGACCCCATGTGAGTAGGATATAAAGAAGCAAACTTATCTCTGAACAGATGTTGTGATGGAAAAACGCAAAGCAGGTTGCAGAAGGTTTGCCATGCTTCCCTAAACATAAATCTTCTAGTTAACTATTGGGTAGATGGGAAAGGGAATGATGAACAATTAATTAAATACATACCTCCAACAAACATTATGCCATTACCAGTGTCGCCATTTGTCCAAAACAGTTCCTCGGAAAGAGGAACGCGCATTCATGACAGTCACTTGGAAAATCAGGAATGCAGCAGGTACTCCCAGAAGAGAATTCCTTTATAGCATCAGTTAATGTACCATTAAAGACGCTGTTTTGCAATTCCGTGGTCTTCCAACTAATTTTTTCTTCGACAATGTTTTCGTAAAATCATCAAGATTGAATCTGTTATCAATTTGTCTTGGGAGATGATTCCTTCGTAGGGGGAAAACCAGCTTGTTTTGCCAGAATCTGCTTCCCCGACACAGCAAAGCTTTTTAGTTTTTTGTGGAAACTGGTCTTTTAAAGCCAACTGATACCATTTTTGTAAGAAAGAAATCAATGTTTCCTCATCGGGCATGCTGTTTTTCAGACTTTGTACGAATATCTGCGGCAAGGGTACAGTATATTCTTTGTATGTATAGCTTACATATGTTCAAGGCGAGATCGCACCTGTGAAAAGCAAGTGAACAATCTAGTTACGAAATGTGAAGCACAAATTCTTTTTCCACAAATCTTACTTGACATGAATAAGACCAAATAAAACTTCAAAGCAATGGCTTACCGATCTCGTCTCCTGGAATTGCATCCATGATGAAGGATTTCTTTGAAAAAGAGAAACACATGCCATACGGCTTAACTTCAACAAGGTCATATTCTATTTGTATCTGTCTGATTATGGTACATCCTTTGTATGATAGTATGCTGTTAACTGGGTTTAGAACTGGTGCCAGCACATTTGCAATTTGAGAGTTGCTTAACAGTGAATGCAGAAACTGTGTAACCCTAGCTGCTTTGACGAAGGCGTATTTTCCTAAAACAGAAAGAGAAAGAGAATTACTGATAAATAAGAGGACTTTGCTCAGTAACACAATTACTGACGTCATAATGCTAAAACAAACCCATGTGAAAGTAAAATTCTTAATATTAACGATTCTTACCGTTGGGTACCTTCTTGTAAATGTAGCCTCTGTGTAGCCTTGCATTGAGTCTTTCCATTGCTCGTTTGATCAAATCGATTGTAGCACAGATTTTATTTGTTGGTTTCTCTGGCAAATTGCTACTTGTAGACTGCGCATCAGTGTCTTCTCTTGCATCCACTAGGTCATATTGGAAATTAGTGTACTTTATTTGGCCAAGCGCCGTCAAGAAGCGGTCTGCAAGCTCCGTTTTACATTGCCGTGTGATGGTGATTCTGACTGTGCTGATTCCAAATTCCGAATTCGTTGGAACACTGTGATTTGCCAGTTGTAAACCTGAAATGATAATAATAATAATAAATAAACTTTTTAATTCTAATTTGTTTATGTTTAGCTAGGCCAACGTCATAATTATTGGAAATGTATAGTGGAGCAATATTTACCTGTGGTTGCATGAATGCAAGATGATGTGTATTGTCTTGCTCCGTCACGAGCAAGTCTCTCAGCATATGGCAAGTTGTGGTCCTTGTTCGTCTGGCATAGTGTTGCTGCGTAATAAGCGATCAGGCCTTCTTTGTTTCTTGCTTTTATTGGTCGGCAGTTATCGATTTCTAATCCTGATGGCAACATCACTTTGGAGAATTCATTTTCTAATTGCTTGATCTTGTGGTTAGGGACATCGACCACTATCCAAAAGCTTATTCCTGGTTTTATCTCCGAGTCGGTAGCATTTTCTTCAGTTTCTTCAGTTTCTTCGTTTTGCTCTTCATTAACTTGTTCTGCTCTTTCGTTTTGCTCTTCATTAACTTGTTCTGCTCTATTGTTTGCGGGCTTTTTCTTTCTAACTTCGATACCTGTTATGCAAGTCCATATGATAATCGTGTCTTTGTGACCCCGTAACAGCATTTCCAATTGTCTTCTTTTTGCTGCAATAAGGTTTTCAGCTAAATCTGCATCGTTTGTTGTAGTATTCCATAACACTCTCAGACTGATGACGCTGTACGAACTGGCGATCACAGGAACAACGAAATTCTCCAAAGCTTGAGATAGCGTCTTTGACCCAAGTCTTCTTGCTGGCCGCATATTACAAGCCATTCTGATTTCTCTGTTAACTCAGGCCTTTTCTGTACTTTATTTATAATATATATATATATATGCAAAGATGACGAATATGAGAACACAAAACTTAGCTGAAAATCACAAACTGTAATAACCTAATTATCAGCAAAACGATGGCTCCAGCAAGATATCAGAAAGCAGTGAACATTTACCTGGATATATATATATATATATATACGTATAATTAAGTTATGCATACGCAGTTCACAGTGCTAGACTGAAATAGAAGCTTTTTAGTACTACTAAAGAAAGAAAAAGACTATTAGTATGCAACTCTGAGTTTCATGATCTCTCAATCATCAGGCATACAACATGTAATTGCAAATGAAGAATGTATACCAGTTTATTTCTATAGAATGCTTAGAAGAATTCTAAAAGAATTCTAAAAGAATTATGGCGCTGTAGTAGTAAAATGCTATTTACAGAGATTTTTTATGATTAGCTTATTTTGATGTCTACACTTGCTTATAAATTCTGATTTCCTATTTAGTAAATCACTTTCACCTATGGACCGAATTATGTATAATTTCTCTGTTAAACACAACTTGCAATAATTATTGCTTGGATTATTCTTCACTCTTTTGAATATTTTCCATCTTATATTCGGCGTTTTACTTTCTTTCTTTAATATGACCAGACGTATTTGAAAGTTCCGTACTTATATATATATATATTAGCATAGTATGTGTACACATATATATACAATGCCTTCGTTATATACATAAGTATTCTGCCATCTTTCTGGGTGTATTGGAGGGACCAGATTGTCAAGAAAAGCTCTCATTACCGTCCATTTAGTGAACATCCTCAACATTAAAGCGAAAATCCCTGCAGATCACTTAATATAACCCTACTCAACATCCACATTAGTGGTTTTTTTTAAATTCAACAATCCAGGCTTTCCTCTGCAAATTATTCCCATTTGATTTTAAAGTTATTAACATGCTCAATATCCATATGCAAGTAATATGTTGAGTTGCTCCTTTATAAAGCATTAACTGGAAGGCCGAGGTCCCAAGTGAACCACGGAGTGAAAGGTCTGCAGATAAAGGTCTGCAGCTTCCATCTGTTGTTTGCTACAACTAGCCCGATCCGCCATTTCAATAACTAGTACCAGGCTGCGAATTTGCGACGCAAGCACATGGAGCATGGTATAAGAATAAGATAAAGGTCTGCAGGTTGCCGTAGGCCAAATTACACTTTGTGTTTTCTTCTTTGCCCCTGCTTTGCTCGTCAGCAAGAAACCACCAAGCTTTTGCCCTCAAAATGTTCACACAATTGAGAAATGTGGAGGATTGGGCTATCTTTCAGTAATGTAAAGGTTTGAAGGTAATGTGGAGGGCTATCATCAGTAATATGGATGGTGCGGAGTAATGTGGAGAGCTAGCTTGAAGCAATGTGGAGGGCTATCTTGCAGTAATGTTCACGAAGGATGTTCAGTAGTGTGGAGAGCTATCTTGCAGTAATGTGGTGGGTGCGGAGTAACTTGAGGGCTTGGCTATCTTTAGTAATGTTGTTGATGCGGGGTAATGTGGAGGGCTGGGCTATCTTGAAGTCATTTGGAGGGCTATCAATGGTTACGTAGTGGCAATCATCGGTAATGACGAGGTTGCGGAGTAATTTGGAGGGACCAGATTGTCAAGAAAAGCTCTCATTACCGTCCATTTAGTGAACATCCTCAACATTAAAGCGAAAATCCCTGCAGATCACTTAATATAACCCTACTCAACATCCACATTAGTGGTTTTTTTAAATTCAACAATCCAGGCTTTCCTCTGCAAATTATTCCCATTTGATTTTAAAGTTATTAACATGCTCAATATCTTAGGCCTTGTGTATTTATCAGTTTATAATTCCAATGAGATTTGATTCACTAAAAAGTTTGAATAAATAAAAATCGACTATCTACTTATACAGTCTGTTCCTTCTTTTCTTTTTGTCTTGCGAGTTTGTCAAGCCAGCCCTGTTCTTGTTTTTATTTGCTTCCATCTGTTGTTTGCTACAACTAGCCCGATCCGCCATTTCAATAACTAGTACCAGGCTGCGAATTTGCGACGCAAGCACATGGAACATGGTATAAGAATAAGATAAAGGTCTGCAGGTTGCCGTGAAATAAATTACACTTTGTGTTTTCTTCTTTGACTAAAATTGCCATCTAAAACGTAAGAAAATCTGCAAATATGGAACTAATTAATTATAATTGCAACTTAAGATCCATTTTCATCTATTTTCGTTGGTATTTTTTCCAAATCTTAAGTTTTATTGCAAGATTACATAATTTTTTAGTCAAGAGACCCTGATAGGAGTCAGCTTGCTGGACGAAAAGCTACCTATACCTTTGAATCATGTTTGAATATTGATAATTTAAATTATTTTCTGTTTATTTATTCGTTTTTCCTTCAAATAAAATGAAGTAAATAGAAATAACAACCCTTGACGCTGCCCACTTTTTGAATGCCACTGTGCAGGAATGGACCGGTGGTTTTCGTCGATCATCCGGAGACTCCAATCGGTGTGCCCATTTCGGCCTCGCGTCTGGAAAAGACAGAGGGTTTGTTATTTTGAAGCCATGGTTACATAGAAGAATGTTGTGTGAACATTTTGAGGGCAAAAGCTTGGTGGTTTCTGGCTGACGAGCAAAGCAGGGGCAAAGAAGAAAACACAAAGTGTAATTTGGCCTACGTCAACCTGCAGACCTTTATCTTATTCTTATACCGTGCTCCATGTGCTTGCGTCGCAGAGTCGGAGCCTGGTACTAGTTATTGAAATGGCAGGTCGGCCTAGTTGTAGCAAAAAGCAGATAGAAGCAAATAAAAACAAAAAACAGGGCTGGCTTGACAAACTCGCAAGACAAAAAGGAAAGAAGGAACCGACTGTATAAGTAGATAGTCGATTTGTATTTATTCAAACTTTTTATTGAATCAAATTTCTTTGGAATTATAAACTGATAAATACGCAGGGCCTAAGAAAATTCATCCTGTTTTCTGTCTTATTCCCCACCACCTGTGGCTAGGCCAGTCCAGTTTTTATAGGCCTTGTTTTTCAAGAGCAGATTCGAGTGAAATAATATCGGTAAAAAACCAATAAAATATAAAAAAGGAGACAAAGAAATAGCAAAAAATAACACGGTAACCCCAACCCTTGTCTATGCATCTTGAGACCCCTACAACCCAACATGCCAAAAAGTACAGGTGTAGATAGTGTTCCATAGTATTATGGTAGGAAATTTGTTAAGAAACTTTGGTCGAATGAGGTGGTTATGAATTTATATTCCATCCTTTTGGTTGCTGTAGCGTTATAGCTTGAGTGCCAGAGTACTCTTTGACTTGCATAAATTGTCCATTCTTATTTTGATTAGCTACAATTTGTTTGGAGTTTATGTTATAAATGTGATAGGATTGAATTTTATTTCTATTTTGGGTTTGATTATTTTTTTTTATAATTTGCTGCTTTAGGTGTATTGGCGATATTATAATTGTCATGAACATGAAGCTGTTCTACATTTTTCATATTTTTCATGAGTTGCCACATGCTGTTACTCTCCAATACGCAAGAACCAAAGATGCAAGCATTGCAGCTCTAGGCGTGAAAGGAGTTGTTATCAATTTTTGATTGGTGTTTAAACTATTCATCAGAATTATGTTCATCGTTGTTGTTATGTCCAACTTGATAAGAAACTTTCGCTGTAGTGAAATTTGTAGAGGGAAATTTTTCCTGTAGAACTCAGTAGAACTCCAAAACACATCGATTACAGCAAGTTCATCATGTCAAGTCCAGGTCCGGTTTCAGAAGTTGCCAGCCAAAGAGGAATCCAGTCTTGTGTCAGCAGAAGTGATTACCAAAAATTGATTGCTTTGTGATTTCATAATATCAGTTTTTTGTGAGACATTTGTTTTGTTCAAATTTTATTCTTTTTTCATTTTCAGTTACTCAAATTTCACACAGAAACCAGATTCAGGTGTTTCAACCCCAGCAACAAAGAAAGTTATCTTAAAGCCAGAGTTTCCAATATCACCAATTACCACCAAGAACAAAGGTGATGGCTCAAATGAAGAGCCAATTTAAAAGTTACCAAGTGAGTGAAAAGAAAGACTAGCCAGTGCCAACCAACTGTTAAAAAACAAAAGCAAAGGAAAATGTGAAGTCAATGTATCAGCGGAAAGACTAACAGCAAATAAGCTAAACATGAAAGACTTATTACAGGCAGTTTTTTTATAAGCAACTTCGTTTGGGTCTAGTTAAAAAAGGTGCTCATTTTTGGCCCTTTTATGTCAACCTTTTAGCAGCAAAAGTTCCTTAGTACTGTAGTTGCTGAATTTTAACTGTATATTTTCTACCCTAAGAATATTATAGAATATTATAAATGCTAGAAAAACAGCACAATTTGGAGTTATAGGTTTTTGTGCAACATAAAGCGAAAAAAACCATACAGCAAAGAAGTACTATAAATGACATCACTTATTGTTACAATATAGAGACTTTGTATTGAAAGTGAAACAGACACCCCTCAAAAAAATGCATCACCTAATGAGTAACACTCAGTTGATATGTGAGTTTTTGACGGCATTTGCAAATGAATGCAAATAGCTCATACTTGATCAATCCTTGATATAAAATATAAAATGCAATGCCAAAGAAGGATTTAAAATTTAAAATGTTGAATAGGCCTTTCTTTCCTGAGTTACTATAGGTTGCTTAAAGTTAAAGGCCTTTCACATCTTGGTTGCTTATAAGCGATTGGTTATACAAGAACTGCAAACGGAGTAGCTACATATGCAGAACTGAAAGATCTAGTATAGGTAGATTTACTCTACAATCATTATCTTTACAGTTTGTTCCTGTCATGGTAACCTAGAAAATCTCCGGTTGCTGATAATAGAAAAGGGAAATTCAGCTCTTGTACCAAATATAACATTGCTATACACTCAAAAGCTGTCAATGTGTAGTGCTCCACAAGGCAATTTTGTATCATACAAAAGTACATGAAATTCCTTGCTAGCCTCTTTCATTGTCTCACTGGTGGAGCAATTATGCCCTACTGGTCCCACCGGTGGAGTTTAATGCCTTTGTTGGAGAATGAGACCAAGAAAATTCCTAGGAACTTGTAAACGTAAACAGGGTAAGCTTCCCTTGACTGGGCATAACATATGTTGTATGATATTTGTAATTTTCTAGTGATGCGCCCTTTCGTTGACAAGAGTTGTAACAATGAAGATGAAGTAGTAACATAATAGACCGGTTATTTATGGGGCCCGATAATAGACTGGTTAATTATTGGGGCCGATAATAGACCGGTTATCAAGCTCAATAAATCAGGCCGATATCCGTAGAAATATAGGGCCCCATATTTTGAGCTGGTTACTCTCAAGGTTATATAGTGCCCTATACCACAGGCCAATTTTTCTATGATAAATCTATAACATTGGACCCAATTTTCAATTTTTATTATACCTGATGAGATGGGGTGCAAAGAACCACTAGGTCAACATTGTTGGGCTCAAAATGCATCACATTTAGAGCTCCATAACACATTCCTGGAAATCACCTCAACAGGATTACCAAGATATGGCCTGAAAAGGGCTAAAAAGATTTTGAATCAAACATTCAATCATACAGACCCCGGACAATTTCCCTGTTAGCATCCCGGTTCATGCAAACCAGATGAAGCCATGCATCAACCCTAATGCTTGACTGATGTCCGCACCATCAATCAATGATCTGTCACATGATCTCGCCGATCATGATCTACCACATGATAATTTCATCGCAAATGATATCAAGTGGACAATATCACTCACCATTCAGCTACTGAACCTACAATTACTTGTCCAGAAGACTTGTTTACTCCGCACCAGATTCGTCTCGCTTGATTATTTTGGCAAGCCAGGAGGCTCTCTTTTAAAGAGGGAGGTGAAATTGAACAATGGAACAAAGTGGTTGAGGACGAGGTCATGCTTCAAAGAAGAGTTTGATGAACCTTGAACTTTATTCTATCAACTTCTAAAATTATACGTTGTGGAAAGTATTTACAACTACCTACGTATATTAAAAACAAGAAGGCTGTCCTCAATATTGAAAACAGAGACGATAAATTTTTCATCTGGGCAATTCTATCCCATCTACATCCACAATCAACACATCCAGAGAGAGTTGCAAAGTATTACTCATACTGGGAGCAACTTAACTGTGAAGGATTGACATATCCAGTTAAAGCATCCGATAAAAAGCTGATTGATACATTTGAAATAAACAACAACATTTCAATAAACATCTATATGGATGAAAATGGTGAAATTGTGCCAGTAGGAATAACTAAAGTTCTTTGTGAAAACATGTGCATTTGCTTTTAATATTCAATGAGGATGGTGAGAGTCACTATTGCTTGATAAAGGACTTGAGCCGTCTTTTAGCAGGCTGTGATGGTCACAAACATAAACGAAAACGTTTTATCTGTCCTCTATGCTGTTCGGGGTGTACAACTCAGATTTAAAAGAGTTTCAATACCAAAGACTCCTCCCCAACGCTAGATTCGCAGCGCAGACTTCGGTGGCGACACGTCACGTGAAGAGGATTCCCGGAGATTCCTCTTACGCCAGGGGAAAATCACTTTCACACGAAGAAATTTAATCTTTTCACACAAAGGAATTTTTTTAGTTCAAGCTGAGAATAAAAGCGGTAAATACTATTCTTTAATTAATTAATTGTTTCACAAGCAAATTTATAATTGTTTGATAAATTAATTTGAATTTCCCGCTTCAATTTAAATTTCCCACTCCCGTTTCAATTCTCCTATCCCACTCCCGTTTCAATTCTAGATCGACATGCTGAAAAATATGGAGTGCATGGCTAATCAAAAGTGCCCCAAAAGCTATTTTTAGAAAGGGGTGCTAGAATTAAAAACGGATAGTAGCAATTTATTCTTTGTATAACGATAACGAGATAAACGAGTATGGGCCCATTCGAAAATGTTCCTCACGTCTGTTGAATTACGCTGGGACACTTGAATATCGGAACATTTCGGAATGGGCCCATACTCGTTTATCTGGTTATCGTTATACAAAGAACAAATTGCTACTATCCGTTTTTAATTTCATTAGTTATAGCAGTTATATCAGTTACATTAGTTTTACTGTTGTATACGTTTTCATTTCAGGGGATTGGGCCCTAGCACCCCTTTCTAAAAATAGCTTTTGGGGCACTATTGATTAGCCATGCACTCCATATTTTTCAGTATGTCGATGTTGCAAAAAATACATCCGTCGTTTATTTCCCAATTTACACCCGTTTTCACTACTGGGGATTGGGCCCTAGCACCCCTTTCTAAAAATAGCTTTTGGGGGCCTTTATTGATTAGCCATGCAGTCCATGTTTCTCAGAATGTTGATGTTGCTAAGAAAACCAATTGTTGTATTTATTCGTCGTTTATTTCCCAAGTTACACCTGTTTTTCACTTCTGGGGATTTGGCCCTAGTACCCCTTTCTGAAAATAGCTTTTGGGGGCATTTTTGATTATTCATGTACTCCATGTTTCTCAGCATGTTTAAGTTACTAAGAATACCAATTATTGTATTTATCCGTCGTTTATTTTCCAAGTTACACCTGTTTTCGCTACTGGGGATTGGGCCCTAGTACCCCTTTCTAAAAATAGCTTATGGGGGTATTTTTCGATTAGCTATGTACTCCATGTTTCTCAGCATGTTGAAGTGTCTAAGAATACCAATTATTGTATTTTTCCGTCGCTTATTTCCCAAGTTACACCTGTTTTTCACTTCTGGGTATTGGGCTCTAGTTGCCCTATCTAAAAATAGCATTCGAGGGCATTTTTCGGAGTGGCTCTATATCCTATCTTTTTCAGCGTGTCAAACTGCCCATGTTCACGAAGTTTCATGCTTTTATCACAAAATGAACATTGCACCCTGAAAACTGCTGTACTATATCCCACTCCAGGTTCAGTTCTTTTCAAATTAATAAATTATATTTCTTCATTTTTTCTAGATTTAGAAAGTCAAAGAAACTAGTAAGTATGAATTAAATGTTGTCTTCAAATTCAATTCTCTGAATTTCTCGCTTCAATTTAAATTTCCGCTCTCAACCCAATTCTCCTATCCCCCTCACGCTTCAATTCTTTTCAAATTAATAATTATTATTTCTTCATTTTTTCTAGATTTAGAAAGTGAAAGAAACTAGTAAGTATGAATTAAATGTTCCCCTCATATTCATTCAAGTCTCCTGCTGTAAGACATACAATGTTAACAACATAAGTAAATAAGGTTAAATAGTGTTTATCATACTGTTGATTAAGACTTCACCCGCTCTGTGTTTTATCATAAACCTCACCCGGTCTGTGTTTTATCATAGACCTTGCTCAGTCCGAGTTTTATATTAACATAATCCAGACCACACGGACACTTTGACCACTCAGGCCGCTCGGACCACTAAAGAATTTTTCAAAAATTCAATTTTCTTAAAACTAATAAGATAAATTAATATTCATCATTTTATCGTCTAATTAACACCACCCTCTCAGACTCGAAAGGCTATTGACAAATGCTCTGGCCAATGTTATGAGAGGCCATGTAGAACCCCTATGCAGCGTAGACTGTTTGTTGCAACAACCGTTTGGTGAGCTTCAGAACAGGTGGCTGAAGACTTTCCCATGTATGAGAAATTCTTGGACCCGGGAGGCCCTTAGTGGGCAGATAATGCTGCCCACCAAGACCTCGTTAAGTTTGTGTTTTATTTTTCGATCTTTTGATGAACTAGGAAGTAAATAATTTAAACTGGTCAGACACTTTAAATAAAAAGTAACAAATCTTTCAAACAACTAATTTCTTATTTTAATTAAAGAAATGGATATGGCTAAAGAACTGGTCGCGTATGAGCCAATAAAAGTAATTTTATTAAAACATGTCATAATCAACAGAATAAGAATGAACATAGATAAAATACGATTCCAATGTTCTTTCCCTGGCATTTATAAAGGGAAAGAAGATTGGGAAGAAGACATGAATAAAATTATAAAATGGGAGCAGGAGGTGAAGGATGGCAGAGAGTGGCTTAGCAGGTATGATGATAATATGATGAAGAGGATTGAAAAGGAGCAGCGGATGATAGATGGTAAAAACTTTATGTCGAGAACGAAACTTTGAAGAACGTTGTTTGTTGTTGTTATGTTAATATTATTGTTTTATATGTTTATACGTATATATTTAAAATTTATTTATTTATTTATTGTGAGAAAAACAGTTATTTCTCTGCATTCGTGAAACTTCAACTAACATTCAATTAACACATTTTCTTCCAAAAATCTACAATGTTCTTTCAACTCATCTAATGGGTTGTGTGATATTGCGTCAAAGTTGTTCTTTATTAAACGATGACATACCAACACGTATGCAAATGTTCGATATCTCGGCCACACCATTCCAACATCATTCCAGTCTAGAATATCTTTAAAAAATTAACATCAAGTCATGGCATGGTGATGCAGCAACTGTTGAATGATAACTTAAGCAATGTATCTTTCGTCAGGAATATATGTGTTTTCACTTATCTGCTAGCAGTTTGTATTAAACACATGAATTCATGTTGAAAACAAGTTTCTCCCTCGTTCAACAAAATAACAAGTCTTTGTAGACATATTCAGGAGATATTTGAATATACTCAATATCCATCAGCGTCCAACGTTTCCAATACATAACCATAATCAACTCTTTAAAGACGAGATGTTTTTATAAGGGAAGTTCCCACAATTTCATTGTTTAGAATCTTATGCAAAGGGAAAGTCTGGGAAAGTTTCTAATGATTCGGCAATCTGATTTCCGAGAAAAAACGAGGCAACCAGGTTGTCTCTCGCTGAAGAGTTAATTGTGAAAATCAAGGATAAAGCATTAGGAGATTGGGGTGAAAAACTACTAATTGACTCTGATTGTTTCATGTTATAAGTTGTCTTAAATTACTACATTCAATTATAGATAAATAATACTAAATTCAATTAATGAAACAGAAAATGAAGTTGATGACTTACATGATGCCTATATCTATTTAAAAACTATAAGAGAATATACCAGCAGATTAACAATCAGTATAATAAAAGAAGCGCATTCCTTTATCATATACGGAAACTATGGTGAATTTGCGCAAAAACAGCGAATAACATGTTTCAATGAAGAATACTTTGAATATTGTAAACCTGAAGATATTAAAAAAGAACTAGCTAAACTCTTGGATGATAGAAATATTCAACCTCGTGAATTTCTGCGAAAGTTTTTACAAATACATCCTTTTCCAGATGGTAATGGTAGACTGGCGAAACTCTTGTATTGTTTCCTGACTAACAAATACAAAATATGGGAAGATCAACAAAAGGATATGAAGGCTTTAAGAAAATCTGACAAAAGTTTACAAGAATATCTAAGTCATCTCAAATCTCTTATAAATACAATGCATGCACCTAGTAATTAAAGATGGGTAAGCGTAAGAGACAGGATAGAAATAAACAGCGTACAAAGCGACGACGCATAAAGGGAATTAGAGGTAAAGGTCTTTTTAAAAACCTTCAAAATTGGATTGTCAAAACAGCGATTGGCATTACACCATTACCAGGCTTACAGCGCGAATTAAAACCGAGAATTAGGAAAAAGGGGTGGAAAAAAGATAAACCTTTACAATTTATCCCTAGAGAAGTCTGGAGAGCTGCGGGGGTACCAAAGAAAACACTGAATAAATTCGCATATGCTAAAAAATCCGATTTCAAATAATGGCATCGCTAGCAGGAACTATTATTGCTTCAATGATTATTGATGATATGTTAAAAAATGATGGCGGACAGGAAGCAACCGAGTTGATGAGAGGTGGTTATAAAAGGAAGTCGGCATTAGGAAATTCTAGAAAGATGGGGTCTGCGTTGGCGCGAGCAGCAGTTAGACAAGCAATTAAGCAAGGAGGAAGAGCAGTGACTAGAAATATTAGCAAACAAGCCGTAAAGAAATTTGCATTAAAAGGAGCAAAAGCAGCTGCAAAAGGCGGTGCAATAGCTGCAACTGGTTTAGGTGTTGAGACTGGTTTAAGGAAATTAGCTGGTGGTGGTGTGAGAAGAAAGCATAGAAAGTGACTTAATGGTGATAGGAAGACAATCAGAAAGCGTAGACGAAAGAAGAGAAAAACTGTTTGAACTACCCATAGTATAATATTTGCTATGTAATGTTCCAGAAGTTTCCACAAGATTCTAGAAACGAGAAATCCTGCAATCTGATTGGTTAATAATTCAAACACCACGTTCGATCAATCTATAAAATCGATGCGTAAAACCAAATCAGCTCAGTTGTAACAAGTCGTCGTAGAGTGCGGAGCTTAAAAAATCATTAAAGAGTCATGGCTGCAATTTATGAAGTTAGAGATGAAGAGGACCTAATCAAGTCATCATTTACTGTCCAGCCTGGTTCTAACAAATGGTTGTTAGTAGCGAAAGATACAATTAAAGATGGATCAGCTGTTAAATCAATGGGTATTTCTCATGCAGCACTGTCTCGTCTCCTGGAAATAGTTGATGAAAACATAAACGATCAATTCCAGTTCCGCGTAGAAGATGCTGAAAGTCTGTTTGAGAAGAACAAAGTACACATTCAATCAAAGCAGTATGGTGGCAGGATCACGCAGTTTCTAACACTATACACTGAAGTTTTGAGTAAAGAAGAAGCGCATGAGGACAAGCTGGAAATTTATCTGCAGAAAAATGGTGATTTCCCTCTACGACTCTTTCTTGGAATCCAAAGATGGAAGAATGAGAAGCCATCAAAGACGGGAATAAATCTAAAAGAACAAATGCTGAAAGCATTACATGGAAAGCTTGCTGATCTGAAAATGCTTCCACAACCATCCCGGAAAAGACCAGCGAGTGATGATGATGAGCAGATTCAAAAGAAGAAAAAGAAACAAGAAGAAGATCCGGCAAAGGCTGATGTTCTAGTGCAAGAAGCATATGCTGAAATTCTCCTGAAATACATTTTCAACAAAGCAAAAGAGTATTGTGAAAAGTGTGCAACTACAGAGATGTGGGCAAAACAAATTGATGCTGCTGATCATAAGCAAGATTGTATGGTACATAATGCTTTTAGATTTCTATCATTTCACATTAGTTATGTCAACTCCGACATGCTGGCTGAAGGGAAAGAATCGTTTAAGAAATCAATGTTTCATGAGCTGACAAAGAAGAATGGTCGACTGAATCAAACAATCAAATCCAGAGTTGAAAATCTGCATGATGAATTATCTCATCCAAGTCTTTTCTCATCGATGTATCTGTTGCAAATACTGAGCAGAATAATAAACAATTTAATCATGGCATTTGCCTAGACTGTTATTCATGAGATGTTTAAAATTCGTTGAACATTAGTTCGATGTTACATATATTAGTTCAATGTTATAGATATTAGCTCAATGTTATAGATATTAGTTCAATGTTGTAGCTAGATGTAAAGAACTTGTTATAAATAGATGTTACCTGTTGTATGAGATGTTTAAAATTTGTTATAAATATGAGTTACGATTTGAGATTTAAAGCACCGTTTTCTTTGATTTTATCTGGAGTAAGCGGAAGCATTTAAACGACTTGGGTAGAAAATCTGTTGAAAAATTATAACAATATAATTGATAATGGCAGACAATATCCCAATCTTATGTGGATCTCGGGAACAAATCAACCGGAATTGTTAGAGCGCGTTAAAAAAAGTTTTAACGGGAGTTGTCGATTTATTACTGAGCTACCTGAAAACTTGTACGAAGAAATCGAAAGATCAGACAAAAGATTAACTATTGTTGTCGATGATTTAATGCATGAAATTGCCAATTTTAAAGATTTGGGAAAATTTTTCACAAAAGGAAGATCTCATCTAAACATCAATGTAATTGTTATGATGCAAAACCCTTTTCCAAGAGGAACAGAAATGAGAAATTTAGCTCTCCATACTCAGTATCAAGTTCTTTTCAAGAATCCTCGAGATAGAAGTCAAATTAGATTTCTTGCACGGCAAATTATGCCCTCATCTCCAAAAACATTCCTTGACATTTACAATGATGCAACAGCAAGAATGTACGGCTACTTACTTTGTGATTTCTTGGTTGCTTTTACTGGATATGTCAATCCTTCACAATTAAGTTCATCCAAGTATGGACGATACTTTGTAACCCTCTGTGGATCTTTTGCTGGTGGATGTAGAGCGGATAAAATTGCCCAGATGAAGCATTTATCGTCTTCGTTCTGTACATTGATGATGGCTCGCTTGTTTTTAATGTATGTTGGTAGTTGCAAATACTTTCCACCACGAATTGCATCATAATCAAACATCTTCACTTGCAGTTGGGTAAACTTTGTAAATATCCAACCACTTGCATTCTCCAAGAATTCATCAACCTTATCTTGTAGTGTGTTGATAGCTTCAACTATCTGATCTTCAACATAGTCATACTCTGTCCTTAACAACGCCTGCACGGTGGTTCTGAATGTGGGTGGTGGTTCTGTAACCATAGACTTATCACCATACTTTTTAAATTCAGCATCAATAGTGATATAATACTTTATCTCCTGCTTGTGGCCTGGCAATTCTTCTTTAATTTCTCGAATAGTATGCTGTGTGATTCTTGCCCAGTCTTTAATATCTTCTTCTTCGGTATATATCCTGAATGCTTTCTTATCCATCTTGTTCATGTTCTTACCTTCACCAACTAATTTATTTTGTTCTGCTGTTGACGGGTGTATATCATGCGCTGTTCGCTTATGTGATGTGAGATTTAACATTCTGTCAAACAATTTCCCACATACATCGCAAGCGATTTTTCTTCGCTTACTATTATTATTAGCAGCTGAGCTCTCTTCTTCGTGTGACCTCTTCATGATTAATTTCTAACTGAACTGATTTCGCTTTATGCTTCAATTTATATATGGGCTATTCGAACGTGACGTTTAAATTATTACACCATCATAAATAACCAATCAGATTGTAGGACTTCTGGAACATTCTGGAAACTTCTGGAAACTTCTAGAAAGTTCTGGAAACTTCTGGAAACTTCTAGAAAGTTCTGGAAACTTCTGGAAACTTCTAGAAAGTTCTGGAAAGTTCTGGAAACTTCTAGAAAGTTCTGGAACTTTCTAGAAACTTCTAGAAAGTTCTAGCCAATCAGATTACAGGATTCTTAGGACGTTCCCTTTTTCTGGAACATTCTGGAAACTTCTACAAAGTTCTAGCCAATCAGATTGCAGGATTCTTAGGGATGTTCCCTTTTTCTGGAACATTCTGGAAACTTCTAGAGTCAAACCAAATAATCTTAATGTTTTCTTTTACTAAATCTTTTTCTCTTATTAGTTACTTTTTTCTTAGACCTTTTTCTATTTTTATACATTCCTTTCCATTTACCAAAACCTCTTATATTTCGAAATACACTTGCTTTCTTTCCTTTTATACGCATATCATTTAAAAAACATATTTTTCTTTTTCAGCTCCATGGTCTATGCCAAACATCGAATAAGCAGCTGCTGTACTTGAACCAGCACCCATTTTATTCTATTAACTTAACGTTTCTTATCATCTCTTTTATAGAGACTTTCCCTTCTTCTCGAAACTTCTAGAGCCAAACCGATTGTAAAGGTTGTTAAATCGGAAACGAGGCTAGCGGTTTCAGACAAGGATTGAGAGAACTCTTGAAAATGAGGTTGGAGAAACCATCGCGTTAGATTAAACCGTCGCACTACAGCGCGACCTGATGACATCACTGATGACGTCACTGCGCTATGGCCACCGACTTGCGTCCTACTAGCGCAGTGCATAATTTTTCTGTCCTCAGGATCTCAGGCAGCTTAGGTCATTTTTAGGTCTGATAGGTTACTATAGGAAATTCATCAAGGACTTCTCGCTACACGCTGAGCCTTTGTATCGTTTAAGTAAGAAGGATATACCGTTTTTGTTGGGTGCTGAGCAGAGGGAAGCATTTTCTGACATGAAAGAAGGGCTTACTTCAGCCCCAATGTTGCAACTTGTAGGTCGTTCACCATATTCACGGATCATAATCCGTTAAAGTGGCTTTCTACGCTTAAGAGCCCTGAGGGTAGACTAGCGCATTGGACAGAGTTTCTTAAGTCTTATGATTTTAACGTAGAATATAGGCCAGGACGTTGCAATGCTAATGCGGATGCATTATTGCATATGCCTATTATCAGTGCTGTAACACCAGCACCACCTAAGTTTGAATTAGCTAACAAGAGCGAACTGCAAACTGGGGATCCAGGTTTATCTCAGCTGCTTAAGTATCTACAATCAGGCAAATTACCAGGTAATTCTTCAGGGGTTTTGCAAAAAAACGAGACAATGTGTCCAAAATGAATTTAAAACACAGAAGCGGGAACAAAAGATTTCACTATATACAATGTACACTGTAGGCTAGGCCTAAAAGAATTCAATACAAAACTTACGCAACGGGCCAGAAAATAATCACTATGTACAATTAAAACTTCAAAATAGATATGATGACGATTCAAGACAACAAATGTGAACAATTCTGAGTAAAATTTGAATCTGCAAGCCAGAAGTAACACCTTAAATCACGACGAACGCTTCAGAATCACTGTAACTTCACTGTGACTAAAGCCAGCCTGGATGGTTGCTACCGAGTAACTAAGGGAAAACGCGCTGGCCAATCAGATAGCGTATTGTATTGAATATTGGCATATTCCTTCCATTCCCTTGACTTGTTGTTGGTGCTTGTGGAGTCAATCCCATAGGCTGAAATGGTGAAGCTTGAACATTTGGAAGCATGTTTGTTGGTGGAAAACCTTGCTGCAAAATTGAAGGTGCAGATCTATTCTGCATATTAGCCAACATTTGGAACAGCTGCAGCCCATGTTTTCGATCCTATGAATGACTCCATTAATTCAGCACCAGCTGCACCTTCATCATCACTCTTGCTGGAGTTGCCAGGTGTGGAGTAAGAACCACAACTGTCATCTGCCATTTTGGTCTTGTATGAGTGTGGTTCGTGCGTGCTTAGTAGCATTGCTTCAAGGGTAAAAAGTTGAGATCTGGCACGGCCACAGCACAGCGTTTGTTTCAATGCCGTGCCAAAGCCGTACTCGCAATCTCTGGCACGGCAAAGTCGCCGTGCCAGGATTTGAGCACGGCATAAAAATCTTTAATCTATTCAGACGTTGTTCTAGTGCCATAATAGAGTGCAAAATCCTAGCACGGCATGGCGCTGGCACAACATGATTATCATGAAAGTTGCTGGCAACACTGGCGGATGATTTTGATTCCAATAAGAAAGCCTTTAGTTTTTGGGAAAAAAATTTCAATCCAGATACAATCAATTTCTTCAATCCACCAGTCATTGAAATGGTACGTGAGATGATCGTCCAGTAGCTCTTTGTTTTCCAACGTAAACATATCCTTCCATCTGAATTCTGAACTAATAATTTCCTTGGAACACTGAAACATTACCCGGATTCAAGCTCAATTACAGAAGGCGGACAGCAGCTCTGAAACAATGCAAGCAGGCCTTTTAATTGTACAAACTATGGACAAAATTGCTGGATATAGGATTGGTTTTGAAGTCTGGAAAAAGTGTATTTTAGTAAATTGGATTATGTTCCTTTCCCTTTACAAAAGATTTTACTGCCGTGACACGGAAAGGCTGGTCTCTGGAATATGTCGAAGACACAACATTAACCTAATTTTCTACAAAGGTGGAACTGCAGAAAAAGAAGTCAGTGAGAAAATTAACAATTTTAATTTAGAACCTATCTTATTTTGCTTTAATATTAGAAAAATGTATTCTCACAGTCGGTATCAAGAAACTCGTTTCATGATTATGTTTTTAGAACTTTTAAAATGTTGCAAAGAAATTGGCTGTGCAAATATAGCTACTCTTAAAATAAGCTGATACGTGGTTATGTGCACATCTCAAACTTTATTACTAGGTTTTAATTAAGTTGAATTGTTGTACTTTGAACCAAACATTGAATTTTAACCCCTTCAGGGAAAAATTTTGAGTGCACTACATTATGCTGTGGTATGGCCTGGTTTTTCATGCAGTTTTGGCCGGCCTTGACTAGTTTTTGAGTTTAGGTTCTCTTGCTACGAGGATATAAAGACTGAAAGTTGCTTTGTTTTTATACTACTGTTTTGCTTACATTTGATTTTGAATACTTTTTAGTAATCACCTGCTTTGTTTGTGAGCTAATTATCTGCAATTGTCTTTCAAATTTTCTGGTGATTTGAGATTGGCAGACGTTGGAGTAACCAAAGGTGAAACACTGCTGGAATTCAAATATTGATCCACACCAAGTATATAGAAATCTTTTCCTTATCTATTGTGGGAAACTTTTTCCTACGAAAGTTAACAACTCTTGACCTGATCATTACACCTGCAAAAGTGAAAATAGGTAAACTAAGAATAAACACATTGAAGTACAAAGCACAACTAAAAACAGTAAAATAAAAATTAACAACAGCTTGACAGGACAAGTAGACACCTGTGAGATCTTGGAAGACAAAACAAAAACATCTACAAAAAGATTTGAAGAGAAAAAGTTCTAAGTGTTAATCTACCTGCTCTGTTCACTGCTGAGAGAGAAGCCTCTGCCACAAACTTGCTAGCTTTTTCCAACACTCGTCATTTTTTGATGAAGGCCATTGATTTTCATTATAAGGCTCTTATCTTTCAGCAATGTCACAGTGCAGTGCAATGAATTGAACTAATGCACTTTCTTCCTGCCTTGTCCAATCTGTTCTTGGGATTTGAGACTTTGCTTGAACTTAGCAACCAAATGTCTAGCAACCTTAATAAAAGCAGATAAAATGTCAATTTCAATTAAAAATCCAACATAAAATCCTACATCTGAAATGTCCTGCATTTGGAAACATACACCAGTTGTACAAGTACATTGGCCCCATTCATTTTCTTACTGGAGAACGAAAATTTGAACTTTCAGTCAAACTTTGACTATTATACACTTCATGACTTCCATAAATTGATTGAAAATAATTCAAAGCAAATCTCTAAGACTTTTAACATTTTCCACTCTAAAGTTGCTTCAATTACGAAAAAACGTGAAAACCTTGAAATCTTACTTCAAAGCCCCAATTTCAATTTTGATGTAAGTTTCACATCTGAAACACAGCATTCGAAAGATAACAATGATTTAGTATCGCGACTAACATTGCAAGGTTATGAGTGTTTTCAAGGTTTAAGTGGTAGTAGTCAAAACGGTGGGTATGGTTTAATTGGAAGAAGCGATCTTAAATTTGAAGCACTTTGGATAGAAATCGAACACTCTCGTGGGTCAAATATAACAGTAGCTGTAATTTATAACCACCCATGTAAGAACCCAACTGTTTTTGTTTATTATCTTAAAGAGCAAATTAGGAAAATTTCGAAGGAAAAACAGCTTGTTGCCCTTTTTGGGTGATTTCAACTTTGATCTTTTAAAATACGAAAAGATACCTTGCATTGACAGCTTCCTAAATATTATGCTCTCCAAATTTTATCAACCACTCATCTTACAGCCTTCTAGATGCACTGATAACAGCTGACCAGCATTAACAGATAACATATTCTAAACTCTATTGATTCTATAACTTAAAGTGGAAATCTAATTCGTAAGGTATCAGACCATATGCCAAATTTTATGATAATTGAAAAATCAGTGAGTAAAATAAAACCTCTGAGGAAGCAAAAGAGGGAATTTCGCAATTTAAATGAACCTGAATATCAACAAGACATAGAAGAGTTAAATTTCGTGAATATTAGTGCTGATAATACTAAAGAGTAAGAAAATAAATATATGATGTTTTCAAAACGGTATTTAAAATGTAATCAACAAACATGCCCCAATAAAAGAATTATCCGGAAAAAAAGTAAAACAACAGCAAAAACCATGGATTCACCCTAAGTATCCATAAGTCCATATCAATAAAAAACAAGCTATTTAAGAAATTTCTGACAACTAAGGACTCTTTCTGGTATCAATGTTACAAACTATATAGAGATAATCTAAATCATATTACAAGGAAAAGTAAAAATAACTATTATATTTCTTAGTTTGAAAAATTCAAAAATAATTCAAAACAAAGATGGGAAGCAATTAATGACCTAATCAACAGATCAAATCGTAAACCCAAACAGAATCTAAACATGAATATAAATGGTAAATTAGAAAAAGATAAAAATAAAATTGCAAATCAATTTAATGAATTCTTTACTGGAATAGCCAACAACCTGGTAGGCAAGCTGAGAAATTACACAACAAGCCATGACGACTAACACAGATTGAAAGATCAGATATAATAAAAAATCTCAATGAGTCTAAAGCAGCAGATGCTTATGGTATCCCTGTTAAGTTGATAAAACCAATTCATCAACATGTAACTGCACCCTTCACATGCCTAATAAATGCATCTTTTAGCTTAGGATATTATCTTTTAGCTTAGGATATTGCATTGCTGAAATACGCAAAAGTAATACCAGTTTTCAAAGCAAACTCAAGACATGAAGTTAACAATTGCCCTCCAATATCGCTTCTCCCAATTTTTGATAAAATTTTTGAGAAACTAATGTGTAAGGGTGTCTTTGCAAAGGCATTTGAGACAGTAGATCATGGAATCCTTATTCAGAAACTAGAGCATTATGGAATAAGAAGCACGGCCTTAAACTGGTTCAAACCCAATTTATCGGGCAGGTCTCAACGTGTTTCAATTGAGGTAGACTTGCCCCAAGTCTTAGTTTTTTGGGAAATTTCCGGGCACAGCGAAGCGAGTAACCCCTCCGGAGGAGCCAGCGAGCAAATGGAGTGGAAACTTAGACTTGTAACTTTTGTCACATGTTAATTATTCACAGCCATTGATCACATGAAAACCCTAGATCAAGTAGCAAGAGGTGTTTGCACGTCAAGAATCCAAGGAAAAAAGAATCAATCCAGTTTCACCAAAATGGCAGACAGAAGGAAAACTCTAGAGAGTTCGCCAATGAACCCGATAGAGTACGTTTGACCAAGTGGACACAAGTTTTGTGCACTTTTTGGAATCAATATTTACGATAAAGACAAGAATCCAGTTTAGTTTCGTGTGAAGATCTTTACAGTGAATGGAGACACTCAGCAGTTGTTGGAAGATTATCTGAGCACCACGTTGAATCCCCACACAGATCTACCATACATCTGTAAAAATTGCTACCGTTCTATAAAACATGCGAATAAATCTAAACAAGAAAACCAAGCAAAATTTGAGAAGCAGAGGGAACAGAGCAAGGAAAACTTTATTCGAAAAAAATTTAAGCATTGTCAAGCAATAACTCCGAGCAAAGAATGTACAGTTTCGTCATCAACAGCCACCAGGAAGAAGTCAAAGAAGGCGCTTGTCTTTTATAGCACCAGCCACGTTCAAGAGGATGGAGATTGTTTTGCAAATCTACCAAGTATAGAGAGATATGATTTTCTGTCTTCTCATGTACTCTTCAACAATACTTGACATCCAACGAGGTAGAAACATATTGCTTTTGTTTGCTTTTGTGTACTGCCTTTTCATTCTGGAACCTGGTAAAATGTTGACTGATTAACATTTAAGAATTTGCAGGGGGAAATCTTGAGAAGGAATTGGCATTTTTTTAATTAAAAGACTGAAGTGACAATGTTTTTCATTATTTTGCAGGTGACAATAAGTTCTGGCACATTTAAATGGGAATTAAATGCAACTAAAAAAACATCACCATGCTACATGGAATATGTAATGATGACGCCAAAGCCTTATTGCAAATTCTCTGGAATGATGGCAAAGGGAAAGATGCAATGCTTGAGATTTTTTGTAGAACTGTCCAAAAAGAATGCACTGAACTCTGCTCAAAAAGCCCTACGCTGTTTCATCTTCCAGATGGTAATGCTAGATTCCTGGAGGAGATTGAATTTGATAAGCTTTTTACTGAGCTTCCTGAGAGATCCCCATCATTTTCAAAATTCAGCAGCCTACAATGAACGTAACCTTAAGAGAAATTCTTTAAAAACAAAAATATCATCGACACCAAGCCTTGTCACAGCTGCTAGCATTCTGTTAAATAACAGAAATGAAACAATGAATGCATTCAGCTGCTAAATGCAATGATTCTCAAGAGGGGGGTGCATAGCAGTATGTGTTTAAGAGATTCAATGCTAGAGGGATCTGCACTGCCTACAACATTGCCTTGAAATACCAACTTAATCTTGCAAAGGGCTCCGATGACATAGTAAATGGATGAAAAGAAGATGTTGAAGAAATTGCAGAAACACAAAAGAAAGACATATAGATTTCCTTGCCATCATCAATCTTGACTAATGAAGATAATGAAAGTCCTCTAGCCTTAGTGATGGGTAACAGCAACATTAAGCCTTTGATCCCAGCTCTTGAGACTGACACTGGCAGTTGCCCACATGGGTATGTATTAGTTGGAGATAACGTGGACATGAGGCAAAAAGCACGGCACCCCTCAAGGTCCCATGGTAATAGTGATATGCATGGTTTCAACGTATTTGCTGTAAAGAAAAGAATAGTAGATGAGAGATCCAGAGAACCTAGAGCAGAAATGGAGAACATCATACCAGTTGCCAAGTTCTTGCCTAGTCTAAATGATAACACCCTTTTCAGAGAAGAATTTTAGTTTTTGATAGGAAAAATAGTTGCAAAGCATGTGCCAGCATTGTCCTGGATGGAGGATCTCCTACCAAAACACTGGTATCACAGTAGCCTGTCCACTCCACTCCACATAGAGCAAATACCCATACTCTAAATGCTGGATGTGCCTTCGCGGTACAGTCTCTCATACTACTCCTCCACTCCTGGCTGATGGTTCATAGAATTGCAATCAAACTTCAACTTACAGGTAAGTCTCGTTTAATTTTCAATTAATCAAGGTATAAGTAAAGCGAAAAGCATCCCACAAGAAAGGTTACGCTCTACTACACAAAATGAGACAACAAAAAACCAATTGACCTTTGTATCAACAAACAACCCAAGGAACCCAGATATGTTTTCAGTAATAAGAGAATCAATACCAATTCTGAAAGCAAGCCCCAAAATGGAGAGCAATGAAAGACATAAAATTAATACCAGCAAATGACATCCAGATAACTTAAAACGAATTTTAACTAGAGCTAAATTTGACACAAACTACAACACTTCCAACGAGCCCAAAATATCTCAATGTAAGGACCCCCATTGCCAAACCTGTAAGGTAATTCAGGTTGGCAACGAAGTAGAGATAAACTGCAAAGATAGGAAGACCACATTTAAAATTAAAACGAAAATGAATTGTGGAGTAAGAGACTTCATTTATGTATTAACGTCCAATGGGTGTAAGGAAAACTACGGTTGCTTGGTAAATGACAGATGGTTTGAGACATCTTCCGTCAAGTGGGTATTCATCTTTTTGCAGCAGTTGCATGTTTTCTTGCCATTGGTGCTGTTTTTGCTGGTGTGGGTGCGTTCATATGAATTTAGAATGTGTTTGTTGTGGTTGTTAATTAGGTTCATGCAGCTGTAACTTATCTTTACCGTATCCTGATTTAATATTTGCCTGAGTTGTTTGATTCTCTCTCCTCTCTTGATTATATATCCCGCTGTACGTGTGCATGTATTGAGCACTGTACAACAGAAAAATCATAATAAATTCTCCCTATATATATATATATAATTCGTAATTCATGAATAAAACTTTTAATTCACATTATAACAAGAATTTGAAAGTCATAATACAAGACAGTAAGTTTTCAGATCGTGTAACTATGTATTCTGCAGATAAGCCATTTCCAAAAACCAAAGAGCTAGATTTGGATAAAAATTGGTTTACTTGCGGGTTTTATAGTAACAAATTTGTATTCTCTATATTAAGGGACTTTTGACCAAGAAAATGATGCCATTGTATTGAATGCAGTGAAAATAAAAGTAGCATTATACCTTGCATATAAATCGAATAGCATACCAGTTCTCATTTTTTGAAATCAAGCCTTCAAGATTTCATACTCTGTGTTACCGTAAGACATTGCCCCTTGCATGTTTCATGTCCTCTCCTTGGTAAGATTATCTCTACTGAAAAATACTTTTTGAACAATTTTCTTTGTCACATTTCCCTCATGCTCTTGACTAACAACTGGCACATGACGTTCATGAATGTGTTGCAATATTTCTATCATATCAGCTCCAACTGATTCATTCTTTGGAAGCAAACCTAGTGGTATCTGAAAATGAAAAAAAACTTTTGTTAATACTTTACGAGTATCAGATGGACAACACCAGGTGAAGAAGTCATGAGAGATAGTTATTTCTATACCTCTTCTGATCTACGTTCCATTTCTTGTGAATATTTATGCAGAATGTGCCAAGTAATGCATTTACTCGGGCATCGAAATACGGGTATATATGTCACCAAGGTTCTTGCGACTAATCGTATAATATCTGCCATCAATGCTTCATCTACAGTAGGAAGGAAATCAATAATCGTTACATCTGACACATTTTTTATTGGTTTTTCCTCATCCAGAACTAAGATTGTTACTCAAAGTGGAAGCCCCTTCATATCGAACCAATGAAAAGACCGGTTCTGATTAAGGCTTGTCATATGCTTAACTTTGATAAAAAAATCTAGATTATCCCCAATACTCTGAGAACAGGATAATTTTATCCGGTTCCTGCAATCTTTCATCTTTTCGAATATCTCCTCCTCTACTGTAGTCTGCAGCAAGTCTTCAGGGGTAATTAAAGAATTGACTCTCTCTATTATTGTCAGATCATCATATTGTGAATTGTGTGTAGTAATTCCCGTTACATCCTTGCGTGCATTTGATTTTTCAATTTGTGTAACAGCTGTATCATCAACAAATGTAATTTGGTCACCACTGGTTAATAGTACTGTGTCACTCAAGTTAGCTGTGGATTCACTGCATCCAGCTTCAGACATTACCATAATTCTCAGTAAGCTGTTTCCTACAGCCATTTAGTTGTCTTGCCATGAACTCCTTCCTTTCTTTCAATTTTAAAATAGCTTTATCGTGAGCAACACCTTCATCATCCAATTTCTTGAGAACTTGTTAACAGGACATACCTAATCCACAGTTTGATAGTTGTTGGTCGTACTTACTAAAACGCGGAACCACCCAAAACGACCCAAAACCACCTAAAACGACCCAAAACGAGCCAAAACAACCCAAAACGACCCATAATCAGGTCAAAACCACCCAAAACCACCCAAAGAAGTATAACTTACTTTTAAATCCATGATTTTAGGGTAGAAAATCCCTGAAAATCCCCACAAATTCAACATATCCTTTGAAATAACACCATTGTCTCTTTTAAATTCTTCTTTTGCCTTGGGACTTTCCTTGTCATAATTGAGTCCGAGAGGCCTTTTTGTTCATAAAAGCATTATTGTGTCTATTGTCTAAGCATCAACTTGCTTAAGATAAAACGCGACCGCACGTTGAGACCTGCGAGTTTCTAATCATATTGGGTCACTATTGATGTAAGAGTTTCTTATAAACGAGTTTCTTTTAAAAAAGAGTGTACTATCACAAAAATCACACGATTATTGCACGATCGTGTTAGAAGTCACGAGTAGTGATCTTTAATTCCCGTTTAAACGGAAATATTTCCAAGAAGTTTTTCATCAAAACCATGAAATCTTAACAATGGCTGTACGCGTACGTGTCTGTAGGACTGGAGTGAAATGCCCCTCGCTCGAATCATGAGATAAGAAAATCTCACGATCGTGCGATAATCGTACATTAAAAAAATTTGATGGAAGATACAAGATAGGCTTGAGAAGCTGCAGGTGATTGAATAGGCCCCTGAGAGCGATTCACAAAAGATTCGTCAGCTATTCCGAAAATCAATAGCTAACAAAGCGCATTGTTCACGTTTTACGCCCCAAGAGGAATGACAAATTCATAACATAGTGATGATGTTTTGAAGAAAATTCGGGATTTTGAGGGGCTTTCTGCCCCTTAATAAGTGAAAATGACATTTTTTGGCTAGTTTTGGGTGGTTTTGGGTCGTTTTGATCCAATTATGGGTCGTTTTGGGTGGTTCTGGCTGGATTTGGGTCGTTTTGGCTGGTTTTGGGTCGTTTTGGGTGGTTCCGCATTTAGTAAGTACGAGTTGTTGGTATGCCTGTTGGTGGACAAAGTTACAAACAGTTGAAACATGTCTTTGTCAAATGTAGATAATGAAATATAAAAAATATTACCCTCTTCATGCAATTCAATATTCAATTTGGTCACTAGCAGATATAAGTTTAATCAAAATCATGCCTTTTCAAGGAACCTCAAACGAACCTGATTTGAAATATTATATGTTAGGGGTCATGTATAGCCAAATAAATCAGCATGTGGCATGAAAAGAAGTTTCAAGGAAGTCAAACATGCATTTATAGAAGCTTTCTCAAAACTTGTAATCCTAAGAACAAACATTCGACATGTACCAATGCTGGCATTGACTGCAACTGCAGACACCAAAACAGAGAAAATGATAGCTAAATCTCTTGGTGTGAGAAAGTATTCATTGATCCGTGTCATCCCAAACAGAGTGAACATCTACCTGAGTCTGTTTGAGTTGAAGAGCCTTCTTCAAAGTAATATTAACTGGATTATTCCCATGATACAAAAGCAAAAAGAGCTGTTTCCTAAAACTGTTATCTATTGTAAAAGTATGGAAGCAGTATCCAGAGTATTTTTGCTTTTTTTGCCAGAATGAGGTTTGGTTTTTTACCGTATTATTACTGTTATATTTAATTAGTTGCTGTCCATGTTGTTCTGTTTTTGCTATCTACCAAGCAGTGTTTCCACGCGTCTTCCAAATAAGGGCCTAAGTTTCTAAGTTGAATCATTTGCGAGTATTTGTGGGAATACAGTTTCAAATTCACCACAATATTTTATTTTATACTACAGTAGTTATTCGATTTTTCGGTCTACTTGGGACAAGATATTTTCAAATGCGTGTGGGTAATCCAAAATTCCCGATAATCCACAATGTTTAATCATGGCAAGAACCAGTTACAAACTGATAAGATCAGTTTTATTAACTATTTAAAAAAAACATCCTCCCTTTACTAGAGTATTTGAGGCTTCAGGGTGATTTCCAATACTTTCTGCATTGAATTTTGATTTAGAAGTTGTTCATGCTTGTTTAGTTGTTTAAGCAAAATAGAAAATTCGCTGAAAATGCTTTCGTTGTTGGAAATTTTTAATGGACCGGATAAGCAAAGTCCGGATAAATGAGGTGTCAGATAATTGAATAACTACTGTATTTTTTGTACTATTGTATTATAACCATTCTTTTTTCATACATAAATTAGTGTTTTTCTTATACATAACCAGATTTTCTGATAGAACAGTTAGAACAGTTTCAACAGAACATGACTACAAGGACACACAGTTTCTTGATCTCCCTGTGTCCCTGCCTCAATCAATTTTGATTCTACAAGTTTTTTTAATTATTTTTTTTGCAGTTGAGCATTTCGGTCATCGTTGGTGTTCTATGCAAATCAGAACCACCGAACATGAATAAAATTTCTCCCTCAACCAAATGAGTTGGTATGCTGACAGCCTGTTTTCTTAAGAAACACAAATTGGAAGTACATTGTTGATTAGAGAGTATTCAAAATCTTAGTAATCAGTGAAGTAAGAGCTGGCGTGGATGCATAACACTCAATAGTAATAATTATTGTGAAGACCTAAAGACCTTGTCTAATTCATGGTTTGCAAAGAAGACATTGAAGTTCTGGGCGATGTTGGTTTTGTGAAGCAAAAATAAATAGTAAGCAATAAATAAAGGTGTAGTACCAACCTTCCCTATATATCAGAAGGTATGGTTTTCTATACTTTTATTTGCGATTATATTATATCTGCACAACACTAAGGGAGCACGCTCGAATCTTAAATATTTGCTTATACTTCAATAACTATAAACAAAAAGGGGAAATTCTCCCAATTCGCATATATGAAACAAAGAATAAACCACTGAATGACCGTGGACACAAATTTACAAATTATTAGCTACATGTCTTTGCAGGTTCATGTTCAACGGCAACATTTTATATTCTTTCTAATTAAAAGAACAAAAAACATAACAATGAACTCATTGATTAACACATATTTTAACATTCAGTGCAAGTTAGATATCGATTAATTTGTTTACAACTATGTTAAACAAAGGTATAGTTTAAAATAATGTTAAAAAGTTTAGAATAATGTTAAAAGCAGTTTAGAATATTGTTAAAACAGTTCAGAATAATGTTTAAAAAGTTCAGAATAATGTTAAAAACAGTTCAGAATAATGCTCAATCAATGTTTTTTTCTTCTCAGCACCTCTCTAGCCAATAATGCCCATACTGCAGCATGTGAAAACAATCCATCGTCAAGAACGTATCTTTTATCATCAAAGGGATTCAACAATGTTTTTTTTATTTCTGGAGATCTACCAAGTGCGAATGAAAGTGAGGAGGATGAGAGTGTAAATAAGAAAGAACGAAAGAGAAAGATAGAATTAGATGAAGAATTTAAAGAATTCTTATTATTCAAGAGAAAAAGGAAAGCTGAGATGGAGAAGAAGAAAAAAACGGAATTAAATACAAAAACAAATTATTGAATAAATTTAATAAATAGTTTTGTCTTTTTTTCTTTTTGTTAATTTTTTTGTATATGTTTTAGAACTTATTCTAATCATCTAGTTAGCAATAATGAAGAGAAAACCAAAATTTGATGTCTATTTGCCTGAATCTGAATCGGAACATTCTGAAAATGAAAGTGAAAATGATGATGATGATGATTATGAAATTGGAAGACTAAGACATAAGAGCATGAGATATGGGGATGAGTTTCAAAATTTATACGGTGAGGGCAGAACAATGGGAGTGTCTAAAGAAGAAATATCTTGTCAAGATATCTTTGAATCATATTGATAGTGTTTTATATGATCAATATAGAGCGAAGCTTAAATTGATTTATGATCATAAACCAAAAGTAGTGGAAACTGTAATAGAAAATCCTTTTACACTTTTGTTAACTGGCAAATCTGGTTGTGGCAAAACTTATTGGGTTGATAACAAATTACAAAATTGGAGAAATATCACTTCGGATAAAGATGGCAAATTATTTAAAAAATATTATGGTTTTATGGAGTTGAACAGCCAGAGTTTTTTCAAAAGTTGAAATCGAGACATGGAGAACGGAATAAAGTGGTTGATAAAATGGGAAATTGCAGCCAGAGCAAATGGATGGACAGAGCAACACCAGCTGCAAATTTTACCGCCTTATCTGAGTGGCTGCACGGCAAGAATGACCAGTTCAACATGGAGGAAAAGAGATTTTTGGCCCGGCAGAAAGAAATCACCCAGGGACCAAAGGAATCGGTGGTGGATTTTGCTGAGAGAGTGGATCGTTTGGTGCTCAAGGGACATGATGGTCTAGATGATGGTGAAAGAAGAGTCCGGATCGCCTGTGAGAATTTCATAAAGGGACTCCGCCTGGAAATAAAAGAAACCGTTTGGGAGAAGTGTCCACGTTCTTTTCAGGAGGTGATCACAGCCACAGAAAGGAGAGAGGTGTACTTGAACTCAAAGGGGAAGAAGGTCCCACGTCAATGAAATCTCAGACGACATTATGGCGACGATACAGAGATATAATTAAGACAGAACGAAAACCAACGATGAGATATGGAAAGCCATACAGAGTTTAACATCAGCCATACAGAACCTGGCAGCACAGTCAGCGCAGTCAGCCCCGAAGTATCCCCAATATCAAGGTGCCCAAGGTCAAGAACCTGCTTCCAGTGTCATAGGCCTGGTCATCTCAAAAGGAATTGCCCTCAGAATCAGAATCAGTATCAGAACAGATCCCGTACCAGAGCCAGATTCAGAATGAGAGCCTGAACCAGAATCCGATCCAGAACCAGATTCAGAATCAGAGCCCAAACCAGAATTTGAACCCGGATCCAAAATCAGATCCAGAGTCAAAATCAGCAATCCTGATGTCAAAACGTTGGAGAAGTGGGAGAGGGGGTTCCAGCTTTTCCAGAGACGCAATATATCCCTGTAGATTTGAATTGTTTGTTGGCCTCCAGACTTGCAAAAGAAGGTGTTTGGGTAAGAGGTCTTGTAAATAATGTTGATTCTGATATTTTTGTTGATACTGGTGCTACATATGCATTGATTTCTGGGAGAAAGTTAATTTGGGAAATAAAATTATTGATACTGGTATAAGTTTGGTAGGAACTGGGGGTAAAACGTTATCTATTGTTGGTGTGGGTAGAATATGGCTCGTTATCAGGGAAAAGAAATTTGATTTGCCTGTTGTTCTTGTGGAAAAATTTAAATTCGATTTGTTGATAGGTGATGAATTTTTGAGGAAAGAAAATGTTTTTGATCAACTATGGGACTAAGAGTTTGAGGATTAGTGGTGTTGATATTCCGTTGGAAAATTTACCGTCTGAATGTGTTGCTGTTTTAGGGTCTGTAATTGATTTGCCTGCAGGGTCACCTGTGCGTGTTAGAGCAGAATTGGTTGGGAACCATTGTGGGTTAGCTTTGTTTGGGGAACGGCAGTTGGTTAAGACTGATTATCTTGTTCTTGTTGCCCCTGTTGTTACGAAAGTTGGTTCCGATAAATCTCTTCTAATTGAGCTGGTTAACACCACTTGAAGTCAAGTCTCTTGACAGCCTGTTACTAAGCTCGCACACTTGCAGCCATTTCAATCTGAGGTTAACACTGTCAACGAAGATTCAGTTGCTGGAGCAGAAATACCCATGGAAGACCTGAAGATCAGCCACTTATCAGACGTACAGCAATCAGACCTGCTCAGAGTTCTTGGGAAACATCATGTTTGGCCGAAGTCAGATCAGTTGGGAACTACTTATCTTGTAGAGCATCGATGTGCAAGGAGCCCAGCAAGTCAGACAGCGACCATACTGTGTACCAGAGACGAAGAGACAGCAGATTGCCAAGGAGGTGCAGAAGATGCTTCTTTCCAACATCATACAGCCGTCAGTCAGCCCTTGGAGCAGTCCAGTTCTACTGTTGGAGAAACCGAATGGTGAATTCCGATTCGGTTTGCCAGTTGCTTATCAAATTCCACGACAACCCTCTGTGTGCACACCCAGGTTTCTTCAGAACATACAGAAAGATTCAGATGTCCTATTTCTGACCTACGATGAAGTCCGATATCAAGCTTCACATACAACATTGCAGTGAATGCACGAAATTCAAGTCAACCAAACCTGCCAACAGGACCATTCTGAAGTCAATCAGTACAGAGAGACCGATGCAGATTGTCACCATGGACTTTGTTGGACCTTTACTAAAATCAGATCGAGGAAACTCGTACGCTTTGGTGATGAAAGATCATTTCACAAGATATGCAGTGGACAATTTGGAAGCTGAAACTGTTGCATGTAAGCTTTGTGATTTCATTCATGTTTATGGTTGTCCTGAGCAACTTTTATCTGATAGGGGCAGTAATTTCACATCTGAGTTGGTTAAAGCCCTTTGCAAACAACTTGGTGTCAAGAAGGTCTTCACTTCTGCGTTTCGACCCTCTTCGAATGGACTGAACAAACATTTGAATGGTACCCTGTTTTATGGAGTCACAATGTATGTTTCAAAGAAGCCTTCCACCTGGGATGATTACCTCGATGCTGTAACTGTCGCTTACAGAATGACACCTAATTCGGTAACCCAGCATACTCTTGCTTTTCTGATGTTTGGACGAGAAATCAACTCAACCTTGGACATGAAAGCTCCTACTGGATTGTATTCTGATGATTATGTAAAAGTTATGCAGAATGGACGTCAACAAGCTTATGCAGCTGTGAAAGAATAAGTTGCGAAAGAACAGAAAGGCCAGAAAGATCATCACAATGCGAATATCAAAGAAATTGAAATCAAAACTGGAGACAAGGTATGGATTAGAGATTTTATTATTAAGAAGGGTATTTCTAAGAGGTTTCATCAGCCATGGAAAGGACCATTTGAAGTATCTTAAGTTGTCAATAGAAATAATGTTTAAGTATTTTTTGGAAATAAAAAGAAACAGGTGAAAAGACTGAACATAGAACAAGTTAAGCTTGCTCAAGAAATCGATGGAAAACCTGATGAAATAGTAAAAGTACATGATAAACTGCATTCAATAATTCCAGGACAAAGACTAGTGACTAGATATTCTGTCGAATTTCATGATGGCCATACTTAGTGGGTTGATCCAGAGTTTGTGCCGGATAAACTTCTTGAAGAATTTAACGCAAATAAGCGAAATCATAGAAATTGTAGTATTTAAAAAAAAATATCTCGTATTATATAATAGTTCATTATTGGTATTCTCGTAATTGCTTTGCATTCGTATTTTAGATTTTGTATTTGTTGGTCTTTAGTTTAATGTTCAGATTAATATGGTATAAAATCTTTGATTATATAATTAATCTTAGGAGGGAGGTGTGTCACAAAGTATTTAGGCCCTTGTAGTTAGTTTCATTCATTCACGTATTATTTTCCTTAAGTTGTATTTTTGCATATCATCTGTACTTTAGGTATCCCTGTGCGTCATAGGAGGTATCATGTTGTGCTAGTTGAAGTTAGGTCATTCCCTGTCCTTTGTTTGGGTTATGGGTGCCGGATTTTCCCGGCATTGTGTAGGACAACTCTTAGGTTTAGTCATCGTTTTCACATAGCTTTTGCTTAGAATTTTACGTAGTTTGTCACTATTTTCTGTTTACTTCTTATCATTATTCAGCTTATCATTATTCAAACTTTTTTATTACATTGTTATTCTTTTTCGTAACATTTTTACATAGAAGGTTATCATCACTTTAGGATTTTGTTAGAAGTTTATTAGTATCGAAATCTGTGTCCTGAAGCAATTTATCTATATTATTATCTATATTATTATACCATGGAGTCTTTATTGTTTTATTTAAGTCTAATGCTTATCTTAATAAGTTATTTCTACTTTGGTTTGCATAGTCATAGAATTTAAGTGCATTTATACACATGTCAATTTTTAATGGTTTTAAATTCAGCTCTCCTAAAACTGCCAAGTTTGTCGTATTTCTGTTTACCCCTAAAATGTGCTTCCAGAACATTGTTTGTACTTTTTCTACTTTATTATTTTCTTTTGATTGGAAACCCCATACTTCAGAACCATATAGCAGTATTGGTTTTATTGTAGATTTGAAAACCTCAATCACAGTATTAACATTTATATAATCCTCAGTCGAAAGTTTAAGTACAGAGAACAATGCATGTTTAGTCTGCTTGACAGATCTTCAATTGTATTATTGAAGTTTCCATTGCAATCAAGCAAAAAGCCTAGGTATTTCTAGTGCTTTTTTATTTCTATTTTTTTTTTATTGATTTCGTATATAATTTTTTTGTTCAATTTTCCAGTTTTATCAAATATTAAAGCTTTCGTTTTTTCTATGTTTACTGTGTTTTTCCATTGTAAGCAAAATTTTTCCAAAATTCGTAGACTATTCTTCAACCCTTCTCCTGATTTTGACATTAAGACTACATCATCAGCCCATACCAGGCATGGTACCTTTACATGTCCAATATAAAGGAGGGTCATGATCATTTATTAGATCTGTACACAAAACTATTCATATCCACATTAAAAAGAAAGGAGCTCAGTGGGTCACCATGTTTAACTCTCATGTTTATTTCGTATCTTTTGCTAACTTCATCTTTTATGATTATTCTGTTCTGGGTGTTATCATATAAATTTTTAATTGTATGCAGTATTTTTCCTTTTACTCCAAAAGGTTTCAACTTATGTAATAATCCTTGTCTCCATACACTGTCAAAGGCTTTGGAAAAATCTACAAAACAACAGTGAATTTAGCTTGATCGACGATCGTTTTTAGTAAGAAGACATTGTTCGCAGTTCGCATTGCCAATCTAAAACCTTGTAGATAGTCAGCAAATATATTATGGTTTTCAAACGCTGTACTTAATCTATTGCTTAATATTTGGTTGAAAAATTTTCCTATGCATGATGTTAGTGTTATCCCTCTATAATTTTTTTGGCTCCGATGATCTCCGTTTTTGAATATGGGTTTCACTGCTCCTTCTTTCCACGAGTCTAAATGGTTTCCTAAAACACTATTAAACAAATTCTTTGTTATTTTACTTCCTAATTTTACATTAATGAAAACTTTTATTATTTCATTTGATATATTATCTAAACCTGTTGCTTTTTTCTTTTTAATTGATTTCAAATTTGAAGTATTTCTTGAGTCGTTATTTCTTTATTGAGCTCTTTGTTAAAAATTTTTGTTTCGTTTTGTGACATTTCATTTCGTAGCATTTTTACTTCAGTGTCTAAAGAGTTAATGGATGTTTGTAGCTTGTCATTATAACCTAGAGACTTATAAAATTGTACCTATCTTTTCATTGGTATTTCACTAGAGGGGTCAGGTTGTTTACTATCATTTGTGAAAGACTTAATTATTTCCCATTTTTCGTATAGCTTTTATGTATGTATGTGTATGTATATGATTATTTAAACTGGATAACACTGTACAATTTTGAAAATTGGTATAAATAGTGGTCTAGCTTTTAAAATAAATAAGAAGTAAATAAATAAGTAAATAAGAGAATGAATAAATATTACAAGATTTGATAAAATACTATGTAGATAAATTTAGAAATACCGTATATATACAATTTTACTTAAAATACTACTAAAATACTGTCCTTACTTGAAAAGAGAAAATGGGTTACTTCTTTCCTGAATTAAAAAAGACTTCAAAGTTTTCTTACATTTTGTCATGGTGTTTATTTCTTTCATGATAGCTGGCAGTTTATTCCATGTTTTTATAGATGATTGCTGGAGTGTTTTTTGCTCTTCTGTTGTCACCCTTTCAACTTGAAAATCTGCTCTACCTTTTGCTCTTGTAGTCATTTGATTGTTGTTTTCAATAACAGAGAGAACAATTGTAGCTTCTGGCCCCTCTTGCCTTAGCTTGAAAATTAACTTCAGTTGGTTAAACACAAGCTGCTCCTTCACATAGAGCCAATTTAATTTAGCTAGGTGGAAATCAGTTATCCTTTCATGAGAATCAAGACCAAGGACCATTCGAATTAAAATGTTCTGCTTTCTTTGCAATTGTTTTATTTGAGTAGCTGATAATGCACTAAACCATGCATTAGAGCAGTAAGATAAATATGGACTGATCACTGCCTCTGCAGGTCTTTTTACATGAATGAGAGGGAGTGATTTGGCTTGTCTTCGTAGTGCAGATATCCTTTGTGATATTTTCTTGACAAGATTTTGTAGATGTTTACTGAAGTTAAGCTTTGAATCAACATAAATTCCAAGATATTTAAACTCTGTTACCCTCTTTAGATTGGCAACCTTAATGTCCTCTCCTTCTTTGATCTTACTTTTAGGGCTAAATATCATCAGTTCATTTTTGCCCAGGGTAAGAGTTTATTGACCACAAGCCAATCACTTAACTTTGAGAATTCTTCCTGCATTATTTTTTTTCAAGGGCTTGAGGTTTGACTGTAGCAAGAGGATTTTGACGAGATTGGTCTAGTTGCGGGTGTACGAGATTCCCAAGGAGTGAATTGTGGGAAGCGGAGTTTGAAAATACAGTATTAAACTAAAAATAATCGATTGTGATAGGATGTTGCGCTGAGCGGACGTGTTTTCGATCGGCGGTTACATCAAAGGATTTCTTTTGTACATGTATGTACGTAAAATGGCTTGAAGTTTTCTGGATTTTATCGAATCTTTCTATATTTTTTCTACTTTTTTTCTTCTTTTTGACACGGTTATGCTATAATTTCAATAAACTTCATGATGGATAGCAAAATTATTGGAGAAATAATAGAAGTTAAACTCACTGAATTTAAAATTGACATTGAAAAGATGCTCACTGGATTTCAAACGAAAATGAAGAGTGAAATAGAAGCAGTTTTTTCTGAACGTTTCAACGCAGTTGAACAAAGACTGGCTGAAATTGAAAAAGCACAACAGTTCCAGTCAGATCAATATGAATCTTTCCGCAAGCAGGTTGGCAATGTTCTAAGAGTAGAAACAGAGCTACAAAATGAAAATGAGAGGCTTCTAATGAGAATTAAAGATCTTGAGAAGAAGGACGAAATCAGAGTGAAGCAACTTGATGATCTAGAGCAATATGGTAGGAGAGAAATGATTGAAGTTAATGGCATCCCTCGCTGTAAGGAAGAAGATTGCGAAGAAATAGTCCTAGATTTGGCGAGTAAAGTTGGCGTGGAGCTGGATGCCGATGAAATTGAAGCATGTCACCGTAATTCTTCAAAGAGCGATGCTGCTATCATTGTCAAACTTGGCTCAAGGAAAAAGCGACAAGAGTTCTTCAAAAGAAGCACCAAAGACAAGTCAAAAAAGTTGAAAATTACAGATCTTGGGTTCACTGTAGCGCCTGGGTCAGATGCTGGAAAGATCTTCATCAACGAAAGCCTTACAAAGCGTAACAAGAATCTCCTAAGATTAACAAAGATGAAGAAAAAGGAGATAGATTTCAAATATGTCTGGACGAGAAACGGAATATCTTCATGCAAAGATGATTTGTCAAAGGTGTTCAAAATTTCATACGAAAGTGATTTGAACAATTTTGAGTAAGAACTTTTCATATATCCCTTTTTATCAATTTATTCTTATAACTCTTTCTTATTCCGATTTCCACCCTTCTATTTGGATAAAAACTACCCCAACCCGAAAATGGCCCAACCTCCTGTTCTCATAAATTCTGAAGAATCTACTTGCTGCCCTAAATGTCACAGACTAGTTCATGATAACCAAAATTCTATATTTTGTGATTCATGTAATTCTTGGATTCACCTCAAATGCTCTGGTTTAAGTAAAAAACTATTTCATGAAATCTCGAAAAAAGACGATCCATATTTCTGTCGCGTCTGTTTGCATGACATATTTCCCTTCAGCAGTTTAGATGATAAAAAGCTAATCAAACAACTTAATCCTCCAAGTGCTAAATCCGTTTCCATGTTTCTTGAATCTCTAAACGGATACGATAAGATCTGTTCTGTCTGTTCTAAATCAATCCGTCTGCTAAAATCCTCTGTTCCTTGCGGCAAATGCCGTCATCTTATACATAAAAAATGTGCAAAATCTCCTAACTGGCATTTCACCCACATGCATAGTCATCTAACGACATGGGAGTGTCCTTCGTGTTGCGTAAAACCATTAACGTCGCTTCCTTTCTTTGAAATGGACGACAATTGCTTACTCAATCTAACTTTCAACTCAAATTACTCATGTAGATGTAGTTCAACAGCCATAAAATTGTCAGACTATAGCCAATTTGAAAAACTTGAAACTTGCAAATTAACTCTTAAAGATCATGAAGCTTTATTTAGCAATGACATTGATTCTAACATGAACAGCTTCACGGATTTTCAATACTACGATAATCATGAATTTCATAAATTAATCAGCACTTCCTCGATTGAAAGTAAGAATACCTCTAGTATTCTCCATACTAATATATCTTCTATTTCTAGAAATATTGAAAATCTTGAAATTCTATTTGAAAATCTTGATCATAGTTTTGAAATAATAGCATTGAGTGAAACATGGCATAATAAAGGGAATGATGAGAAGATAAGACAATTAAGTATTCCAGGGTATAAGAATTTCATTGGACAAATAGGTAGCAATATAAAAGGTGGATGTGGTTTCTTGGTAAAAGATCACATTTCCTATCTTTCTAGAAATGACCTAAATAAGTCTTTTAAAGATAACGACTGTGAATATGAAGCTTTCTGGATCGAAGTCTTAAATGAAAATAACAAAAATACTATTTATGGGGTAGTATACAATCACCCAAGAAAAGATTCCTCCCAACTATTGGATTACCTTCAAACTACCTTTAACAAAATTAATCGGGAAAACAAATTGATCTTTGTCTGCGGAGACTTTAATATTAACCTACTACGTCTTGATACATCATCACATGCCGACTCTTTCTTAAATCTGATGCTTTCTAACTTTTTTAAGCCATTGATTACCAAACCAACTAGAATTGATGACAGATCAACACCAAGCCTAATAGATAATATTTTCATTAATTCTCTTGATCATACAACAGTGAGTGGCAATCTGATTGACAAAATCTCAGACCACTTGCCTAACTTTGTCTTCTTTGAAAATAAATTTAAAAAGGCTAACGTGAAAGACTATGTAATGTTCAGAGACTATAGCAATTATAATGCTGAAGAATACGTTCGTGATGCTGGGAACCTAAGTTTCTCTTTAAACGATTTTGATTCATCCAATATTGATTCAAAATATGAACATTTTCAAAATAGTATTACTTCACTCTTAAATAAGCATGCACCCTTAAAGAAAAGATCAAAGAGAATGATAAAACAGCAACGCAAACCTTGGATAACGAAAGGAATTCTCAAATCGATAAAAACTAAAAATTTTCTTTTCAAAAAATACATGAAAACTAAAGACTCTTTTTGGTTTGAACGTTACAAAATTTATAGAAATAAACTAAATCACGTCATCAGACAGAGTAAACGAAATCACTATACGCACTATTTTCAAACTTTTAAAAACGACTCAAAGAGAGTATGGAAAGGCATAAACGAAATCTTAAATAAAGATAAACTAAAAGTGGATCAAAAGGTGACTTTGAACTTGGGTGGTAATATGATTTCTGATGATAAAGTAACTGCAAATGCCTTCAACAAATTTTTCACTAATATTGCTCAAAATCTGGTCACGAAACTGGGCACGCCTAAAGAGAATTATAGAGCGTTTTTAAAGGAACCCTTAGAAAATAGTTTCTTCATTTCTCCAGTCAGTACTGAAGAGGTTAAAAATCAAATGATGAATCTTGATGATTCAAAATCACCAGGATCTTATGATATACCAATTAAGATGATTAAATGTATAAGTGATGTACTTTCGGGACCTTTAGCTGATCTTATCAATGAATCTTTTAATACAGGTAAATTTCCAGCACTGTTAAAATATGCAAAAGTTCTACCTATTTTCAAGGCCAAGTCTCGATTAGAAGTTACAAATTATCGTCCAATATCAATCTTACCAACCTTTAATAAAATATTTGAAAAAATTATGCATGATAGACTTTCAAAGTTTTTAGAAAAGTATAGTATAATTTTTCCTCATCAATTTGGATTTCAAAAAAACAAATCCACCTCTTTAGCAATACTTGATTTATACAACCAGCTTACAAATGCTGTCGACAATAAACATTTTCTTGTTGCATATTCTTAGATCATGCAAAAGCTTTTGACACTGTTGATCACTCAATCTTGTTATGTAAATTAGAGCATTATGGCATTCGAGGAAATGCATTAAATTGGTTTAAATCCTACCTTTCCAATAGATGGCAAAAAGTCAGTATCAATGGTGTTTTATCAGAGGCACGTAATATAACTTATGGTGTTCCACAAGGTAGTGTATTAGGTCCTCTTCTATTTCTCATATACATTAACGACATGCCATTATCATCCAAAGTCTTAAAATTTCATCTGTTTGCCGACGATACAAGCATTTTCTTTTCTCATAAAGATCTAAATTCTCTGGAATGTACATTGAACAAGGAACTTGTTGGAGTTTCCAATTGGCTCTCTGCTAATAGACTAACTCTCAACATTGATAAATCTAACATACTCATCATAACTCCAAAAAACACAAAAAGAACAAGAATGGTTAATATAAAAATGAATGATACCACATTAATTGTAAAAGATAATATTAAATATCTCGAGTCTTGTTTGATAATAAACTAAACTGGAAACAACACATTCAGCATGTAAACATGAAAATATCAAAAGGCATTGGTATTCTTGCTAAATTGCGACATTTTCTTCCTTCAAGTACACTACGCAATCTTTATCATGCTTTTATTGCACCACACATTACTTATGCACTTACCACATGGGGAAGTGCATTGAAATCACATCTTGATAAACTTTGCCGTAATTTGAAAAAGGCAGTTAGAGTCATATGCTTCGAAAAATCCACAGCCAATTCAAAACCTTTATTCTCACAGCTTGGTATCTTAAACTTTGAAGATTCATATACATTAGAATGTGTGAAATTCATGCACGATGTTGAAAACAACAATCAACCACAACTTTTTTGCAACCTATTCCAAAAAACCACCTCTAGACACAATTATAACACTCGTCAAGCTACTCAAAGTCTATTCTCTTTTCCTTCAGTGAGAACTAATGTAAGGAAAAATGCTATAACTTTTAAAGGCATTAAAATCTGGAATAATATACCTCACAGTATTAGAATTAAATGCTCCAAAAAGAATTTTGCCAAGCATTTTCGTAAATACCTCCTACGCAGCTATGCTAATGTCAGCTGAGCTTTCGATAATTCTTCAATACTTGAAAGCTACAACTCGTAGCTTACCCTTATCTGCCATGAAACTATCATTACCGTGTCCAACCTCTTTCCCTTCTTTCTTTGCTTTCACTCTTTTTATTTTGGTTCTTATTATTATTATTTTCTTTTTTTTATTTTTTTTCCTCTTATTTTCCATTTCTTTTACAGTAAATTGTTATTATTATTTTTTAAACGTTAATTGTGTTCGTTACTGTTATTAAAATAAAACAATTCAGTTATGTAGTAGTTAAATGTGAATAGGGCACTGGGCTCGATAACCATTTCTGGTTCTACTCAGTGTCCTAGGCAACAACGTCTTGTATTTGATATCATTTTTGTATAAAAAGTAGTGCAATTTTTCTAGTTGTATTATTGGTAAAAACTAATTTGTAATCTTGTTGCTGAATATAAATGAATTGAATTGAATTGAATTGAATTGAATTGAATTGAATTGAATTGAATTGAATTGAATTGAATTGAATTGAATTGAATTGAATTGAATTGCTTCAGGGCATTTGTCACTGACATGAAATACTGTATCATCTGCATACAGGACAGTTGATGAATTCTTAAGGGCTGCACTGATGTCATTTATTAAATTAAGAATAATGTGGCTCCTAGAATTGACCCTTCAGGGACACAACATGACATTTGTTCTTTTGAAGAGGACCTCCCTTGTAGCTCAACATATTGCTCTCTGTTCTCTAGGTATGATCTGAACCAGTTTTTGGCTTGTTGTGTGAAACCAATGACATTCAGTTTTTCTAACAACAGGGAATGGTCCACGGTGTCAAAGGCCTTGCGCAAGTCTATGAAAATAGCAGCAGCATGTCTCTTCTGTCCAGTTTGGTTCCTAATTTGGTCAACTAAAGAGATGACAGCAGTTTCAGTGGAGAATCCTCTCCTGAAACCATATTGTTTATTCATCAAGATCTTAGTGCTCTCCAGATAACTGACAACTTGTTCACTTATTGCTCTTTCGATGATCTTAGATATGATAGGCAGCAATGAGATGGGACGGTAATTTCCTGCTTCAAAGCGAGATCCTTTCTTGAAGATTGGAACAACTTTTGCTAACTTGATAGCTGTTGGTACTTTTGATGTTTCAATTGACAGATTTATAATGTGTCTCATGGCTACAGCCAATATCTCTGCACCATCTTTGAGAAATTTTGCAGAAATTTTATCTGGGCCTGTTGCTTTATGTACTGATAGTGATTTTAATTGTGTCATTACCCATTCTTTGCTTACTGGCTTCAGGCTAAATGACTTTCTCTTGACATTAGCATAAAAAGTCACCAGATTATCTGTCCACTTGCCTTTAGGTTTTTGCAATGTAGAAGCAATGTTTTTGGCAACACTTGTGAAATACCTGTTGAAGACATCAGCCACAATGTTGGCTTCTGTGACTAGTGCTCCATCTTGTTTCAAAGTTGGCACTGCATGCTGTTTCTTTGAGGGACTACATGCCTTTTTAAGGACACTCCAGAGAGATTTCGGGTTGTGGCCTGCCTCCTTTATCTGTTCTTCCAAAAATTCCTTTTTCTTGCTGTAAAGGTCTTTTCTAATCTGTGATCTAAGTTCTTTCACTTCCTGGAACAATTTCTTTTTCTTATCAAATGATTTCTCTTTTTTTTGCTCTACCAAGTAAAAAACTCTTCCGTGCATTTTATGGATCGTTTCTCCTGTAACCCAGGGGTCACACTGATTTTTCATTCTGAGCTATCTTTCTGGGGCTATGTCATCTGCTGCAGATATTATATTATCAACAAGCATGGTGTATGATGTGTTTATATCCTCACTTTGAGTAATTTTCCTCCAATTTTTATCTTTAAGTTTATCTTTGAATCTTTCATGTGAGTAATGCTTGAAATTTCTTGTTTTCATTTCATAGTGCTACCTCCACCTTTCTTATCACTTTTTCTAATTGAATATGTCAGATGGTGGTCACTAATTCCAACTGGAATTACTCCACTTTCAGAGAGAAATTCAGTCTTGTTGACTATAACATGGTCAATACAGCTTTGGCAATGAGTGGTTGCTCTGGTTGGTTCCTTGATTGTTTGGTTGAGTAGGAAACTTTGAAGGATTTGGTTATATTCAAGTTCAAGGGTACCTTTCTTCATTGCATCAATATTAAAATCACCCAGAATGGCGATTTCATTGTCTCTGCTATTCATCAACTCTAAAATTGGTATCAACTGGGTGTTCAAGGTCTGTATTGTTGGAGTTTTTGGAATGTAAATACATACAAACAGCCTTGGTTTTGCATTTTTGTGATAAAGAGTTACTGAAACAATTTCAATAGATGCCGTGTTGGTCAAATCATCATTTCTTGTATGTAAAAGGCCCTCTGTGACATATATACAAACACCTCCTCCATTTCTGTTTCTGTCATTTTTCTCAGGGATGTAACCATCAATGTGAATCTCACTGTCAGACACTGAACCATCAAGCTTAGTTTCACTTATTGCAAATATGTCAGGCTTAATTTCTCTGAATATGATCCTCATTTCCTCAATTTTACTCAGAAGACCATTGACATTCAAATGAAGACATTTTCTCCCAGGTTTCTTTAGGCCCTTCAAGGGGTCAAAATCTGCAGGGATTGTAGCTTCCTCCAAATCATCCTTTGGCTCTTCATCAATCAAATTTAGTCTTGTACATTTCTCACAACGAAAGAAAAACTCTGGTTCCTGAGCATGAAATTCATTGTACAAGTCCGGTGGAAAATTGGAGCATTTTAAATGGGTCTTCTGGTTACAATTGTTGCATGATATTCCTTCTTGGTTTTTCCGTACAAGTTTACCGCATTTTGCACATGGGTAACGAACTGCTGCTGGTCCTGGATTTGGGCAGATGTCTCCCGATATCAGTATAGTCGCAAAAATTAAGGCGATGTTCGGTCTGTTATCTTCTTCGCTCATGATTAGGCCAAAGCCTTTGCCTGGCTTCAGGCCCATACTGCTTTTGATTTTTTTGTCAAATCCATGCATCCACTTTGAAGCAACAAGGAGAAATACATTCTCTGATCGCTGTTTAGTATCTTGTTCAGATTCTTTGACTCCTGAAGACATGACCACTGAAATTAGCTGGATAAAACAACAGACAGCTAGTACAAACGGCCTTATCGCTGCCATATTGATTTTAAAGCATTAGTTCTTTTTGCTGACGCATTTTACGTTTAATTAAGCTCTTATACTCCCTTTTATTTTGATGATAAGTTTGTCTTATATACACATTATCTGGGTATTTACACATCAAATTACTTAGTCTTGTGAGGTCTTGTCTTTTCTTATAGCAATCAGTATCATATGCTTTCCCTTTTATGTCTTTTGTTTTGTGTTGATTCTTTTGTTTTTTAATTTGTTTCTTTAGACATGTATTACTTGCCATTATCAAGAACTCTTGTAGTTTAGTTGATTTACCTTCAATATCCTCTGTATTATCCAGATTATCCTTTAGCTTGTTCAGTTTTTGCTCTGAGAAAAATTCGTTTAAAGTTGATTTGGACTCTGAAATATATTTAAATTTTGGTTTAAGCTTTCATATTTATTTTTCATATCATTGATGTTTCTGTTTTTATTAGTATTTATGTTAATTTTACACTAATTTTACATAATGTGAGACGTTTAATTGAGAATTTTTGATTTTATGAGATATTCTCACCGCACATTAAATAGTCAACTGTGCTGAAACCATTCTATTTATAGCATGTAGGCTTCCAAATTAGATCTCCTAGAGTACGACCATTAGCAATTTTTAATCTATACGTTAGACATAAATCAATTAAACTTTTTGCCAAGATTATTTATTGTTTTATCTTGCGAAAATCTGTTTGTGAATATGTCGTCAATGTCTTGTTCAGGGTCTGTGTTACCATATTCAGTTGTTTCCTGCTCTATATAATCTTGCAGTTGGCCTGTTCTACTGTTGAAATCGCCACTTAAGATAATGTTACCTAACTTGCTGAGGTTATTTACTTCCTTCAATGTTTCAAAACTATCTGTTAAACGTTGAAGAGATGTTGAATTTTCTGCTATTATATAAACTAAACAAAAGTAGATATCCTTATCTAACGAAAAATATTCTTTCTTGCATTTAATCCACAAAAGATCATCATGACTGCTATCAATTTTCGTGATACCATCTTTATATTTGTTTTGAAAGTAGCAAATCAAACCTCCAGATGATCTTTTGCTGTTTTGATGTTCCTCTTCACGATATAATTGAAAGGAAATAATATCCATTCAAATCAATTTTAGAGTGTTTGTTTGGACTAAAAATATGAAATCTTTATAATTCATATGCTCTTGTATAAAAGTTTCATCTTATACTTTTCTTTTGGTAAGAAAATTAACATCTAAATAGAAAAGTTCAAAAGAGTACTAGTCATATTTTTGTAAAGATTTCAAGCAAGATCGTTCTTTAGTCACAAAGATTTGAATTTCCTTTTATTTCAAACCTGGCTGGCAATCATCTTCTTCCTTATTAGCTCATTGGTATTACCCACTGTTGTTGTTGATGTTGTGGTTGTTGTTGATGGTTGTGATAGGGCATTTCCGGCATTTGATATTGTTGAAACATCAGGTTGCGTTGCAGATTTTGTTGTGTTGGTTGTTGGAATTGGAATATTTGGGGCTGTCGTTGTTGTTGTTGCTGTTGTTGTATATTGTCATCTTGCCATGGTTGTTCTTTCACTTGATGTTGTTGCCATAAGTGTGATGGAAAAATATGTTGTTGTCTTTGCTGTATTAGTTGTGGCATTGGTTTGGGAGCAGATTCAGGGATTTTGCTTAATTCGTCATGGAATTGAGGCTGTCAGGATTGAGATTGACGAAATTGTCTTGTTTTATTCACTTGGCGTTGCCGGTTAAAAACTTTGTCTTTTATTTCTTTTACAAAAATGCGGTTTCTTCTTTCAGATAGATGGATTCCATCTCTATAGAAGGCTGTTTCATTTCGTTCAATTCAGAAATGGTTAATATAAACTTTTGCCAAGTCCTTTGCCATTTTTCTTGTATCTTGGTTTATGGACTTGAAAACTTTATTAAACACATAGTTCCCTGTCTTGGCAGAATTAAACATATACTTATGTTTATATTTGAAAATTTACTCTTTGCTTCTGCAAGCATTTTATGCATACCATCAACAACTTTTTCATTCTTTTGAAAGCTATTGGAGATGTCATTTGCCCCACGTGGATGATTAGATGCTCTTTTACATCTATTGTTTTTTTTGTAAAAAATTTTGGATATCAATAATTTTTCCTCCTTTAAATCAGACCGATTTTGTCTTTTTTCCATGATGGAATTCTTGTTCCTTAATTAGCTGAATAATCTAATCTCCGACAATAAGAATGTCGCATTGGTCATCGTTACTCATATCATTTGGGGCGTTACCAGCATCAGATGTTATTCCTGGTGTTTTATATTTTTTATTATTTATTATTTATTTTTTGTTTCCTTTTTAGAAGCTTCATTATTTTCTTTGTCGCTAGGATCAAGCATCACACTACATTCTTATTGAAGTTTGACATCTTCAATAAGTTTTTCAAATTTGTTTTGTCTATTCTTCAAAGCCAGAACTTCTTCTCTCAAACCATCAGAGTCTTGTTCTCTTAATTTTGTCAAACAGCCATCCATATATTTTTCTAATTGGGAAAGTGAAGAGTTTATTGTATCTCTCAATAGATTTTGCTCTTTTGCAACTTTTGTTTTCATTGTTTCATAATCATCTGTTATTAGCAAAATTTCGGCATGAACTTCTGATGCTGGGCCTGGCATTATGACTGATGATGAAAATTCCCCTTTAAACTCTGCTACTTCAGCTTGCAGTTTTTTAATTACAGCCTGAATAGATTCTATTTTTGATTTGTTCTTATTGATTTCTTTTGTATTAGAAATCTTATTTACACGATTCTCTAATTCTGCTATTTTTCTTGTTGCATTTTGAAGTTTATCGTTCAAGTTTAAATTTTCTTCAGTAAGATTTGCAATTATAGATTCCAGGTGTTCAATATTTTTTAAAAGTTTTTCATAATGAGCATCTCTTAAGCTATTCATTTTTTCTACACTTCGTTTTGCTTTCTTTAATAAATCTTCTCTCTTTTCTTTTGAGAGTTTTTTTGGTGCATTAAATTCATTCTATGTCTGAGAGGGCAATCTTATTTATGTTAAGCTTGCTCTCTTCGTCTTTACACTCATCTGTTTTAATAATCAAATCAGTATTCCAATTAATATCTTCATATTTTTTCCCAACGACTAACTTGTTTAAATTAATAAATTCCACATCCTTCCAAACATTTACGTCTATGCCATGGATTGTCATAGTTTTCGCATTTTCGCCTCTATAAATTGTGAATGTAAAGATCACTCTTAATTTTCATATTTGAGAAGCTAACCTTGAATTTAAATTCTTTTTCATTATCAACTACCAAATCTATACCAATGGAGTTTTTATTCTCTAACTCTAGTTGAGTGTAGCGTGTTTTCAACACAGATTCCCCTCCAACAATCTCTCTTTTTTAGTACTCAAAACTCCACAGGTACCTTTAGATTTCACATTGAATTTTTCCTGGTTCAATTTATGATTATAAGTTTTGATTTACCAGCCAGTATAGTTAAGTGTATTATCGCGCTAGAGAGAGCATACGAAGACGTGACCTTCCTCTACCTTCCTCTAGACTATAAACCTGCCAAACAAGTAATTCTTCATTTAGGCAAAAATTTTGCCACTCATTGCTGCTTCCAGTTTTTGCCAGCTCATTTTGTCGAGTACAAATGCATGTAGATTTGCTTTCCTTTCTTTGTGTCATTCTCATGCACAAGAAAATGAACCCCAGTCCAGCCAGGCTTTGTTGGCAACTGATCCATCTGTAATGAAGAAAATACCTGACTAAATGAAAATACGCATTATTTATATTTTCCTACTCTTATGGTGGGTCACTGACCACAAATCTGCAATTGACCTAGTATTCCCTCTGATGCAGCATCACCATGGGTGCAGCAAAAAAACAACTTTCCGAAACAAGTTCCTTGGCGTTGAGGCAAGTTTTAATGTCATTATTTCTATCAACTCTATGAGATTGACAAAGTTTAGCATTACAAATCATTCAGTCTGTCACTTTTGTGTCATTTGATTCACAGTAGTACACTATGTCTTAAATTTTAAGATAATCCATAACGGATTTCTCATGCTAATTTTCTTGTAAGAAGCAAACAGGCATAGTTAAGTAAATGAAGGAAACACCTGACAGATCGAAACAGGTAATCTTTCATTGTAAAGAGTGATAAGAAACTGTCATATTTGTACACGATCTTCAAAGATCACCACAATGCCAGTCCTCTCCAGGTGCCTGAAAATTACGTTAACCATGTTTCCATCACATGCGTCTTTTCATCCATTCTAGAAAATTCGACCCCCTTTCATATACTTTACCCTTTCAAACAACCTGTCTTTAATGTGGGTATCTTTAATCCTCTTTGTATGCTCCTTTATTGAATCCCAGTTCTTCAGTTTGTTTTGGAATGTCTCCCTGCAATCCTTGCATTTTATTGAGCACAGATCGTTGAGAGTATTGCACTGTAAACATTTCTTTAATCCGTCTCTCTGAAAATGAACCATTTATGGATCACCTGGGGTAATGTCTGTGCAGTACAGTGGGGGCTGTGCAGTACAATGGAGGCTGTTCAGTACAGTGGAGGGATAACATGATGCGTGTGGGGGGATAAAATTGAGTACAGTGGAGGCTGTTCAGTACAGCGGAGGGATAACATTGAGTACAGTTGAGGTTGTGCAGTACAGTGGAGGGATAACATCAGTACAGTGGAGGGATAACATGATGCATGTGGGGGGATAACATCAGTACAGTGGAGGCTGTTCAGTACTGTGGAGGGATAACATCAGTACAGTGGAGGGATAACATGATGCGTGTGGGGGGATAACATTGAGTACAGTGGAGGCTGTTCAGTACATCTGAGGAATAACATCAGTACAGTGGTGGCTGTTCAGTACTGTGGAGGGGTAACATCAGTACAGTGGAGGGATAACATGATGCATGTGGGGGGGATAACATCAGTACAGTGGAGGCTGTTCAGTACTGTGAAGGGATAACATCAGTACATTGGAGGGATAACATGATGCGTGTGGGGCGATAACATTGAGTACAGTGGAGGCTGTTCAGTACAGCGGAGGGATAACATTGAGTACAGTTGAGGTTGTGCAGTACAGTGGAGGGATAACATCAGTACAGTGGAGGGATAACATGATGCATGTGGGGGATAACATCAGTACAGTGGAGGCTGTTCAGTACTGTGGAGGGATAACATCAGTACAGTGGAGGGATAACATGATGCGTGTGGGGGGATAACATTGAGTACAGTGGAGGCTGTTCAGTACATCTGAGGAATAACATCAGTACAGTGGTGGCTGTTCAGTACTGTGGAGGGGTAACATCAGTACAGTGGAGGGATAACATGATGCATGTGGGGGGGGATAACATCAGTACAGTGGAGGCTGTTCAGTACTGTGAAGGGATAACATCAGTACATTGGAGGGATAACATGATGCGTGTGGGGCGATAACATTGAGTACAGTGGAGGCTGTTCAGTACAGCGAAGGGATAACATCAGCACAGTGGAGGCTGTTCAGTACTGTGGAGGGATAACATCAGTATAGTCGGAAGTTATGCCAAGATAAACATAAATGGAAATCCTTTTTGCTTGAAGCTCCCTCAATAGCTTCCTACAAAGAAAAGCAGTAGCCCGAAAAGCTACTTTGATTGTTATTTAGAAAATTTGGAAGCTTGCCTAGGCTTGGAGAAGTTGAAAGATGATGGAGATATCGATGAAAATCTTTCCCAAAAAGATTGTAAGTCAACATTTCGGTTATTGACGAATGGCGATATCGATTTGCATTCTGAAAATGAAGATTATGAAGATCGCACAGAAAATATTATTTCCGATGTGGTTGATAGGAATTAAACATCGTCTTGCCTCTCCATCCTTACGATCTTTTTTGGAAAGATCTTCATCGAAATCTTCATCATCTTTCAACTTCTCCAAGCCCAGGCAAGCTGCCAAACTTTCTAAATAACAATCAAAGTAGCTTTTCGGGCTACTGCTTTTCTTTGAGGGAGCTTCAAGCAAAAAGGATTTACCTTCTTCGTCCATTTATGTTTATCTTGGCATAACTTCAGACAAGTAAGAAAAAAAGGCCAATAAAACTCCATTTCTCAGTCAATAAAACAACACAACAAAATAGCTTGTGGAAAGTAGCACGATGGCGCCATAACCTCCACTGTACTGATGTTATCCCTCCACAGTACTGAACAGCCTTCACTGTACTGATGTTATCCCTCCGCTGTACTGAACAGCCTCCACTGTACTCAATGTTATCCCCCCACACGCATCATGTTATCCCTCCACTGTACTGATGTTATCCCTCCACAGTACTGAACAGCCTCCACTGTACTGATGTTATCCCCCCACATGCATCATGTTATCCCTCCACTGTACTGCACAACCTCCACTGTACTCAATGTTATTCCTCCGCTGTACTGAACAGCCTCCACTGTACTCAATGTTATCCCCCCACACACATCATGTTATCCCTCCACTTTACTGAACAGCCTCCACTGTACTGCACAGACATTACCCCGGGTGTGGATGATAAGTTTGATTGGAATCAGCTTCGAGATTTTTACCATTCTTGTACCATTCCCAAAGAATGTCTAATATGGGTTTCAGGTCAATAGCCTGCATGTAAACTCGTGCACTTTAGTGATTTCTTGTGACAAATTTAAGTCTTAAGTCCTATTGAAAATAATATTTTCTAAACTTAATATCATCCTCCAATTATTTTCATTAAGGTTGAGCTACTGATAAAGTCTACTCAAAAGGATGTTCCAAGGAGCTGAAAGGTAGTAGAAGCATACTTGCGCCATGGTCTTTGTTGCTTGAAAAAGAACAAAGGTCGCTGCACTTTTGTGAACACTAATTCTAACTCAAGCAAAACATACTGGGCTTTCTCATTAGTTAATTTTATCTTAGCAGCAATGCAAATAAAATCTTAGTAAGAAAAAGTTTCTAAATATTGAAAGGAAGAGAAAAATTTGGGAATATGGGCAGCGTTGGGGTCATTAGCCAAGAGGTCAAAAGTCCAGTTCATGATTAAAAAGCACTTGGTTAAGCCAATTCAGCTCTATTTGCAATGTTCCTGTGTCATTCTTAAGAAATATCTCTGCCTTGCCAGAAAAAACGTCTCCAAACAACGCCTTAGACAGTTGATTAGTCCTAGCCATAAAATTCACACATGCTTATACTTTGCTTATCAAACACCACTGCAAAAGCTAGATTAAAGCAAAAAGCGAACTAAATCAAAATTTCCAAAGACATCTTTGAAAAAAGGCAAGAAAAATCATATTATGCTTCAAAATGAGCTTTATTTGTATCACTGTGATTGGCATAATGCTATAGTGAATGTTTTAATTGCATCATACATTACAAATAGAATTTTTACAAAATGTTTTAGACTTGGAATTTTCATAACTGATACAAACAAAATGAGACATTACAAAGTTTTGGTGTCATCAGACTCAAAGGGTGTCCAAATTACTTCAAGTTGTTGTTAAAAACTGGTACAACCATGCAAGTCCAGACAGGTACATTCAATCAAAACAGGACAAGCACTAGCTTTGTCATTTCATTAAAAATTAAATTTCGTTTCAACAGACCACCATCCTTGTTCTTTCAAGGCAGTATCATAGTGTATTGTAGTAAGCCATGCCAGTTAAATGTTTGAATTTTCATTTCCCAATATGGGAAAAATAATTTCACTGAAAATAATTGTTTCTTAAAGTAAAGAGCCAGTGACATTAGTCCATGACAATAAATAGTTATATATATATATAGTTCTTGACATTTATGCAAGTGTAGTCTATCAATTGCAAAATGATACTTTGTCTGAGATCTTGCAAATCTTAACACTGAGAATGCACCAATAAAAAGGTCAACATTTTAGGACAAATAGCCTAGCCAAAGGATCAAAGCTCGTGCTTTCAATCAGGCATTTTGCAATTTCATGTTGACATTACTTTAAACTTATCTGTAAATACCCTGTATTGCAATTTATCTTTGGTGTATCGCAACTTTGACTATAGAATTTAAATTAATTTGAATACAGAGTTTATCTGGTTATGCTGAAGACATATGCTTGTATGCACATATGCCTCAGAACAGAACCAAAAAAATAAATCTGAATTACAATCAAATTTCATACAATTTTATTTCAATGCAATTGAGAAAAATTTTCCTTATCTAATGGGTCATCTGATGTGTTACAGCCAGGAAAGTTACACTTCTGATGCAGTCATCAGTGAAGATCAGCTGACTAATAATTGAAACCTTCATTTTAAAGAAAGTTTGTTATCTCTTATTCTGACAAATCATTATGAGTATGAAATGATGCAGTTCTTGGTATCATGTTTGCATCAATGTCTATACATGGTGTTTGTTTGGCTGACATTCAAATGTCAAGTCAAAATGAATTAGGAAAGCCAAAGGTTTGGCAGTTTCTGCATTAAAAACATTGATTCCTGAATTTATGTCCATTGGACTCCAAGAAAAAGGAGTTTCAAAATTAATAGAAAAACCACAATGCTATTAAAAAAAATCAAGACATGTTATCTAGATTAAAGATGGGATCAACGTCAATTTTTTGGCTTTAAGCATTTAATTATCAGGCACTGTAGCTATCTTATAGGTAGCAGCCCCTGGCCTGGCCATTCTTTTCCAGTTAAAAACCTACCTATGTTAGGATTGATTAGTCTCTTAATTTCAGACTTGTTGACAAGGTCTTGTCAATTGAATAGGTACCTTTACTTACTCTACACTATAAGGGTCTATTTTCTTCCTTTCCTGAGTAAACATAACTCTAAATGGTTCTTTGGCAGCTTATTAGGCCCAAAAATGGCCCGGATAAGAAAAACCGTAGCAATTTTACGAATGACAATGTGACTACCACTAATTTGTAACCTCTGTAATTCCTGCAAATACCTCTGCCGTATTCCAGTTCTTGGTCAATCCCCATTCTTGCAACTTCATTCTCCATAATTTATTACTTTCGGTTTTATTCTTCAAATCACTAGTTTCTAATTTTTTTCCTGCTCAGCTCAAGCTCACCTCAAGAACCACACAACAGCTTTGCAAAATAACTCTCACTACAATTGCTCCTACACAGTGTAAATGCTTTTCCCCTAATGTGCTTTGTAAAAACTACCATTCATATACACTGCACGTATAACAGACAGTTTTGCATATATGCTATACGTATATATCAACAATGAGGCTAAGTTGACTGATCACTGGCCAATGAGACTGGAGTTAGCCCTCTAGTCTTTATTACTATCTCTATGGCTATCACATGCAGAAGTTGCTTGAATCCGAGAATCTGATTGACTCTAAACCCTTATCTTGTTTATCCCTCCTGTCTTGCAGCGGAAAACGATTGTTTACCATCTGCAAGAAGAGGTGATGAAACTAAAAAACCTGATGAATAAGATGATGGTCTAGAACTCTTTGTCTTGGGCTATTTATATAAAAACTCTTGCCAAGGCAGCTTTTCTTTTAACAGAGTTTTCTCTAAAAACAACCTGTCATTTGAAAGTCTTTAAGTTGACAGTGGGCTATTAATATCAATTGGTTCACTCCCATATTCGAAATCATGGGTTTTTGTGGCAGTAATGAATGTAAACACTTCGTCAATTTCCAAATGTGTCCTTGCTTTTTCATTCCAAGCAATCTGAACTTTTCTTCTGTTCAGCCGTATTCATTGACTTCAGAAGGTCTAGATCTTTAA